>VZQC01003614.1:9764-73555 GCA_009823505.1 Rhizomys pruinosus
CCCGGGCGGGGCGGGCGGAGGGCGGAGGGCGGAGGGCGGGGCGGGGCCGGGGCGGGGCGGCCCGCTGGGTGGGGGCAGAACCCGGCTGTGCCTCTGGGAGCCTGCGCTCCCCTGGGCCCATGGGTGCCGAGTGCTTGCGAGGAACCAACTTTCCCGCGACCCGGCCGTGGGCTTTGTGCACGACCTGTACCCGCTGCACTCTTCAAACCAACGCGCAGCGGGAGGTCACCAGCCCTCGTTCAGTGATTCCGTTAGATCATTCGCTGCCACTTTCTAGCCATGTGACCTTGTGCTTGCCACTTGACCTCAGTGGGCTTCGGTTTTCTTAATTGCAAAGGTGGAATTCTGTCTCCCCTCCTAGTGGTGAAGCTGTCAGGCTTCTAAGAGCTCTATGGTACATAAATTGGGGTATAGTGACATACAACTGAAAAATCCCAGCATTAGGGAATTTGAGGGGGAGAGGGAATCGCCGAGAGTTTGAGGTGAGCCCGGGCTATGCAGCAAGAATCTATCTTGAACATAAAAATAAAAAAGATGTTGGGGTTGGAGAGATGGCTCAGCAGTTAAGAGCACCAATTGCTCTTGCAGAGGACCCGGGTTCAATTCCCAGCATTGATATGGCGGCTAAGAACGGTCTTTAAGCCGGGGGTGGTGGCACATGCCTTTAATCCCAGCACTCAGGAGGCAGAAGCAGGTGGATCTCTATGAGTTCAAGGCCACCCTGGTCTACAGAGTGAGTTCCAGGCCAGCTGGGGCTATAGGGAGACCCTGTCTCAAAAAGACCAAAAAATTAAAAAATAAAAAAAAGATGTCATACAGATGCCCCGACTCCCTTGGCCACCAGTACTGCTGCATTAGGAAGCTGGAAGACAAACTGATGTATCTCAACTACTGTCAGAGCTCCACATCTGTATGAAGTGGTGAGCCCCCCCCCCCCGGGGGGTGGGCCAGGAATAAGCTTCTGGGGGTGTTGCCAAGTGGGTTGGGTGTCCCTCACTAGAACAACCTGAGCACATGTAGTCTGGGAGGCAGATGGGGTGACACATCCCTAGCCAGGAACGGTATGGTTCAGAGGGCCTGGGGGACCTGACTGACTCTAGCCACCTGATTGTGGATCCCTGGCTCTTCAGTGCTATTCTGTTCTTGGAAGGAATCTGATCTCTGTATTTCCTGGGCTGGCCAAGAGTCAGGGACAGAGTTGTGTAGTGAGAGAGGGGAGAACAGGTAGCATAGGTCAAAGCAAGTTCATTGGGCAAAACCACTCAGGACACCTCCTTGAACTGCAGGTCAGGGCTGCCTGATGAGTCAGAACAAAGCAAGTCTGAGGCCACAGGTGTGGGAGCAGCTGGAGCTGAAGAGGAGGGGCTGGGCTCCAGGTAGGACTAGGAAGAGGAAGTGAGATCACCCGGGGGCGGGGGGGGGGAGGGAGCATCCTTTGGATTAGAACTGGAAGACCTTACCAATAGAATCTGGAAAGATCTGGGGGGGAGAGCCTCAGTTGGGGCTTTCCCAGAGTCACACTGCAGGCTAGGACAAAAATCCAGGTTGCCTGAGGATCTTAATAGATAAACCTTGGGGGCTGGAGAGATGGCCTAGCGGTTAAGAGCTCTTACAAAGGACCTGGGTTCCATCCCCAGCACCCACATGGTGGCTGAGAACCGTCTGAAACTCCAATTCCAGGAGAACTCCAGTTCCAGGGGAATCCGACACCCTCTTCTGACCTCCGTGGCATTGCACGACACGGGTGCACAAACTTGCATGCAGACAGTACATTCATACACATACGGAAATAAATAAAATTTTTAAAAAAATTTTTAAAAATTAAAAAAAAAATAGATAAACCTTAACACCAGGAAAATGCATCTGTGCACTGACAGTTCCTAGTCATTCAAAACTTGACAGCCTTAGCCCCTGCCCGCAGCCCCTCAAATCAGGGCAGTGTTCCCTGTTCTCACACTTTAACTCTGGCCTCTTCTCCCCGCTGCATGGCCTCCACTCCCCATCCCTGACCTGCCTTTAAGGATGAGGAAGGAAGAAGGCAGTGTCCGTGGTTCTTGCCACCTAGTACTCCCAAGTTGTATGCCTGATGGTCTCTCCAATCCTTCCAAGCCCAAGTAGGGCCCAGTCATGCCAGGGTGACCCTGCTGAGACCCTAGGGACCAGCTGAGACTACAGCCCCACTGAGGCTTATCTTAATTCAGTAACATTTCTCAAAACCAGCAACCCCACTAATCGGCATCTTTATTGTTTTTTGGTATCTCTTAAACACCCTGGATTAACAAGAAAGAACACAGGATGGGAGACTTGAGAGCAACTCTCTGTACCTTAATTTGTTGAACATAAATAATCTGTGGGGGTGGGGGTGGAGGAGAGGTGGTAACACAATACTCAGGAGGCAGAAGCAGTCAGATCTCTGTGAGTTCAAGGCCAGTCTGGTCAATATAGGAAGTTCTAGGCTAGCTGAGGCTATAAATGAGACCCTCTCAAAAAAATAAAATAAATAAAATAAAATATATTTTTAAAAATAGGAACAGTGAGCCACCTGCTTTATAGACTATGATGTCCATAATATTGAACACTGAGCAACTTTCATGTGGGAAACTGCTCATAACTAGGAAGAACTCCAGGCAATTGCGAACTCCCAAAAACTCTGACACTGCCCCTCTACCCCAAGGGCCACATGCAGAGCCTATAGAAAATGAAGGTCATCCTTTCAAGATAACTTGCTTTGGAAGCCAGAGAGTTTTTATCAGCACTTCAGACTTGGAGAGACAATGGTGTTTTGTCTGGAAGGCACAGTTACTAAATCAGAGCGGAGAAGAGAAGAGTCTATCATGTGGGCATCCTGAGTGGAGTTAACAAAGAAAAGCTGCGGCCTGGCACACGTAATCTGAGTGCCCAGGAAGACGAGATAGGAGAACTGGAGGAGCGCAGGGCGGTCTGAGCTGCACGGTGAGTCCCAGGCCTGCTGCACCACGGTGCGAAATCCTATCCCAAAAAAGCAAAAATAAAAACAACAAAATAGAACAGAGCCAGGCATACTGAGGGGCACTTTTTGTCCCAGCACTCTGGAGGCAGAGGCAGGCAGATCTCTGTGAGGTCAAGGCCAACCTAGTCTACAGAGCAAGTTCCAGGACAGCTGGGGCTACGGGGAGAGGCTGTCTCAAAAACAAATCAAATAAATGAACAAAAAAAGAAAAACAAAAGAATAGAAAAGCTCAAAGGAGATTCTGTCTTCTCCCAGGTGTATGCCCCCTTCCCTCCCCTGGATACATTACTTCTTCTAGCTCCATGGAAGGCAAGGGAAAAGGTCCACTTTCTGAACCACAACTTGTTGTTATTAGTTATTAATAACAATGTCCCTCCTACTGATGAGGTCACACCTGCTATTTACAAATCTCTTTCCTTCCTCAAAGGAGCTGTCTCACGTCAGAGAAGGGAGAGGTGGTGACGACAGCCACCCTGCAGATAGAAAGCCAAAGAAACTAAGAAACATCCAGCTCTAGAAAGTGGCTCCTCCAGGAAGCCGCCCAGACTACCAGTGCTGCTGCCTCATCCTCCTTCCTCTTCCTCCACCAGCAGAATTGGATTTCAGTACTGGGAGGGGGCGGGCAATGAGCTCCTACTTGGGGCCTGGTTCTGCGCCAGCCACTTAATGAATATTGTCTCGCTTAAATCCTATAACCAGATGAAGTAAGAATTTGAAAAATGACCAAACTCACTAGATATGGTGACACATGGTGACACATGCCTGTAATCCCATACTCAAGGGAGGCTAAGGTAGAATTGATCAAGGGTCCAAGCCCAGTCTCGACTAAATGAGATCTTATCTTAAAAAAAAAAAATGTCAAGCAAACTAAGTTTAACCCTCTGAGCTGTATGATTTAAGCAAGCTGAACTTCAGTTTGCACATCAGCCAAATAGGGTATGATTATGACATGTCACATGGCTCCGATGACATCACAGCTTAGTTCATAGTAAGCCCTCAGTCACTATAGCTCTGATCACGATGGGGGCTGGGCAGCTGCTCCATATAGCGAAGAAATGGAAGAGAGGGATTTCCCCCCCTTAGAGTTACTATGTCTACCTAACCCCCATTGTCCCTGTGAAGCCAGCCTTCTACAGCAACCCCAAGAGCCAGCCAACGCTGGTTGCTACCCTATCTCTGTGCCTTAGCTCTTCATCGTTCATTAGCTCCTTCTAGCCCCTTCGGGGCTGCCTTCCCTGACCCTCAGATGGGTTTCGGTCATCTCTTAGGATACTGCCTAGCATCTGAACTACTTCCCTGTGCCTGTCAGCTCCCTGTACTCAGGTGGCTTGGTTTCTGGCATACCCTACAAGATGGGGAAGGACCTGCAGTGCAAGGGTCTGCCTAAGTGCTGGGACGCAGCACCTAGCACAGGGCCAACTCCGACCACAGCTATGGAGTCATACATTAATGCAGAAGGACTCTGCAAACCTACATGCAAAGAAAGCCAGAAAAACTCAGCTGGGCCTGTTGGCTCATGCCTGTAACTCCAGCATTTGGAAAACTGAGGCAGGAGCATCACCACAAATTCAAAGCTAGCCTGACCTACAGTAGTAAGACCAGGACAGAGTGAGATCCTGTTTCAGAGAAGGGAAGAAAAAAACAAAAAAACAAAACACTGACATGGCCACACTCCTCCAAAATTCCTATACCCTCTCCTGCCTCTAAGACACTAACTAAGCCTTAGGCTAACATTAGCTTGCTTCCTTCCCTTATTGGAACATGGGGCAACTAAGGCCCAGGAAAGCCCAGTTCTATTCTGTGGTCCCAAGTGAGGTTTTACAACCCAGACATCCGGGCTGGTCATCTAGATGCAGGTTTCCTTCCTGTTCTGACCCCACCTCTCCCCCCATTTTCCTCCCTAGACCCAGGATGGAAAAACCTGGCTGAGTCCCACCTGCCTTACATTCCTGCAGCCTCTCCCTAGCTGGGAGCTGGAATAGGTGCTGAAATGAGGGCTTCACCCTTCCCCATCCATGTGGGGTGCTCTCCTTGCCCAGGCCCGCCCCACCCCCAGCCTCCCTAGTCATTTCCATTTTCCCTGTCCAGAGCTTTTCCCTAGGGATCCCCTCCTCCAACCTAGAAGCCCAAGCTTGCAGCAACTGCATCCAGGATGACAGTCTGGGCGTGAGACCTTACCCACAGTCCTGACTGCAGCCCCTGACTGTCAGGCCTTGGCCTCCAGCACGGATCACCTTCCTCCCAGTGCCTCAGTTCAAAGGTTTGAGAAGGGCTGCCAGCCCAGCCCCTTCCCAGCCCTGCATGCACCCACCCGCAGTGCCAAGGCACCTCCCCTCATACCGTGGGAGGCCACGGGGGCTGTCTTCGAAGGCTTCCTAAGGCTGGCTGCAGTGGCAAGGTCTGGCCAGGTGGTTGGTTGGCTGCTGTCCCCTCATTAGCAGCCTGCTGGGGTTTCTGTCACTTAAGGCTGGTTACTAGGCAACCGCGTCCAAGGAGGGCTTGGCTTTGGCTCTGGGCTGGCACAGCCAGAGGCTGGGCTGCTGAGGGGGGAGGCAAGCAGCCTAGTATTGAGGGTCATAGTCAAGAGGTCTTTCTTGGTACTCCCAGGAGGGGTCAAGGTGGGGCCTCAGAAACTCTGGCTTCATGTCAGCTTTGAAATTCACAGCCCTGACCCAGAAAAAAGGGTCTCTGAACTCTCAACACAATTACCACACTTAGAGCCAGCCCTCAGGCTTCCTAGAGATTGAGAGAATGCTGAGTGAAAGTGGACGGAGCGCTGCCTACCCCCTTTGGGTCTAGAGAGTTGGTTCTGTGGCCTGGGGTAGGGAACACAAGGAGTCGTATTTCCCACTTATATAGGTCTTTCAATCTAAAGGCAACCACCTTGCCATTTTTTCCCCCAAGATAGGGTCTCACTATGTAGCCCTGGCTGGCCTGGAACTCACTGTGTAGCCCTGGCTGGCCTGGAACTCACTATGTAGCCCTGGCTGATCTCGAACTCAGAGCTCTGCCTGCCTCTACCTCCTGAGTGATGTCAAAGGTATGCACCACCATGCCTGACCACTCGGCTTTGTCTTTGAATAGTTGTCTTGTCTTAGACATGTTTTTGTTTGTTTGGCTTTTGGGTGTTTTTGAGATAGAGTCTCACTACATAGTCCAAGCTAGCCTTAAGCTTGTCATCTTCCTGCCTTGGCTGCAGTGCTTTGATTACAGGCCTGTGCTGCTTCCCCTGGCTGGTTGTAGATGAGCTGACTCCCTCTCCATCTCCATGGCCTCATCGAGTGCATGATTGATAACCTGCCTAGTGTCCAGGTTAGAAAATGCTCAGGGCAGCACTGGCACACAGCCCTGTTTGGGCCCTGTTCACTACTCAGCCCTAAGCTTCCCACATCATGGAGGGAGTGAGAGCAAGCCGTGCAGATGCCCACAGCCCACATGTGGGGCACCTCCCTGTGCCAGGTGACTAAGAAATGTGTTATTTCTTCATGTTCAGGAAGAGCCCTGTGCCTCCCGGTATCCCTATTGATTTTTTTTTTTTTTCTGATTTAACAAATGCTCCGGCCTTTTCTATAGAGGGGCCCAAGAGTTAAACATTTTTCAAAAGTTAATTCATTTATTTAATCCATTTAATGGATTAAACCACTTAATCCATTTATTTCATTGGATTAAGTGGTAATGCTGGATTAAAGATGGCACTGTTGAGATAGTGGGACAGGACTAACCACACCTCCCTGCCAAGCTGGGCACTTAGGGCTGTGTCCCTGGATTGGATACCAGTCCTGCCTCTTGTGCAGGCAGTTCCTGCTAGTACAGCCACAAGCAGGTCAGAGTTTCAGGAAGAGCAGTGACAGCTAATTAAAATTTTAGCTCAGGGAGGCCCCCTTGGGATGGGGATTGCCTCAGTCAACCTCCTTGGGGAAGTCCCCTAATTGGACCCCTGGGCCCTAGTAATGATGCAAACTCACCAGGCAGATGATAACAGGCAGGGAGGGAAAGGACAGGGGGAAGGAAACAGGTTGGCAGAAAAAAAAATAATAACAAGCCCTCCCCACACCATTGAGAGGAATAATAACTCTGGAGTCCCTAGACTGTCACTTAGAAACTGTGTGACTTGAATGCATTGCTTGTCTTCCTCCAGCCTCTGGATCCTCTGAAAGTGGAGATAAAACTTCCAGCCCTGGAGGGGTGCTGGGAAGGTAGCTAAGCTTGGTGCCTGGCTCAGAATTGCGGACTTAAAAAGCTGGAGCAATCAGCATCACAGTTAGTTACTAAGGCATGATTACTACCCAAGCCCTTCCTACTGGTAACCTCTAGAGCCCTCAGCACCTACTAGGGGAGAAGGGAGAGAGGCCAGCGTTCGGTGGTGGTAGGGACAAGCCTCCCAGCTCTCTCTGTGGCTCACTAATAGCTCTGGGTCTCTGGCCCTGTCAGGCATAGCAGAGCAGGGTGCCAGTGCTCTGGGACCTCAAGCAAGTGGCTGAATAGTCTGAGACATATGGAACTAGAGACTACAGGGTGGAAAGGAGAGAGAAAAGGGCCAGAGGACAGACAGGGAAGCACCTGGGTACCGGAGAGCACAGAGTGCGTGTGGCCAGGCAACCATGGGGAGTCAACAGGGCTAGAGCTGGGCGTGGCCAATATGAGTGACAGCTCACAGCTCCCTGCTGGGAGTTGAGGCCTGGCTTAGGTGGCCCAGGGTGCTAAGAATTCTTTGCACCAGAATGGTAGGCTGTGAGGACTCTGAGGGAGGGGAGAGGGAACTAGTCCTATCCTTTCTGGCAGTAGTGTAGTGAGCTCAAGAGAACAGACAACCTCATTCCTGAGCCTGAGGCCTCCATAGTTGCAGAGTACAAGTCCATGTCCCCCGCAGTCCTACAGGGATAAGTCCTAGACCAAGGCCCAGAGAGAGCCAGGGCTGACAAAGGGGGAGCCCCAGAACCTTCCAGGTAGCATAACCTGTTTCGGGCTGTGGCCAATGCAACTTTGGCCAAGGTGGTCCTTCTTTCAAATGTTTGGAAACTTAATCTTTAAATTCCTATGTTAGCGATATTTGGAGATTAGACCTCTGAGATTGGAGGCGATTAGTCAGGAAGGCTCTGCCCACATGAATGCCTTGATCCATTCAAAGACAGTTCTTCACGTGAGCTCTCTGGGAAGTTTGCCCTGCATCACCTTGTGACGCCCTCCTTCCTGTTAAGATGCAGCAGGAACTGAGGACCAAATGCCCACCAACCGCCATGATTTTGAACTTTGAAGCTTCCAGACACATGAGTAAATAAAACTCTATTTTATTCTATTAAGATTTGTTTTTGTTTATTTAGACAACATTTCATTATGTAGCCCTAGCTGGCCTAGAACTCACTACGTAGACCAGGCTGGCCTTGTATTCATGGGTCCTCCTGTTTCTGCCTCCAAAGTGGTGGGATTAAAGCTGTGCACCACCACTGCCTGCTAAGATTTTTATTTTATTTTTTTTATTTATTATTTATTTTTATATTTATATTATATTATATTTATTTTTATTTTTAATTTATGTGTATATGTGTGTCTGTGTGAGTGTATCCCACATGTGTGCAATGTGCCTGTGCTGGACAGCTTTATTGTCAACTTGACACACCTGGGTTGAGGGAGCCTCAGTTGCAGAATTCCCTCCGTTAGATTGGCCTGTGGCCATGTCTGTGGGGTATTTGCTTGATTGTTGAGTGACGTGGGAGGGCCCAGTCCACTGTGGGCAGTGCCACCCCTGGGCAGATCATTCTATATTGCAAAAGAAAGCAGGCTAAGCATGGACCAGAGGAGCAAGCCAGTAAGCGGCGATCCTCCATGGCCTGTGCTTCAACTCCTGCCTCCAGGTTCCTGCCCTGAGTTCCTAGCTTGGGCTCCCTCGGTGACAAACTGTGTGACCCAGGAGATGTAAGCCAAATAAACCCTTTCCTCCCCAGGTTGGTTTTGGTCAGAGTGTTTTGTCACAGCAATCGAAAGCAAACTATAACAGTGCCCGTGGAGAGAAGAGGATGTCATATCTCCTGGAGCCACCCAGTGTGGATGTTGGAAACCAAACTTGGATCCTTTAGAAGAGCAACAAAGCTCTCTTAACCCCTAGAACTTTATTTTAAATGATTGACCCATCTCTGGTATTTTGTTTCAGCAACAGAAGAGAAATTAGGATTCTCCACCCAGCCGTGTGTCTGCCTAGGCCTGGAACTTTCCCTCCTCCCTGGTCACTTCTCTGCCCAGCAAAGCACTGTGCCTCCAAATGTTCCGTGAGCCCTTCTCAATAAGCATCGGCCTCAGAAGACAAATATTTTCCCAGGACAGAGTTGTGGAGACCAGGAGGAATTTCAGAGTGGCCGTTCATCTCTAATACAGCATTCCCCGCAGCAGCCAGCTGCCGGGCACTGACCCCGGGCTTGGCTGTCCTCTCTCTGCAGCAGCTCCATCAGGTCTCCCTGTTCAGTCCCCACCTCCTGTCAGCCTGGCCATCTGTAGCTCACTCTGACTCCAATTAGCTCAGTAATTAGCACCTCATCAAGGCCTGTCTGCCTCTGAACAGCTCCCCCGGGGAAGGGGTTCAGGAGGTCTCCGTGAGCTCAGGGCCCAGAGCTGGGACAAGTCTAGGCTGGCACGGTCTAGGCTGGTATGGCCCCAGTCTGCCTCTAGGCTTCCTCAGGTGCTCCTTAGCTTTGGACAGGGGACCAAAGGATCCCTCGGGGAATGGGGTGTAGGAGGAGAGGATCTCCACTCGGGATGAGCAATTCCTGGGACCTTGAAGCAGCTCCCCAACACCTCTTCAGTCATCTCTGCCTATTTACTTGGTGACCTGAGCTGAGTTGTCAGGGAGATGTCAGGCCTGCGAGGCAGCTCAAGCCCAGCGGGGTCATGTCAGCAAGTGGCACAATTGCTCTTCAAAGCCCAGACAGCCTTTTGCAGCCCAGGGTTTAGAAATGAGCTTGGCTCACCCCTGCGGTCATTCCTATCTACCCTTGACTCTCCAGTTTCACCCCTTTGCTGACCCCTTCAATCCCTAGAGTCAGTCTTTCACCTCACAGATCCTTGTAGTGGGCTGAGAACCCAGACTCCAGCTCCACAGTGTGCAGAGATACAAGGAATCCAGGGGGCAGCAATGAGTGTGCACCTGTTATTTAGAAAGCTGTGACAGGATAGCAAGTTCCAGGTCAGCCTGGGCTAGCTAGAAAGGCCAGCCTTATTCACCCTGCTGGGAACACCTGTGGATGAGATTTCAGAGCCATGATGCAGACTGTCAGCACTGCATGCTCTGGGTGTGGCTGAGGGAAGGCCTGGGCTTGCGTTGCCTTCATGCTTCATGTTCTTGTTCTGCAGATGATTCACAACTGGATTAAGGAATGCCTGTCTCCTTGACAAAGGTGACTGCAACCTCAGCGGACAGTGATAACAGAAGACTCACAGACTCCCTTAAATAAAGATTTATTGACTTTAAAATAAAAAAAAAAGAAAGAAAGGCCAGCCTTGGCTAGCTAGTAAGGCCAGCCTGAGCTACGTAGTAAGACCCTGACTCAACTCCCTCCACCCTGATAAGACAGAATCAGATTGCTGCCAGAAGTGGTACCGACACCACAGCCCAGGAAATGGCTCTGGGGTAAAGGGCAGGCTGAGATGTCTTCTTTCTAAACACAATGTTCTCACTTCAAACAGAGGAATAACAATAGTAACACATTGGACTAGGGATATAGCTTAGTTGGTAGAGTGTTTACCTAGCACACACACCATGGATTTGATACCCAGCACCACATAAATCTGGTATGGTGGCACATGCCTTTAATCCCAAGGATCAGAAAATTCAGATTCATCTTTGGCTATATGGTAAGTTCAAGGCTGTCCCAAGCTACATGGGACCTTGTTCCCCCCTCCCGCCAAAAAATAGCAACATCCCTAGACTTCACAGAGGGTAACCAAAGGCTGCGGTGGGAGTCTTTCGCAGAGTAGAAAGTAAGTTTCTGAAAGGAGCATCTGACCCCTCCCTTATCCAGAAACGGCAGTGACGGCCAAGGGAAGGGACGTCACATTGGGTAGGGGGAGCACAAGGCACTGCTTGGGCTCAGGGGACAGTACATTTCAGGCCTAGATGATCACTGTGAATAGTAAGGTAAAAAGTAGAGGGGTCCCAGCCAGAAAGGAAGCTAGTCTCACCCCAAGCTGAGGCCCAGAGACTGAAAGGACCCTAAATGACTGAGCTGCATCAGTCCTGAGCCTCGAACCCCAGGAGCAGGAGCCAGACAACTGTCCTACAGCCGGAGAGAAACTACCAGAAAAGCCCTAGTGCTGGGTACAAATGGGGCTCCTGGGCTTAAATCCAGCTCAGATCCTAAGCCTCCGCTCAACTGTGGAATCTTGGGCGGTCCCTTCAAGTGGTGTCCATTTGTTTGTTTGTGGTAGCTCTGGGTGGCCTGGAACTCACTGGTAGACCAGGCTAGCCTTGAACATGTAGCAATCCTCTTGCCCCATCTGTGGACTACAGGCCTTAAAAGCATGTGCCATCACCCCGGCTCCAGGGGAACCCTAACCATGGGATGATGTGGGAAGAGGGTCAGTGCTCGTAATGCCCCAGAATATCAGGGCAGGCAGTGAGGGCTCAGCCACTTTGATTCATCCTTTCTCAGGCAAGCCTAAGGTGGCAGGGCTCAGAGAAGGAAAGAATTAAAGCCTTCTTTCCCTTCTCTGAAGAGTTCTGAACCACAGAGGAATGCTAGGAAGCCAAAACCACATTGCCAGACTTTACCTTTCGTCCAGAGGCTCAAAGCCAGGGGCAGTGGGTGGCAAGTCCTTCCAGCAAAGCTTCTCTGCATTCCAGCCTGTCCTCACCACAGCTGCACCAGCCTGCCCTCGCCGCAGCTGAACCAGCCTGCCCTCCCTCATCTCATCCCACCCGTCCTTATTACAGTTCTGGGTTCCAGTTCTATCCCCATTTCTGTCCCAGCTCTGAGGCAGCAGCCAGGACACACACAGGACGATCCTATCAGTGACAAAAGACCTTTAGCTCCTTGCCCTTGAAAAGCAATCGGAGTAGTGCCCGTCTGGGGTAGGCTGGCAGGGTCCTCTTGGCTCATGACATTATCTTCTGACTGAACTTCTCCAGAAGGCCGTAGGACTTCCTATGACCCACAGGCCTGGGTCCTGTGTGCTGACAGACCAACCACAGCAGGTAGAAAGCAGAAGGATCAGACTCCTGTTTGTGCCCCCCCCACCACCAAGGGGCAGCATGAAGCCCTTGAGGGCAAAAAGCCTGGGTACTTAGGGAAATATGCCCACTTCTCAGACAGGGTGTGGGGCTGTGGGCAGCCACAGGCAGTGCCAGCTCGTGTCTACGTGCATGTCAGGGACCTCTGCACCTGGAATAATTAAGGTATTCTCTGCCTCTCCCGGCCCCTCAAGCCTGAAACCCTTGCCTCTCTACCCTTCAGCATCATCTCCTAATCCTCCTGCCCACCTGCAGCCCCATCTGTGGACCTGTCTAGGGCTGTTGACTCAAAGCGAGGCACAAATATTCAAGAATGGTCCTTCTTTCCTTCCTTCTTCCCACCCCCTCCTTCCCCCTTCTTCTTTCATTCCCCTCCCCCTATCTCCTCTCTCTTTCCTTTTCTCTCCCCCACCTCGGAGCCTCTGCCAGGTCTACTAAACACAGGTGTATGAAACTCCTGTGGGTGTCTATAGGACATGTTAGTTGCCCAAGGCAGAAGAGTCCCTAGAAAGTCCCCACCTTCTGCCCACCGAGAATAAAAGCAGATGTTACAAGAGAAGTGTTGGGTGGGGCAGTTACCACTGCCCCCCCAAAAGTGTTCCTCCAGCCCTGTCCCTGGCACCCCCTGCTTTGGGGGTTATATTTATAGCCAGTTCCTCTAATTTGCATTCTGCCTGCACCCCATACTAACTGTGACCTCAGGAAGCCCCTGGCTGGACATGGCTGGCCCCAGTTTCCTCACGTCTAAACTGGGACTGCTTTATTTTACTTGTTTTTTAAGTTACTTTTTTCATTTTTTTCGTTTTATTTTTGTTTTCCTTTTTTGAGACACAGTTTCTCTATATAGACCAAGCTGACCTTGAGATCATAGAGATCCATCTATCTCTACCTCCTGAGTGCTAGTATATTAAAAGTTAAGGGGCTGGAGAGATGGTCTAGCGGTTAAGAGCGTCGACCGCTCTTACAGAGGACCCAGGTTCGATCCCCAGCATCCACATGGCGGCCGAGAACTGTCTAAAACTCCAATTCCAGGAGAACTCCAGTTCCAGGGGAATCCGAGACCCTCTTCTGACCTCCACGGCATTGCACGACACGGGTGCACAGACTTGCATGCAGACAGTACATTCATACACATACAAGAAATAAATAAAATTAATAAAAAAAAAAGTTAAAAGTATATACTACATACCCTGCTTCAATTTTTTATTTTATTATTATTATATTCGTATTATTAGTATTGAAAGCAAGAGAGACAGAGGGAGAGAGAGAGAGAGAGAGAGAGAGAGAGAGAGAGAGAGATAACAGTTGCCGTGGAGTTGAGGATATGTCTATCTCCTTTCCGCCACCATGTGTGTGTTTAAACCAAACTTTTCGATCTTAGAAGAAGCAACCTACTCTCTTAACCCCTAGAACTTTATTTTAAATGATTGACCCATCTCTGGGATTTTGTTTCAGCAACAGAAGAGAACTTAGGATTCTCCACCCAGCCGTGTGTCCTGCCAGGCCCTGGAAACTTTCCCTCCTCCCTGTTTCACTTTCTCTGCCCAGCAAAGCACTGTGCCTCCAAATGTTCCGTGAGCCCTTCTCAATAAGCATCGGCCTCAGAAGACAAATATTTTCCCAGGACAGAGTTGTGGAGACCAGGAGGAATTTCAGAGTGGCCGTTCATCTCTAATACAGCATTCCCCGCAGCAGCCAGCTGCCGGGCACTGACCCCGGGCTTGGCTGTCCTCTCTCTGCAGCAGCTCCATCAGGTCTCCCTGTTCAGTCCCCACCTCCTGTCAGCCTGGCCATCTGTAGCTCACTCTGACTCCAATTAGCTCAGTAATTAGCACCTCATCAAGGCCTGTCTGCCTCTGAACAGCTCCCCCGGGGAAGGGGTTCAGGAGGTCTCCGTGAGCTCAGGGCCCAGAGCTGAGGCAAGTAGGCTGGCACGGTCTAGGCTGGTATGGCCCCAGTCTGCCTCTGGCTTCCTCAGGTGCTCCTTAGCTTTGGACAGGGGACCAAAGGTCCCTCGGGGAATGGGGTGTAGGAGGAGAGGATCTCCACTCGGGATGAGCAATTCCTGGGACCTTGAAGCAGCTCCCCAACACCTCTTCAGTCATCTCTGCCTATTTACTTGGTGACCTGAGCTGAGTTGTCAGGGAGATGTCAGGCCTGCGAGGCAGCTCAAGCCCAGCGGGGTCATGTCAGCAAGTGGCACAATTGCTCTTCAAAGCCCAGACAGCCTTTTGCAGCCCAGGGTTTAGAAATGAGCTTGGCTCACCCCTGCGGTCATTCCTATCTACCCTTGACTCTCCAGTTTCACCCCTTTGCTGACCCCTTCAATCCCTAGAGTCAGTCTTTCACCTCACAGATCCTTGTAGTGGGCTGAGAACCCAGACTCCAGCTCCACAGTGTGCAGAGATACAAGGAATCCAGGGGGCAGCAATGAGTGTGCACCTGTTATATTAGAAAGCTGTACAGGATAGCAGTTTCCAGGTCAGCCTGGGGCTAGCTAGAAGGCCAGCCTTATCACCCGTAGGGAACACCTGTGGATGAGATTTCAGAGCCATGATCAGACTGTCAGGCACTGCATGCTCTGGGTGTGGCTAAGGGAAGGCCGGGTCTTGCGTGGCCTTCATGCTTCATGGTTCTTGTTCTGCAGATGAGCACAACTGGATTAAGGAAGCCTGTCCCTTGACAAAGGTGACCTGAACCTCAGGACAGTGAAACGAAGACTCACAGACTCCCCTAAAATAAAGATTTAATTGACTTTAAAATAAAAAAAAAAAAGAAAGAAAGGCCAGCTTGGCTAGTCTAGTAAGCCAGCCTGAGCTACGTAGTAAGACCCTGACTCAACTCCCTCCACCCTGATAAGACAGAATCAGATTGCTGCCAGAAGTGGTACCGACACCACAGCCCAGGAAATGGCTCTGGGTAAAGGGCACAGGCTGAGATGTCTTCTTTCTAAACACAATGTCTCACTTCAAAAGAGGTAATCAATAGTAACACATTGGCTAGGGATATAGCTTAGTTGGTAAAGTGTTTACCTAGCACACACACAATGGATGTTGTACCAGCACACATAAATCTGGTATGTTGGCACATTGACCTTTAATCCAGGATCAGAAAATTCAGATTCATCTTTGGCTATATGGTAAGTTCAAGGCTGTCCCAAGCTACATGGGACCTTGTTCCCCCCTCCCGCCAAAAAATAGCAACATCCCTAGACTTCACAGAGGGTAACCAAAGGCTGCGGTGGGAGTCTTTCGCAGAGTAGAAAGTAAGTTTCTGAAAGGAGCATCTGACCCCTCCCTTATCCAGAAACGGCTGTCAACTTGACACACCTGGGTTGAGGGAGCCTCAACTGGGGAATTGACTCCATTGGATTGGCCTGTGGCCACATCTGTGGAGTATTGTCTTGATGGTCGAGCAGTGTGGAAGGGCCCAGCCCACAATGAGTGGTGCCACCTGGGCAGGTAGTTATGTATGGTATAAGAAGGCAGGCTGGGCATGAGCCAGAGCAAGCAAGCCGGTGAACATGGCCTGTGCTTCAGCTCCTGCCTCCAGGTTCCTGCCCTGAGTTCTTACCTTGGGCTCCCTGAGTGATCAACTGTGACCCAGGAGATGTAAGCTGAATAAACCCTTTCCTCCCCAGGTGGTGTCGATCAGAGTGTCTTGTCACAGCAATGGAAGACAAACTAGGACAGAAATAATAAATAAAATGGTAAAAAGACCTAAAGGTGGCCCTGGAGATGTGGCTCAGTGGTTAAGACTGTGTGTCTTGTGGAGGAACCAAGTTTTGTTCCCAGCATCCAGGTCGTGCTGCTCGCAACGGCCTGTAACTCCACTTCCAGTGGAGCCCAGCAGCTTCTGTGGGCACGTCATATGCACATACCCACACAGAGATGCACGCATACACATAATTAAAAATAGGAACTTAAAAATATCAAAAGGGATGTTGTGAGAATAAATTAGAAGCTAATGCAGCCAGGTGTGGTGGCACACGCCTTTAAGCCTAGCACTCGGGAGGCAGAGGCAGGCGGATCTTTGTGAGTTCAAGGCCAGCCTAGTCTACAGAGTGAGTTCCAGGACAGCTGGGGCTAAAGGGAGACCCTGTCTCAAAAAGACCAAAACAAACAAACAACCCCCCCCCCAAAGAAGCTAATGCTGCCTGATGACTAGGTCAATATAAACAGCAGGAAAGAATGGACAAATAATGCCAGGACTGGTGGTAAACACTCGCAATCCCAGAATTTGGGAGGCCCGGCAGAAGGATTGTTGTGAGCTCGAGGCCAGTCTAGGCTACATGGAGAATTCTAGGCTGCCCTGGGCTACAGCATAGGACCCTATCTTGAAAAATCAAAGAGGGAGAAAAAAGTAGAATAAATAAAAATGCCCTAATTAACAGCCTGAAGTTCTGTGTGGAGAGTGCCTTGCTTAACACTGCCCCAGACCCCTCTCTCGTGTGCCTCTGCAGTGCCCTGGAATAAATGTGTATTCAGGAGGTGGGCAAGGCTGGCCCTACAAAGTGAAGGAGGCTGAACCAGGAGTCAGGACGGCCCCTAGAAGCCGGGGGTTTCTCTGACTCAGGAGGCCTCAGCACTCCTCCATGTGGGATCCCAGTGGCTGTGCCCTAAGAGCCAAGGGCTTAGCTTTCAGTAGACTCTATAAGGCACCTCTGCCAGCCCACAGCGCTCCAAGAACAGAGCTCCATGCCAGGCATCTGGTGCAAGAGCAGAACATGCCTTGCATTTCAGGGACAGCTGGCCTCAAACTCGCTATGTAGACCAGGCTGGACTTGAACTCACAGAAATCTACCTACCCCTGCCTCCTGAGTGTTGGGATTAAAGGGATGAGATACCACACCCAGCTGACAGAGGTAATTTTATTCTGAGATTTTTGTCTTCTTTCCATGAGTTTGGTAACTGCTGCACAGGGGCAAGGGAAGGATACCATCTGTCTCAGCCATCTTTGTTTTGCTACTAAGGAGATATCATAGACTGGGTAAGTTAGAAAGAAAAGAGGGTGGTTAACCAGGTGTGGTGGCGCACGCCTTTGATCCCAGCACTCAGGAAGCAGAGGCAGGTGGATTTCTGTGAGTTCAAGGCCAGCCTGGTCTACAGAGCGAGCTCCAGGCCAGCTGGGACCAAAAGGGAGACCCTGTCTCAAAAATACCAAAAAAAAATTCAAATATGACAAAATTTTATATTTACATTTAAATTAAGGCATTAAAAATTAATAACATCACACTTAATCATCTTTCCCCCGTTTCTTACCATAATCAGCACGCAGGCTCTCCTTAGAGTGATTTTTAAATCTTTTTTTTTTTNTCATAGACTGGGTAAGTTAGAAAGAAAAGAGGGTGGTTAACCAGGTGTGGTGGCGCACGCCTTTGACTCCCAGCACTCAGGAAGCAGAGGCAGGTGGATTTTCTGTGAGTTCAAGGCCGCCTGGTCTACAGAGCGGCTCCAGGCCAGCTGGGACCAAAAGGGAGACCCTGTCTCAAAACTACCAAAAAAAAAAACAAAAAGGGGGCGGGGACTGAAGAGATGCTTAGTGGTTAAGAACACTGACTCTCTTGCGAGGACCTGGGTTCAGTTCCCAGCATCCACATGGTGGCTTACAATCATCTTTAACTCCAGTTTTAGGAAGTCCAAACAACACATTCTTCCATCCTCCTCAGGCACTGTACACACATGATGCATTTGCATACATTCAGGCAAAACACTCATACACATACAATAAAAATAAGTAAATAAAAAATATTTCATTGCCGGGCGTGGTGACGCATGTCTGTAATCCCAGCACTTGGAGGCAGAGGCACGCAGATCTCTATGAGTTCAAGCCCACCTGGTCTAAATAGCAAGTTCCAGGACAGCTGGGGCTGCATGGAGACCCCATCTCAAAAAGACAAGAAAAAAAAAATTATAGTCCAAGATGGTAGCCACCATAAAGAAGGCGGCTACAGAAGATGTCATTACTTTCAAAGATCAACAAAGAATAAACAAATTTGCACGGAATACGAGTAGAATCACGGAGCCGAAGGAAGAAATAGAAGTAAAAAAGAAACAACTCCAAAATTTAGAAGAGGCTTGTGATGACTTCATTCTTGCAGATGATGACTGTTTAATGATTCCATACCAAATTGGAGATGTTTTCATCAGTCACTCTCAAGAAGAAACCCAAGACATGTTAGAAGAAGCCAAGAAAACTTTGCAAGAAATTGACGCCTTAGAACACAGAGCGGCATCAATCCAGCGGGTGTTAGCAGACCTGAAAGTTCAGTTATATGTGAAATTTGGCAGTAACGTAAACCTTGAGGCCTTTGAAAGTTAAACATTTTATAATACTTTTTTAATTTGTTTAATAAATTTGAATATTATTTTAAATGTTTATTGTTTAAATGATAATTTCCCTTCTTAGGATGACATGGAAATGAAAACTTTTTTTTTTTTTTTTTTTGGTCTTTTCGAGACAGAGTCTCCCTGTAGCCCCAGCTGTCCTGGAACTCACTCTGTAGACCAGGCTGGCCTTGAACTCACAAAGATCCACCTGCCTCTGCCTCCTGAGTGCTAGGATTAAAGACGTGTGCCACCATGCCCAGCGAAAACTTTCTTTTTTAAAACCTTTCATTTAAATAATGGAAACTTGCTTATTTTCACACGTCTTGCTTATTTATTTTATATTTTTAAGAGAAGACAGTATTCATGTATGTATTTTGCATGATTATATCAATTCAGGGGCTTTATGTCATGTTATTAAAATTGGTTGAATAGTCAAAAAATTATTTTTTTATGTGCATGAGAGTATTGTCTGCCTGTGTATATGTGCATCTGTATTGTGCACTGCTCTCAGAGGTCAGAAAAGGATGCTGGATCCCCTGGAACTGGAGTTAAGATGGTTTTTAGCCACCATGTGAATGCTGGGAATCAAACCCAGGTCCTCTGCAAAAACAGTTGGTGCTCTTAACCACTGAGCCATCTTTCCAGCCCCCCAAAAATTTGGAAATTTTTTTAAAAAAGAAAAGATCTATTTTGGCTAATGGTTCTGATCCAAGGAGGTGATTATCTTCTTGCTACCAGAGACTTGAGTCAGTGCAGACACAAACGCACAGAGAGAGAGAGAGAGAGAGAGAGAGAGAGAGAGAGATCACCAAAGCAGCTTTGCTAGACCTCTCTGAGATAATCCAATGTATCTGTTAATCACATGAGTAAAATCATTACATTCATGAGACTCTTTTTATTTTTGGTCTTTTTGAGACAGGGTCTCCCTGTAGCTCTGGCTATCCTGGAACTCACTCTGTAGACCAGGCTGTTCTTGAACTCACAGAGATCATCCTGCCTCTGCCTCCCAAGTGCTAGGATTAAAAGCATGTGCTGGGCTGGAGAAATGGCCTAGCGGTTAAGAGCACTGACCACTCTTACAGAGGACCCGGGTTCGATTCCCAGCGCCCACATGGCGGCCGAGAACTGTCTGAAACTCCAATTCCAGGAGAACTCCAGTTCCAGGGGAATCCAATACCCTCTTCTGACCTCCGAGGCATTGCACGACACAGGTGCACAAACTTGCATGCAGACAGTACATTCATACACATACAGAAATAAATAAAATTAAAGAATAAAAAAAAACATGTGCTACCACGCCCAGCTACGTTCATGAGACTCTTAAAGTTCCATCCATTAACATCTCATAACAAGGAGGAAATTTTGCTGTAAGTTTTGGAGGGACAAATCATATTCAAACTGTAGCCCTGTCCTTCTGTAAAGACTCACCAGCTGCTTCCTGCCCTGTGGTACCCCAGACAAGCCACAGTTTGCTGTGTTTGCTGGGTTTCTCTGTCCTTCTGACACCTCTTGCACCCTGTGTGAAGGGCTTGGTCTTTCCTTCTCACTCTTGACACCTTACCCTCCTCTCCTCCTTCCTCAGCAAGGCGGGTGTGCCTCCATCAAAGAGCCCACTCAAGAGGCTCACTAGACTTAGGGACACCTATCAGTGTCACCTTCCACTGAGACTTGTTTTTCTTTTTTTTTTTTTTTTTCCTCTGTGGTATATATTTGAGAGACTTGTTTTTCAACAAGCTGCACCCATTCTTAGACAGTGCCCTTTGACTACCCCCATAGACCATGAGCAGTGAGAGACACAGGGAACATTTGTTATTAAGAGATTTTTTTTTTCCTCTTCTCTCCTCCATGAGCTTGGTTGCTTTTGTAGCTCATAATTTTTCGTGACTTTGGGTTGATCTCAGATGCCTTTGGGGTTGTGACTATATGCCACAGGCTTATCATAAGCTGGATAGTTAAGGGAAATGAAACAGACTCATAAAAAGGAAAAAAAAAAAAAAAAGAAAAGAAACAGACTCATTCTTCCAGCATTTGGGAGAAGTCATATGATGTAGTGATTTGGAGCGCAAACCCTGGAGCCTCCAGCAGTGTGACCTTGAACAAGTCCAAATGACTGTTCTCTTCCTCCATTTTTTCTATCTATGAACTGCTAATAACACTTCATATGGAGGTTTTCTTTTTTTTTTTTCTTTTTGGTTTTTTGAGACAGGGTCTCCTTGTAGCCCCAGCTGACCTGGAACTCGCTCTGTAGACCAGCCTAGCCTTGAACTCACAAAGATCCACCTGCCTCTGCCTCCCGAGTGCTAGGATTAA
The DNA here is from genome assembly GCA_009823505.1 of Rhizomys pruinosus. Lineage (NCBI taxonomy): Eukaryota > Metazoa > Chordata > Mammalia > Rodentia > Spalacidae > Rhizomys > Rhizomys pruinosus. The sequence continues at coordinate 30,610 of VZQC01003614.1, forward strand.
AGGTGTATGCCACCACGCCCAGAATGATGGTTTTCAATGAATATACATGTGAGCTTCTAGCAGAGGGCCTGAAACACAGCAAGCACACTAGGAAAAGCAGGCTGTTTATTAGGAGCAAGTTTATATATGAGAGGAGAAGGAATGTTAGATAAGCTTGTTTAAATATGTACAAGTCTGGCTAGCTTTACAGGACTGTAAAACTGTCACATTCATGTCGGCTGCATGGGTTAAACCTAGGTCATACCAACCAAGACTGTCTCTCTTAAACACCAGGTGTTTAAGTTTAAGAAATACTGGCCCCCAAATTGTCTTGTTTGTTTTGCTGGAGCCTGTGATAGCTTTCTTTCCTAGACCTCAGCCTGTATCTCCAATGACTATCAGCAAATCTTTTAATCAAGCAGGACCTGGAGAATGTAAAGTGGCCAAAAGGATGGGAGAGCTGGGGAACCCACCACAGCCCCCCACAGCCAGACGGTGTTGGCAGGGCTGGCCTTGGGCTTTGCTACCATTAACAGCCAGCCAGGAGGGGCTGGGCAGGGAGGCTTGGGACTAGGCAGATGAAAGGCTCATCTGTGGTCCTGGCCCTGGGAACAGCTCTCAAGGACCAGCCAGAGTTCCTGGCTATCAGCCACATTGTCTTCAGAATCCTTGGCCTACACAGAGCTCTCTCCTTCAGTTCCCAGAGCCCTAGCAGGCTCCACATCCCTCTGCCTAGCCTTCTGTTGTCTTGGAGGAAGGGAGACAGGCAGGACAGCAGGACAATCCAGCCAGGCTGAACAGTGAGCCAAGAGGGGCTTAGCAGCAACCTGAGGACTGGCACTGTGCCTCCCTCTCCTTCAACCTCTGCCATCCAAGCTGCTCAGAACAGGACACAGGGCACTCAGTTAATAGAGACGTGCTAATGTTGCCTGGCAGACTCAAACTCAAAGACACAGGGTCACTTGACATTTAGCTGTTCTAGCCAATAGAAATATAATATGAGCCCATATGCTATTTGAGATTTTCTAGGAGACACTAAGAACATTTTTAAACAGTGAAATTAGTTCCAGTAATATATTTAACCTAGTTTACCCAAAATATTATCATTTTAACATACATTGAACTATTAGCACTTCAAATATAAAGTATGCAAAATAATTAAGGAGATATTTCACATTGCTTTGGTTCATGCTCTTTAAGTCCCTGTGTATTTCACACTTATACAAATGTGCATGTCAGTGTGTACCAGCCACGGGAGGAGGAGACAGCACTTTAAATCCTTGTGTATTTCACACTTACATAAGTGTGTATGTCAGTGTGTACCAGCCACGGGAGGAGGGGACAGCACTTCCCATCCTTCTGTGTTTTGGTTGGGACCTGCAAATTAAGTTGACAAAGTAGATTAACAAGAAAATACATATGCACTTATGCACATGGGAGCCAACACAGGAAATGACTTTGTTGATGTTTTGGGTTTTTTGTGGGGTTTTTGGTTTGTTTTTTTGTTTTTTTGTTTGTTTGTTTGTTTTGTCTTTTTGAGACAAGGTCTCCCTTTAGTCCCAGCTGGCCTGGAACTCACTCTGTAGACCAGGCTGGCCTTGAACTCACAGAGATCCACCTGCCTCTGCTTCCCAAGTGCTAGGATCAAAGGCAAGAGCCACCAGGACCAGCTGTTGATATTATTTTAAACATTTCTTTATTTTATTTAGTGTGTGTGTGCACGCCACGTGAGTGCAGGCAGTTGTGAGCTACCAAGTAAGCATTAGGAACCAAAGGCAAGTGCTCTTGACCATCTCTCCTGGCCCCCAACTTTGTTGTTTAGTGTCACCTCTCTAGCTCAGACTGGCCTCAAACTCATGGCAATCCTGCTAGGCCTCAGCTTCTGAGTGCTGGGACTACAGACCTGTGTCAGTATGGCTAGCTGAAAATAAATTTTTGTTTGTTTGTTTGTTTGTTTGTTTGTTTTTGAGAAGGGTCTCCCTGTAGTCCTACCTGGACTAGAACTTGCTATGTAGACCAAGCCAGCCTCACCCTCACAGAGATCTACTTGTCTCTACCTCCCCAGTGCTGAGATAAGGGCATCCCCCCCCACATCAGGCTTGAAAACAGCTTTAAGTGGCCAAAGTTAAGGGTTTATAATAAGGGAATATAACTCACTTAGTAATTAAAAAGGAAGGAGAAGAAAGGGCACCAATCAGAAAAACAAATAATTTTCTTTAGGAAAGACAAATGAGTAGGTGAGGGCAGGAGGAAGCAAGCATGTGAAAATAACTGTACAGTACTTGGTCTTTCCGACTTTTCCAGGGCTAGAAAAGTCCCTACAAGCAGGGATTTATGGCACTCTCATTTCTCGGAAATTGCTTTTAGTCAGGTAAAGGAAACGCCTAGGAAGCTGTTTTGGCATCTGTTGAATCTCAAACCACTTCAGCATAAAATCTTTCTGTCGACTCTGAGGTTCTGAGTGAGTCCCCAGTACCTTTCAAGGGCTGGACAGCCACCACATGTGGCTAGTGGTTACCTCATTGGGCAGTGCTGTCACAGAACTATTAAAGCACTGAGTCCCAGCAATCTTTCCCCTTGGCTGGTGACTGCATCCTTGGGGTGGCCACTATCTCCTCAGAAGCTTACTGGGAGGGGGAGACTCCTGTCGGGATCAGCAACCAAACATCATTCCAATGCATTGGGGCAATCCCACTGTAAGGATGGAGCAAGGGAGGGCAGGTGCATGCTAGGATTCCACAAGGCCGGGCCTCCTCTGCGCAGGCAGGCGGAGAGCTGAGTTCCAAGGAGCCTGCGAGGGGGCGGGGCGTGCATCCCAGGAAGTGTGGCTTTTCCTGCTCCCCCTTGGCCCCTCAGAGGACTGCGCAAACTTGGCCAGCGCTCGCCAGCCCATCTCAGCCGCTGTCCTAGCTGCTCCCTCCATCCTCCAGCTGGGAGGCCCAGGAGCCTATCATAGCCTCCTGGTTTCACAGACCGGGAAACTGAGGCACTGCCCCTGCGCATCCACAGCACCCGGTACCGGGGCTAACCTCGGTTTCAACAAAGTACCGGGGGCCTCCAAAGAAATCTTGTAAGGCTTCGGCACCCTGGCGCCTCTCCAGCTGCCTGCCCCTCGGACACGGGCCTCCGGGGACTGGCTGCCTGGGCTGCGGCCCCAGGGAACCCTGATGTAACTCGGCGCTGGGCTTGCAGGATAAGCCCCCAGGCGCTGCACCGCTTGTTTACTCCAGTCGTGGCTGGAGTGCGCGCGGGTGGAGTCACGGCCAAGGCCAGGGCTCTGGGCTCAACAGAGTGTCCAGGTGGTGGGTTGGGTTCCCACACTGATAGCTGGGCTGTTTCCCGCTCTGATGGCCTTTTCCAGCTTTGATGGCCCAAGACACCCTTTCCCCAGTGGTCTTAGACCCCCCCAGAACAGCGCAAAATAACATTCAAATAGCAAAAATATGGGGCGTCTATCCCCATACAGCCAAGACAAAGCCCCTCCTGTTCCGACCTTGTGACATCTTATTTGTAGAGACTCCGTGTCTCCTTGAATTGGTTTACTTGTACATATCCAAGGAACAACGTTTCCGCACAATGCACAGCTGAGACAGTCCCAGATTTTAGTCAAGGTGGGGAACCCTTCCTTGGATGCCCAAAAGTCTCCCCTAAGGAGGTGAGGGGAGAAGTACCTTTCCGAGGGGGTGTACCTGATTTTGCAAGGGTGGAGTTTGCTCCAGGTGGACCAAAGTTAACATCCTGAAAGACTGAAAGGCACACTGCCTCAGGGCGGCTCACTCCAGGTGACCTCCCAACACTCCTCTCTGCCCAGTGCCCAGTCTTGACTCACTGGTGCCAAGTCAGGAGGGCAGAAGTGTCAGTGCCCACAGCACCCACCCCAGCTGAACTCTGTGGCCAAATACAGGTCTCTCACTCAGGGGAGAGGAAGAACGTGTGTGTGTGTGTGTGTGTGTGTGTCTGGATGTCAATGGATCCCAAGCTTGGGCAATGCTGATGTGACCTGTGCCCACTGCCGGGCTTTTCTCCTGCAAAGCTTCAATTCCCATCGGAGTGCAGATGAGGGAGCTGAGGCTCAGAGAGAGCAGGGAAGCCTCAGGTCACCTGGTGTGTTGGTGACAGCTGCACCTGGAGCTCAGGACCCTGCTCTTGGTCCCTGGAGCATGCTGAGAGGGTAAGGGCCTTGTAGGTGGGAGTAGAGAGCCATGCAGGAGAGAAGAGGCCCAGCCAAGGGAGGCAGGAGGGTCACTATTTGGAGACTTGTACAGGAGGGCTCCCTGAGCTGGGAGCTAAGAAAGGAGAGACTCTTCTGGAAAGAAAATATCTCGAAAACCTGTCAGAAGCAAGCATATGGTAAGTCTGGTCAAAGTGGGGCTAGGAGGTCAAGAAACAGCAGCTTCTTCCAGGCCAGCCAGGGTCAAGGTGAATTTCTGAGTAGGGGAAATGGAAGAGTAGGTGAAGATCCCCTGGTGTTAGAAGCAGGATTCCAGGCCTACCTTCCACTTCCCAGCCCTCTGACTTTGAACATGTTCTTCCCTCTGTGAGCCTCAGTTCCCAGTTTCCTCCAACCTATACCACCCATGGCAAACAAACAACAAATGAACAAACAAATAACAAACAAATGGTAGTTTGTAATTGGCTTGGTCCTGCTTGATGAGCCTGTAAGGTGTTCAAGTACCAGTGTGACACAGACTGGGGTCCAGGAAGACTTCAAGGGGCTTCCACCTCCCCTGTACTCCCCAGCCTCAGAGAGAGACACCATGCATGCTCCCCCCCCCAGTCCTGACAGCCTAGCCGGAAGGCCCCTGGCCTTGGTAAATATTTGTGCCTCTGATCTAGTTGGTGGTTCCTGGAATGTTCTGTCCTGCTGCTGAGCATTCAGCTAGGCTTCTGCTTCAGGCTGTGAAGATCTGGAAGAGGACCAAAGTACGAAGTTGGGCCTTTTGGGTTCTCTGTAGCTTCCCCCGCCTGCTTACAAGTCCCTGAAGTTCAGAACCCTGTGCTGAGTGTTGTGCAGGGATAAGGGACAGGTAGCTCTAAAGAGCCCCTCCCCCTGATGTAGAAGAGCTCAGTGGGTGCGGCTGTGTGGTCTGGGGTGAGTCCCACTGCCTCTCTGAGCTTCCTTGCTGACCTCTGAGATGATGAAATCAGCGCCTGCACTGAGAAAACTGTTTTCTTCACTAGTCTTCCTTCTACTGCCAATTTAACAATTAAAAACAACAAAGGGAGTTGGGTACAGTGGTGTATCATAATCTCAGTATCTGGAAGGCAAGAGTATTTCATTGAGTTCAAAGCCAACATCGCAAAAGCAAGAACGTTTCAAAAACTGGATTGCAGACAGGTTGCTCAGTGGTTAAGACCACCTGCTGCTTTTGCAAAGGACCCAAGTCCCAGAACTTTCCCTGGCAGCTTACAACCATCTGTAACTCCAGTTCCAGGGGATCCAACGCCCTCTTCTGGCCTCCACTGGTATCAAGCACACATATGGTACACAAACATACATGAAAGCAAACACTCATACACATAAAATAAAAAGTAAATAAATCTTTTTTAAAAACAATAAAACTCATGGGAAGAAGACAAAAATCTCAGAATAAAAGTTACCTCTGTCAGCTGGGTATGGTGTCACATGCCTTTAGTCCCAGCCCTCAAGAGGCAGAGGCAGACAGATCTCTGTAAGATCCAGGTCACCCTGCTCTACATAGTGAGTTCCAGGACAGGTGGGAACCTGTCTCAGAAAAAAAAAAAAAAATCAAAAAACCTCAACAACAAAGGTAAGAAGGTTTCCAATATTTGACTGTTCTGGCAATGGTGAGCTGGTAAATGTTTAACCAGCAGTTGCCCAATACCTGTACTGTTAATACACTCATATCACAGCCATTTCAACCTGGCATCATGACATCACTGGATGTGGACTTGGGAGCCACCCAGAGCTGGCTAGCCCTAGCACAACTCTGAATATATATACCAACACAAAATTATGAAGGAGCTCCCCAGCCATTATCTGGGGACTTCTGAGTGCAAGGCCCAATCTGGGAGTGTACTAGTTGAACATCCACGAAAGTGAAGGCAGGATAGGTGTCCAGGACCCTTCCTTAGGAACTTTAGTGCTTATAGCAGAGATTATCAGAGGGTTCTGAAAGAGAAGAAACCAAGAGTGGAGAAGCCTTTCACTAAGTAAGACACTGCTTCAAAAAAACAAACTAGGACTGGGCATGGCACTTCACACCTGCTGTCCCAGCACTGCAGGCAGAGGCAGGCGGACCATAAACTTCTAGGCCAGTGTGGTCTGTATAGTGACTTCCTGTGCAACCAGGGCTACATAGTAAGACCCTGTCTCAAAAAATAATAAAACAAAATAAAATAGCAACAAAAGCTAGCTAATGCTCAATGAAAGATCATGATGGTAAGCCAGCAAGACTCAGTGGGTAAGGGCACTGTAAGCCTGACAACCTGAGTTCAATCCCCAGAACCTACAGGGTGGAAGTAGAGAACTGACTCCTGTAAGCTGTCCTCTAACTTACGCACACACACACACACACACACACACACACACTCACAAAATAATCAATTATAAATGCATAAAATTGACACTATAAAAATTTTAGTCATTATTTTTATTTTATGTGCATGGGTGTTTTGCTTGCATGTAGGTAGGTCCACCCATGCCCTGCAATGTCCACGGAGGTCAGAAGAAGTTGTTAGATACCCTGGAACTGGAGTTATGGATGGTTGTTAGCCACCATATGGGTGCAGGGGATTAAACCCAGGGCCTCTGTAAGAACAGCCAGTGCTCTTAACTGCTGAGCCATCTCTCCAGCCCATAAAATTGACAAACTATTACATGGAATGAAGGTGACGACAGTGGCAGAGCAGTCACCTAGCACTTTCCATCCCAGCCAAGAAGAAAGAAAAGAAGGAAGAAAGGGTGGGAAGAAGGGAGGGGAAGGAAAAAGCACGAAAGGCAAGGGGAAGAGGAGAGAAGAGGAAGGGAAGGAAGAGGAGAGAAGAGAGGAGAAGGGGAGGGAGCTGCTGTTATGAGTAGTATATAGGACATACCCTGTCCCTGGAGCTCAAAAGGTGACACTAGGGAGTGTGGTGTAAGAAGCCTCAGGCAGGGAAGGTGGAAGTACCTAGGTCCCTGCTGACCTTCCTCCCCAAGAAGTAGAATTGGGGTTGAAGCCAGGCATGGTGACTCACACCTCAAATTCTAGCACTTAGAAGGTGGAGGCAGGAGAATTGCTACAAATTCAAGGCTGACAAGTAAGATCCTGTCGTAAAAATAAATAGGACCAGCAAGGCTCAGTGCATAAGAGCACTTGTCACAAAGCCTGAAGACCTGAGTTTCCTAAGTTTGATATCTGAAACCCACATAGTGGAAGAAAGAACCTAATCCCACAAGTGTGTACACACACACACACACACACACACGATAGATAGATAGATAGATAGATAGATAGATAGATAGATAGATAGAGTGAAAAAAATTAATAAATAATCAGACCTGGGCAAAACAGTATCTTCTGGACATGGCGAGACCACTGCCCTTTTGAGTTCATGGCATCTGTGGTTGCTTGTACAGAACTTGCACAAGATCAAGACAGTCAGTGGTGCAGCATGAATGGAAGAGGAGCACACAAACCCCCAACCTAGCTGAGCAGCTGTTGACAACTGATGTCTACTAGGAAAGGGAGGGTCAGTTTTCTTTATGGGTTTGGTCCCTGGTAAGTTGACCATGCTCCAGTGGTCAGCCCCATAGCCACACACTTGTGGGCACCACTGATTAAATTAAATGGGTTATTTTTTTAAAAGGACATGAAGTTAGGGAAAAGGGAGAGGATTTGGGCAGAGTTGGAGAGGGGGAATGGAGGAGTGAATATGATGGAAATATATTCTATGCATGTATAAAATTCTCAAAGAATAAAAATACTATTTTATATATAAATAAATAGGAAGTCAGGTGTGGCAGTGAACACCTTTAATCCCAGAACTTGAAAGGCAGAAACAGGTGGATCTCTGTGAGATCAAGGACACACTGGTCAGGCCAGATGGAGCAACAAGGAAACCCTGTCTCAATAAAATAAGATAAAGTAAAATAAAATATAAAATAGTAAATAAATAAATCCTGGAACTACAGCTTAGTGGGAAGAGTACTTACCTAGTGTGTACAGGTCGCAGGCTCAACCCCCAATACCAGATGTGGTGGCACTTGCCTATATAATGCAAGCACTTGGAAATGTAAGAAGGAGGGTCACAAGTTCAAGGTTATCCTTGGCTACATAGAGAATTTGAGCCCAGCCTCAAGTACATGGGACCCTGTCTCAAACATTAAATAAATACCTGGCCATGGAGGTTCACTCCTTTAATCCCAGCACTCAAGAGGCAGAGGCTAGCAGATCTCTATGAGATCAAGGTCACTCTGGTCTACATAGTAAGCTCTAGGCCAGCTGGGGCTACAGGGAGACTCTACCTCAGAAAAAACGGAACCAAAATCAATCAAACAAAAAATGATGGATGGATGGAAGAGAGGGGAGAAGGAGGAGGGAGGGAGGAAGGAAGGAAGGGAGGGATAGGATAAAAACAACAAACACAAAATAAAGAGGTAAGCTAATCCCTTCTACACACGCTGGATGAAACTTGATCAAGGTATAGGAAGAAGTTCAGTAGGAAAATTCTCCTTTCTCTCCCCTTAGTCTGCTCCAAGAAATGTTTTCTCTCTCTTCGGCCCCTGGACACGTCTGTGCAGAGCCACCTGCTCTGCCCCGAGGGCTTGCTGAGGCTGTAGCTGCACTGTTAACAAATAAGGCCACCTGCATTCCATTTTCCCTCCCTTCCTTCTACCTTGCTGTGCTATGTAACCTGTGCCTCACTGTCCAGAAATACTAGCCCCTGCGTCTTTGTACCAAGCTGCTGATTAGAGGACTATTAAGATGGGTGGCATTTCCAAATTATTCATATTGATCATAAGATTTTTTAGCATAAAAATATTCAATATAGAATTCTTCAGTAGATTAGAGTTGCTCTTGGCTAATAACAGCAATACACATTCTCTTAAGGTAGGAGTAAAAGGGCCTCAATACCGTAAGTTCTACAAGTAGCTTACGCTCTATAGTGACACATATGACTAATACCAATTCTTTTTATTTTTATTTATTTTTTTTTATGTGTATGAATGTACTGTCTGCATGTAGGTTGGTGTACCCATGTCGTGCAATGCTGCGGAGGTCAGAAGAGAGTGTTAGAGTCCCCTGGAACTGGAGTTAAAGATGGTTCTTAGGCGCCATGTGGGTGCTGGGAATCTAACCCAGTCCTCTGCAAGAGCAGTCGGTGCTCTAAACCGCTGAGCCATCTCTCCAGCCTGACTGATACCAATTCTAAATGCACATACACACACCATGACGGTGCCTGCGTACACTGCTCTGCATGAGAGCTGGCTCTCTTCATCAAACTGAGACCCTCCACCAGAAAACATACCTTTTGTTTACCTAGTTGTGTGTGTGTGTGTGTGTGTGTGTGTGCGTGTGTGTGTGTGTGTGTGTGTGTGTGTGTGTGTGTGTGCGCGCGCGCGCGTTTTGGAAACAGGGTCTCATGTAGCCCAGGATGGCTTCAGACTTTGAATATGTAGTTGTGGATGAGCTTGAACATTGGTCTTCCTGTTTTTACTGCCTGAGTTACTGGGATTACAGGTGTGGGCAGCCACAATGGTTTGAGATGTAACTTTCATGCCAAGCTTTAGGGCTGCTAAGGAACAACATGTACTCTCTGTGAAAGCATATATCGTGGGGGTCTGAGTTCTGGAACTCTGCAGTGGGCACTCACTACGGTCTGAATGTTTGAGTCCCCTTCAAATTGATTTGTTGAAACCTAATATTCAAAGCAACAATATTAAGAGACAGGGCCTTTAGGAGGGGATGAGGGCAAAGCGTTTTGGATAGGAAGGTATCTCTGTTAGTTTTTCCTCACAGTGACTGCTCTTGCAGAGGATCTGGTTTTGAGTCCCAACAACCACATGGTAGCTAAGAACCATCTTTAAGTCTGGTGTGGTAGCACACCCCTTTAATTCTAGCACTCGGGAGGCAGAGGCAGGCAGATCTCTGTGAGTTCAAGGCCAGCCTGGTCTACAGAGTGAGTTCCAGGCCAGCTGGGGCTATAGGGAGACCCTGTCTCAAAAAAACAAAAAAGCAAGTATGCACCATGTTTCCCGGTTCTTGTGGTGCTAAGGACTGAACACATGGCTTTGTGAACACTAGGCAAGAGCTCTCCCAAGTACGCTGCTGCCCCAGACCTTTGCTGTCATCTTGATCTTAGATTCCGAGCCTCCAGAACTGTGGGAACTATTCAAGGTCTTGGCTACAGTTGTTGTGGTTTGGGTTTGGGTTTTCTGAGACAAAGTCTTACTGTGTAGGCCTGGTTGACTGGGGAGTCTTTATGGAGAGCAAGCAGGCCTCAAACTTTTAATCCTCCTGTCTCTGCCTCCCAAGTTCTGGGATTTACAGGCAAACAATCACACCCAGATTCTGTTCTTTATAAATCACTAGTTATTTATAAATAGAAGCCTAAGGTATTGTGTTATAACAGCCTGACTAGACAGGATCTACCTCTCTTTCTGTAACTGGTTTCTAGGGAGAGGGGGTGTTCAACACCAGTATTCAGTTCTCCTATATCAAATGAGTACCCAACAATGCAATTCTAACACTGTTTATCTGTAGTTAGATTCAGGTCCCACAAGTTAAAGAATTTAGTTTTTTTTTTTTTTTTTTTTAAATTTTTTTTTTTATTAATTTTATTTATTTCTGTATGTGTACGAATGTATTGTCTGCATGCAAGTCTGTGCACCCGTGTCGTGCAATGCCGCGGAGGTCAGAAGTGGGCGTCGGATTCCCCTGGAACTGGAGTTCTCCTGGAATTGGAGCTTCAGACGGTTCTCGGCCGCCATGTGGGTGCTGGGGATCGAACCCGGGTCCTCTGCAAGAGCGGTCCGCGCTCTTAACCGCTAGGCCATCTCTCCAGCCCAAAGAATTTAGTTTTACAAGACTGGTCAATTCAGATGCAAACAGCATCCGGGTGTGATGTGTGATAGTTTCACACAACAGCAATCCCAGCACTTGGGAGACAGAGATAAGAAAATTTTAAGTTCTAAGCCAGCCTGGGCTACACAATGAGTTCTAGGCCAGCCTGGCTACACAGTAAGACTCTGTCTAAAGAAATAAAAGAAAAGAAAAGAAAGCAAGCTGCCAGGCACATGGGATAACCAGCTTACCCATGCCTTTCCTTTGTTTTGAGACAAGGTCTGGATATGTATCCCTGGCTGGCCTCACAGCTAATCCTCCTGCCTCAGCCTTCTGAATGCTGGGATTACAGGAATATACCAATGCGCCGGTTTTTGGATTACCCATATTTCTGGCAAGCTACCTACAAACAGAAGGTTTGTACAATTTACAGAATTTGGGGTTTTTTTGTTTTTACAATTTACAGAATTTGTATAAACTCTACTGACATTTACCAGTAAATGGATATAAAGGTTATACAGCTGTATAGCCAAATAGAAACGATGATTAGGACAAGGTCTGATGCTTGACTGGGCACACCCTACTACTTCAAAGTGTTCAGCAACGTGGAAGGCCTAACAGACTCATTGTTAAAGAATTTTATTCAATTACCTAGTTGTATTTCTTGTGTAGGGCCCCCTGAGCTTTTGTCCAAAGCAGTTGGGCGTGATGCATATTGGAAACAACAACAACAACAACAGAAAGGACTGCATCAAAGAACTGACTGAAACAGTGAACTTCTGCTCAGAACAGTCAACTTCCTCATGGAGAATATTGAGAAAAGACTGAGAAAGAGATGAAAAGCATGTTTGGCAGAATGCATGAGCTCTGGCAGGGTGGGGGAATGGGCGGGAACACGAGTCTAGATTTGTTAAAAAAATAAAAATAAATTTAAAAAGAAGAATTTTATTTTATGGTGGTTGCTGTTCAAGATGGCCTCTGGGTGGCTAGGGCTATATATGTGAGCCACCTTTCCTGCCAAGTTTTAAAAACCTGATTTCTAAGTCCCTCCCTCTTCTCACCCTCTAATCATATATTTGATCCTCTTGGTGACCAGCCCCCATTCTGATAGCTATGAGCACCACCCTAAGTTTTCTCATTAGCATAAACTCAGGTATGTTGGAAAGGAGATCATTATGAATAAAAGATGTGGCTCGGGCAATTATTTTTTGAATATTTTATTTATTTTTCTAAGCAGGGCATGGTGGTGCAATCCCTCTAATCCCAACATTTGGGAAGTACGGGCAGGTGGATCTCTGTGAGTTCAAGGCCAGCCTGGTCTACATAGTGAGTTCCAGACCAGCTGGGGCTACAGGGAGACCTTGTCTCAAAAAGACGAAAAAAATATTTTATTTATTTTTTAAAATATTTTTATTTATTACTTTATTTTATGTGTATGAGTATATTGCCTGCATGTGTGTAAGTGCACTCATGTCATGCAGTACCTGTGTAGGTCAGAAAAGAGTGTCAGATATTCTGGAGTTGAAGTTACAGATGGTTGTTAGCTGCCATGTGGGTGCTGGGAAACAAACCCAGATCCTATGCAAGAGCAGTCAGTACTCTTAACTGCTGAGCCATCTCTCCAGCCCTGGCTTAGGAAATTCTAAGATTTTAGGAGCTCTGTCCCAGGAACCCATGGCAAAGCTATATATATATATATATATATATATNTCGAACCCGGCCTCTCTGCAAGAGCGCGTCGCGCTCTTAACCGCTGGCCACTCTCCAGACCCCAAAGATTTATTTAACGACTGGTCAGATTCAGAGCTAACAGCGATCCGGGTGTGATGTGTGATGAGGTTCATCACAACAGCAATCCAGCACTTGGAGACAGAGATAAGAAAATTTTAAGTTCTTAAGCCAGCCTTGGGCTACACAATGAGTTCTAGGCCAGCTGGCTACTACAGTTGAGAGATTCTGTCTTAAGAAATAAAGAAAAGAAAAGAAAGCAGCTGCCAGGCACATGGGATAACCAGTTACCCATGCCTTCCTTTGTTTTAGGACAAGGTCTGATATGTATCCCTGGCTGGACTCAGCAGCTAATCCTCCTGCTCCAGCCTTTGGGATGCTGAGATTACAGGAACTATACCAATGCGCCGGTTTTTGGATTACCCATATTTCTGGCAAGCTACCTACAAACAGAAGGTTTGTACAATTTACAGAATTTGGGGTTTGTTTTTACAATTTACAGAATTTGTATAAACTCTACTGACATTTACCAGTAAATGGATATAAAGGTTATACAGCTGTATAGCCAAATAGAAACGATGATTAGGACAAGGTCTGATGCTTGACTGGGCACACCCTACTACTTCAAAGTGTTCAGCAACGTGGAAGGGCTAACAGACTCATTGTTAAAGAATTTATTTCAATTACCTAGTTGTTTCTTGTGTATGGCCCCCTGAGTTTTGTACCAAAGCAGTGGGCGTGATGCATATTGAAACAACAACAACACAACAACAAAAAGAAAGACTGCATCAAAGAAGACGTAACAACAGTGAAACTCTGCTCAGAACAGTCAACTCCCTGGAGAATATTGAGAAAAGACTGAGAAAGAGATGAAAAGCATGTTTGGCAGAATCATGAGCTCTGGCGAAGGTGGGGAATGGGCGGGAACACGAGTCTAGATTTGTTAAAAAATAAAAATAAATTTTAAAAGAAGAATTTTATTTTTATGGTGGTTGCTGTTCAAGATGGCCTCTGGGTGGCTAGGGCTATATATGTGAGCCACCTTTCCTGCCAAGTTTTAAAAACCTGATTTCTAAGTCCCTCCCTCTTCTCACCCTCTAATCATATATTTGATCCTCTTGGTGACCAGCCCCCATTCTGATAGCTATGAGCACCACCCTAAGTTTTCTCATTAGCATAAACTCAGGTATGTTGGAAAGGAGATCATTATGAATAAAAGATGTGGGCTCGGGCAATTTATTTGAATATTTTATTTGATTTTCTAAGCAGGGCATGGTGCAATCCCTCTAATCCCAACATTTGGAAAGTACGGGCAGGTGGATCTCTGTGAGTTCAAGGCCAGCCTGGTCTACATAGTGATTCCAGACCAGCTGGGCTACAGGGAGACCTTGTCTCAAAAAGACGAAAAAAAATATTTTAATTTATTTTTTTTAAATATTTTATTTTATTACTTATTTTTATGTGTATGAGTATATTGCCTGCATGTGTGTAAGTGCACTCATGTCATGCAGTACCTGTGTAGGTCAGAAAAGAGTGTCAGATATTGGAGTGAAGTTACAGATGGTTGTTATGCTGCCATTGTGGGTGCTGGGAAAACAAACCCAGATCCTAGTGCAAAGCAGTCAGTACCCTTAACTGCTGAGCCATCTCTCCAGCCCTGGCCTTTTTTTTTTTAGGAATTCTAAGTTTTAGGCTCTTTTTCAGAACATAGCACAAAACTATATATATAATATATATATATATATAGTATATATTATATATTCATATGTGTGTGTTGTGTGTGTGTTATATAACTTTTTTTTAATTTTATTTATTTATTTTATGTGTATGAATGTACTGTCTGCATGTAGGTTTGTGCACCCGTGTCATGCAATGCCGCGGAGGTCAGAAGAGGGTCTCGGATTCCCCTGGAACTGGAGTTCTCCTGGAATTGGAGTTACAGACGGTTCTCAGCTGCCATGTGGGTGCTGGGGATTGAACCCGGGTCCTCTACAAGAGCAGTCGGTGCTCTTAACCGCTAGGCCATCTCTCCAGCCCCATATATAACATTTTTAATTATGCCACAGATCCCTTAAGGGTTTCACCATTCATTTTTTTTTTCACCACAACTGCTTACATATAAATTAGCTAACCGTGGGGCTGCAGATCGGCAGTTAAGAACACTGGCTGCCCTTGCAGAGGACTGAGTTCAGTTCCCAGCACCCACATTACAGGTAACAACCATCCATAACTCCAGTTCCAGGGGATCCAATGTCCTCTTCTGACCTCCTCGGGGATTGTACAACACGGGTACACTTACACACATGCAGGCAGTACACTCAAACGCTAAAATAAAAAAATAATAACAAATTGTATTGATTTTGATATGATTTCTGCAAGTGCTGGCTACATAGTTCCTCAAATCTAAGTCTGATAAATATGCAGATTAGGCAACTCGCACAGCAATGCTGATAAGATGTTGTCGCCACCACATTTCCAGGACTTGACACTCACACAGTCACACACTCTTATATAAGTCATACCTTTCCTCTGATCCTCCAGAATGAGTACCAGGAAGACACCAGAGCAAGACACTGAGATACAGAACCAGTAAGCAACTGGCCCAGAGGCTCACAGCAAAGCAGAGGTAGTGCCTGCCCGGTATAACATCTAGGTCTCAAGGCTGCAATCCAACTCCCTCTGCAGCAGATAGTTTCTTCCTGTTCTCCATATATATAGATCCCACTCAAGCTGGTATTCTCCTAGCTAGCGCCTCCGTCTTGTGATTGAGGGCTGTCAGGACTCTACCCCGAGTTGAAGACAGGGAAACAGACCAAAGCTACACACCGAGGGAGGTAGAGCAAGAATGAAGACGCCCGGAGGAAATGACAGCCTGGCCCAAACTCAGATTGAGCTCTGGCTCAACCGGAGCCAGCTTGCAGCTCTGTGCCTGTTCTCTGTACTTTGGGTTACTTTGCCTCTCCATGCCTGGGTTCTAGCACTTGCCAGAGCTAGAACTTGAAGATGTGGCTCAAAGAAGTTATTAGAATGTGGGGCTTCTGGGGCTGGAGAGATAGCCTAGCGGTTAAGAGCACTGACTGCTCTTGCAGAGGACCCGGGTTCGATCCCCAGCACCCATACGTCGGCTAAGAACCGTCTGTAACTCCAATTCCAGGAGAACTCCAGTTCCAGGGGAATCCAACACCCTCTTCTGACCTCTGCGGCATTGCACGACACGAGTGCACAGACTTACATGCAGACAGTTCATTCATACACATACAAAAATAAAAAAAAAATTTTTAAATAATGTGGGGCTTCCATGCCATCATCTAAATAAAGGTAGAGGAAGAAGAAAAAAGATGCTTAAAGGAAAGCACATGACTTTTAGAAAAGACAAATGGGCCCTCAAGAGAAGAGATGGGAGATTCGCTAGTTCTGTTGCCTAGTGTTTAGGAGCTTGCTTATCTTGCTGGATTACTCCCTCTGTCCTGTGATAGCAGTCAGTCTTTCCGGATTGAGAAATACCTAAGCCCTAGGGCATAGATTCATGGCATCTGGATTCTTTTTTTGGGAGGCTCTGCTTGAGAGCTGGGAGAAAGTCCTCTTCCTTCATTTAGAAACTTACGTATGTCCTCAGCTCACTTGATTTTTATGCCATAGTGACATATTTCCTGTGCTTCTACCATTCTGGGAAGAAGGTAGGATAGTAAAGAAAGGGGCTAGGTTAGGCTGGAGGGTGGGTCAGTTTCTAGCTACAGTTTAGTAACTATCATTAAGAAGTTGGGCACTTAGGGTCTCTCTGCTCATTGTCAGAGCGTGCTGGAGAATTGAGGGCAATTCCATATCTGCCCTCCTGCCGCAATGCGGTGGCTTCAGGCAACCGCAAGAGACTTCACCCATAGGATCTGAGCTGGGATAGGGGCACTGTTGGGTGGGAAACCCATGATTGGAGATCTAGCCAGGCCATTCCTCTGTCCACGGAGGCTAAGCACTCTCTAAGCCCTTGAGGTAGAGTCAAAGTACCCCAGAATGGGGATCTGATTGGTTCTCTTTCTACAAGTGCTATACAGGCCAGTGGTACACCCAGCATATTTGACTCTTATAGTGGGTCATTGTTCAAACTTCTCTCTTCTCCATGGTTACACAGAAAATTAAACGACTAGATTGCATCATTGCTGTGTCTGAATATGGTCATAGGTTGAAACCTAACTCCCCAAATGATGGTATTAAGAGATAGGCATTTGGGAGGTGATTAGATCATGAGGGCCCAGCTCTCATGGATATAGTTAGTACCCTTAAACAGTAAAAAAGGCTTGAAGAAGAAGGGTGTGGGGCACATGTCTGCAATTCCAGCACTCAAGAGACTGAGACAGGAAGATCTGAGCCCAGGCGGACCCACATAGCGAGACGCTACCTCAAAAGCAAAACAAATGGAGCCTACTGCTCCAGGCCTACAGTCCCAGCCAATCCAGAATTCAAGGCCTGTCTAGGTTCCAGAGTGAGTTCATGACTAGCCTAGGTGACTTAGTGGAAGAGCAAACAGCAGCAGCAACAGATAAAACAACATTACAAAGGAGCTTGAGGTTCCCGCTGAGACTTCAGCCCTTCAGCCACAAAGGCTCTACCTTGGAAGCAGAAAGCAGCCATCTCCAGCCCTCAGCAGTGTAACCAATAATTTTTTTTTAGTCTTTTTGAGACAGGGTCTCTTTGTAGCCCCAACTGTCCTGGAACTCACTCTGTAGACCAGGCTGACTTTGAACTCACAAAGATCCCCCTGCCTCTGCCTCCCAAGTGCTAGGATTAAAGGCTTGTGACACCATGCCCGGCAGCCAATAAATTTCTGTTGTTTGTAAATCACTTGCTTTATTTATTTTATTTTTTTTTTGGTAAATCACTTGGTTTAAAGTGATGTTGTAGCAACAAAAACAGACTCGAGGTAGCACACACTTTTAACCCCAGTACTGGGAGGCAGAGGCAGGCGGATCTCTGTGAGTTCAAGGCCAGCCTGGTCTACATAGCAGCCAGCTGGGACTAAAAGGAAGACCCTGTCTCAAAAAAAAAAAAAGAAAAAAAAAAAGAAAACCACAGAGACAATAACGAGCTAAAATTTACATTTATTTATTTATTTTGTTGCTGTTGTTATTATTCTTGGTATTTTATTTTATTAGCTTTGTTTTTTTGAGATGGGATCTTGCTTATATACCCTCAAACTCACCATGTGCCCCTGGCTACCCTGGGGACATTTGAGTCTTCCTAAATCAGTGTACCAGTGCCCTCAGCATAGGCGTTCTTGTTTATATTATTTTAACTCTTTTTTTTTTTTTCCGTGTAAGGAGAAGTGCTCAACTCGGAAACCAGGTGCTCACACATGCTGTCTTTTTCATTTCTTAATTAATTAATTTGCCTTTATGTGTACTTGTGTTGTGCAGTGCCCGAAAGGCCAGATCCCCTGGAACTGGACTTACTAATGGCTGTTAGCCACCATGTGGGTGCCTGGAATCTTATCTGGGTCCTCTGCAAGGGTAACCACTGCTCTTAACCCTTGAGACATCTCTCCAGCCCCTCTTGTTCAATTTTTTTTTTTTTTTTTTTTTTGTTCCTTTTTGAGACGGGTCTTCCTATAGCCCCCGCGGCCTGGAACTCACTATGTAGACCAGGTTGGCCTTAAACTCACAGAGATCCGCCTGCCTCTGCCTTCCAAGTGCTAGAATTAAAGGTGTGTGCCACCACACCTGGCTAAACTTTTAAATTTGTGTTTGTGCTTGTCACCTGTCTGCAGGTGCCCATAGAAAGCAGAAGAGGGCTTGAAGGCTGCTGTGAGTGCTGGGAACTGAATTCAGCTTCTCTGGAAGAGTAGCGCCCGGGTGCTCTCACCCACTGAGCCATCTCTCAAAACAGCTTTATGATAAGAATGTTTATTTTTGCCGGGCGTGTGCGTACGCCTTTAATCCTGCATCTTGGGAGGAGAGGCAGGCGGATCTTTGTGAGTTCAAGGCCAGCCTGGTCTACAGAGTGGTTCCAGGCAGCTGGGGCTAAAGGGAGACCCTGTCTCGAAAAGACCAAGAAAAGAAAAGAATGTTTCTTTTTGGCTTACTGTTTGAGGGGTGTGTCTGTTCATTGCGGTGGGGAGGGTGTCAGTGAGCAGAACAGCTCATCTCATGGTGGTCAAGAAGCAGGGACAAGCCGGGCGTGGTGGCGCACGCCTTTAATCCTAGCACTTGGAAGGCAGAGGCAGGTGGATCTTTGGTTCGGTAAGGCCAGCCTAGTCTACAGAGTGAATTCCAGGACAGCTGGGGCTACAGGGAGACCCTGTCTCAAAAAGACAAAAAAAAAAAAAAAAGAAGCAGGGACAGAGAGTCCCCATGCTCTGCTTCTCTCTTTTTTTCTTTGATTCTATGGGCCCCTCCCCTATGGGGTGGTGCCGCCACATTCAGGGCAGGTCATTTCCTGTCTAGGACACATCTAGTCAAACACATCTAGAAGTGTGTTTCACATACTGCTCACTGTGTCCCAATCCACTTAAGTTGAGGAGACAACCCTCACATATGCTGTCTGTGCTCCACCACTGAGCTATGCCCTAAATCTCAAAATAATTCTAAATTTTAACACAAATAAATTCTTTTTTTTTAATTTTTTAATTTTTATTTTATTTATTTATTTATGTGTGTGAATGTATTGTCTGCATGGAGGTTTGTGCAATGCTGCGGAGGTCAGAAGAGGGTGTCGGATTCCCCTGGAACTGGAGTTCTGGAATTGGAGTTACAGGCAGTTCTCAGCCGCCATGTGGGTGCTGGGGATCGAACCCGGGTCCTCTGCAAGAGCAGTCGGTGCTCTTAACCGCTAGGCTATCTCTCCAGCCCAACACAAATTCTTAAGAGTAACAAAGTTGAAGGAGCTCAAATCCTATTTCTTTTTTTTTAAACCCTATTTCTTTTTATTTCATTTTTGCTCTGTGTGTATTTTTTGTTGTTTTTTTTCTGTTTATCTGAGTTTTTTTTTCTTTTGTTGTGGGTTTTCTAATTTTGTTTCATTGGGGCTTTTTAGTTTTGTATTTTTCAAGTTATATTTCTTTTTCTTTGCATTTACTGTACTATATAGTTCTTTATTTATAATTCATTGTTTAATCATACAAATACAACCTAGGTATGGTGGTATACCAGCACTGGAAGGAAAATCAGGAGTTCAAGACCAGTTACGGCCAGATGAGATTCTATTTCAAAAAGTCAACCAAATAAATAAATAAGCATACAAATACCAAGAAGCATGGTAGTGCAGGCCTGTAATCCCAACGCTTGGCAGCCTGAGGCAGCCTGCGCTACATAGTGACTGTGAGCCCATACTAGGCTACAAAGGCCAGACTTCGCCTCAAAAAAGAAAAGAAAAAACACATACTATATAATAATTTATAGTACAGAGCTGGAACAGGACGAATAAGTAACAGTGCTGGGAACGTAGCTCACTGGTAGAGTGTTTGCCAGCCATGCAGAAAGCCTTGGATTCAATTACCACTGCATAAAATGGGGTGTGGTGGTACATGCCTTTAATCCCAGCATGCTGGAGACAGAAGCAGACCAGCCTACATACCAAATTCCAGGCCAGCTGGGGCTATAGGGAGACCCTGTCTCAAAAAAAAAAAAAAAGTTTAATATCATCCTCAAGTTTGTATCGCGTTCAAGACCAGCGTCTGCTACTTGAAATCTTGTCTCAAAAAATAAAAAATAAACAAATAACAGTTAACGTGAAGGAGAGACTCCCAGGATTCACAAGTGAAATTCTTGCTTGCAACTCAGTCTACAGGTGTTTAATGAAAATCTCCAAATTACTTTCATATAAAAAAGCAATTGTTGGGGCTGGAGAGATGGCCTAGGGGTTAACTTGCAGAGGACCCGCGTTCAATCCCTAGCACCCACATGGCAGCTGAGAACCGTCTGTAACTCCAATTCCAGGGTCCAGTTCCAGGAGAACTCCAGTTCCAGGGGAATCCGGCACCCTCTTCTGACCTCTGCAGCATTACACGACATGGGTGCACACACTTGCATGCAGACAGTACATTCAAACACATACAGAAAAAAAAAACCAAACAATTGTTTTCATCTCAAATGCAATATTTATTACATAACAAGCAATAAAAGTATCAATATGAAGCTTATTTTATATATTACCAACATTCAACAATAATTCTAGAATTATTTAGAATTTTGACTGGAGGAATATTTTATCACTAATATTGTTCAGAATTGCTGGTATATGATAAAAGACAGATAAACTTTGTCTTATTTTATTTTTTATTTTTATTTATTTTTTATGTGTATGAATGTACTGTCTGCATGTAGGTTTGTGCACCCATGTCGTGCAATGCCTCGGAGGTCAGAAGAGGGTCTCGGATTCCCCTGGAACTGTAGTTACAGACGGTTCTCAGCCGCCATGTGGGTGCTGGGGATTAAACCCGGATCCTCTGCAAGAGCAGTCGGCGCTCTTAACCACTAGGCCATCTCTCCAGCCCCTGTCCTATTTTATTAGAATAAAATCCATCGCTCTTGGGCTAGGCTCAGTGCCACATACCTTAAATATCAGGTCCTTGGGCCAAGACAGTTTCTTCCTTTCTGGCCTCCTAACTCTTAGTTCATTGAGAAAGCTCGTAAAGATGATTCAAAAGGAGAAACGAGGTCAAGAGAAGGAAGAAGCATCTCTTGAGGGTGAATCTTCAGACCTGCCTCCCCTGGGCCCATTGGACAGAAGTAAAAGGAAAAAGAGAGGCCCAGGGACAGACTGAGCCTTCGAAAGATTGATTTGCATCTCGTTTGAATGGGCTTCTGTTGCCTCAACTTGGACCTGAAAACCACCATCCTACACTGGGGGGGAGGGGGGGGGTTCTGTAAACTTGCTTGGCTGCTGCAATAAAGAGAAACTCCTGTTTGTCCTGATACCCACCACAAAGCCCCCACGCCCTCTTGCCTACTTCCCTAGGGAGCCCACACCCTATGGGCTACATCCTATGTCCTACTTTCCCCTTGAACTTGCACCCTATTGTCCACGCCTATTGCCTACTTTATCCTTAAAATCCTGCCAGAGCAGCCATGTGGTTGCTGGCTGCCACGTCCCCCAGTCAGACGCCAACCGCCCTCCTCCCCCTGCTCCCCGTGCCCTAAATAAAACTTGACTTAACTTTAATGGAGTCCCGAATACTTTTGCAGCCTGGGTCTCCCCTCAAAATGAACCTAACAACTAAGAGTAGACAAACCTGTAGGTCCCAGAATTCAGGAGGACACCATTCTGGTCCCCAAGCATCCCCACCCCCGCCCTGTAAAGTGTCACAAAGCCCCAATCTACTTCCAGTGCCATCTGTGGAGCACCCTTGCTTTTGAGCCTGAACCTGTTCCCTGAGAGGGTCGGGTCTGGTTTTGAACTCTTAACTTTACCAAAAGGAAGTCTGAGCTCCGAGAAGAGACGGTCCTCACCAGGTTCAGGAGGCCAAAGCCCAGCCCTGAAGAGTCTGGGAGAAACACAGGGTACACCAAGCTAATGGTGTGACACAGTGGGCTGCCAACTCAATCCTGCTTTTACCTGGTTGGGAAAACAAGCCAACTCAGATGATGTGGGCTAGATACAGGGCTGACTGACGTGGCTGGGGATGGGGTAGGGGCCAAGGGGCAGGAAGACCTGCTTCTGAAGGAAGGGTGGGGGACTCCAGGGTCTACTTCCCTCTCCCACCTGTCTCACCCCCTCCACCCTGTCCTTACAACCAGGCCAGTTGGGTGCTTTATGAAGATGACACCTCTTCCAGCTCCCGAGAGTCAGGCCCATTCCTACAGGTAGGGCCTTCTGGAAGCCCCCACATCCCTGGCAATGGGCTACTCTCTACTCTGCCTCACCCAGTGTCAAGGAACTCATCATAGCCCCCAAAGCCTGCTCTGGGAGGAGGTTCTTGTTGAGGTGGAACCCGCCTCCCTGGAACTCATCTCGTTAGCTGGCAGGGCCCCAGAAACTGCCACCGCTGTGGGTCAGATATCATGGTGTCTGCCTCACCAATTCTGGCTTCTAATCAAATCGCTCCATCCTCCTGGCCACTACCTCTAAGATCTGTATCCAAAGTCTGCTCTGTTTATTTTTTTATTTTTTTTTAAGTCTTTAACACTTTTTTTTTTAATTAATTTTATTTATTTCTGTATGTGTATGAATGTACTGTCTGCATGCAAGTTTGTGCACCCGTGTCGTGCAACGCCGCGGAGGTCAGAAGAGGGTATCGGATTCCCCTGGAACTGGAGTTCTCCTGGAATTGGAGTTTCAGACGGTTCTTAGCCGCCATGTGGGTGCTGGGGATCGAACCCGGGTCCTCTGTAAGAGCGGTCGGCGCTCGTAACCGCTAGGCCATCTCTCCAGCCCCTGCTCTGTTTATTTTAATCACTTCATAGTCTCTGAGGGGCAGCGAGCTTCCTACCACTGGAGGGATGCAGGCCAAAGCAAGAGGCCTGCCTATTACAGGCTCAGAATTGGCTGGAAGCCGGGTCTTGCTCCTCTGGTGTGCGTGTGATGGGGTGGGGGTGGGGCATCCTCCAAGTCTGGGGAGATGGAAGGAGACACAAGGAGGACAGGGTTCAGGACCACTCAGCACCTGCCAGCTGTGTTGTCCTGTTTTGTGCTGTTGTTGTTTCCTTTCGCAAAGAGAAATGAGGAAAGTAAGACTTCCTGGATCAACCCCCTTGCCTGCCAGCTGTCTCTGAAGTGAACCGAGATCTTCCAGACACCAGGAACAGAGATGCAGAAGCAAAAGGCCCACCCCAGAGTGTCCAGGAGCACCACTCCTCACCAACACGCAGACACACAGACACACACACCACAGGCACATATACCACACAAACACACACATACCACACACACCATACACACATATCACACATACCACATACACCTACCATACACATAGCACACAAGCAAACACACCACACACATACTACACACACCCAAACAGAATACACGCACTCATAGCTCCTGCTCAACATCTCCGCAGACATGGGGAGATGCTTGCACACCCTGTATTTGGTTCCCCTCCATCCTTTCCACATGCATCTAGGGACTGAGCACTCCAGCCCTTCCCAGCCACTAAAACAGGCCATAGCAGGGCCCTTCTCCTTCAGCTACCCAACAGAACGTATCTTAAGGTAGTAAATCTCCTAACACCACTTGTCCTCCCTAAGTCTGGCCATTTGGAGTGAGGCGCCAGGGCCATTAGCATTAGGCCTCACAAATCACTGGGTGAGGCTCCAGGTCGTTAGGATCTGCCTGTTAGAGAGTGTGGAGGGTCTTGCTTTTTATTTTTGGATTTATTTATTTATTTATTTATTTATTTTTATCTCTACAGAAAACATATCCTTGAGGAAGAGCAGCTCAAGTGCAGAGACAGGGTAGCAGCCATCCTCACCATCTGCATAGCAGTTGGACTTAGAATGGGGCTGGGCCGCCCACTACCCTTTCCAGTTCCTTGACTCTTCCCAGCTACTTTCTCAGACAGTCCATTCTAGTATCTGCCTTATATAACTGCTTCCCGGTGGCCACCTCCCTGTGGGACAAACAGATGCAACCCAAGGGACCCACCCCACTGACCTCACGCCCTGCATGGACTGCACAGATATGCCAGGAACCCATCTCAGTGACACTATGACTCTGCAGAACTCAGCTGCTTGCTGTAACTCACCAATTAAAATTCAGGAAAACCTGCTTGAGCAATGCCCTGGACTGCCGACTTTGGCTCACGGGTACCCCTCAGTCCCCACCCTCTCTAGCACCCTGCCGTATCTGGACTTTCATCTGTGTCCTCACGGGCATCCCTCTTCTCTCCTGGCACCAAGAGCATAAAATGCTTGGCCCAGTCGCCTCCTCCATGTCTCACCTAACCCACTACCAGAAACCACGCCCTCCCAGGTTGGGGGTCTCCCAGAGAAAAGCCAAAAGCTGAGATCTCCATGCTCCAGACTCCAAGACCAAATCTGAAGAAAAGAAAAGAAAATCACAAGGAGGATCCAAGCTCAGGATGAGGGTTTTGTTTTTTAAAATTTTCTAGAAAAAAAATTTATTCATTTGCTTTCATGTATGTGTTTTGCCTATAGGTCTAAAAGTGCACCCATTCATGCAATGCCTATGGAGGCCAGAAGAAAGTGTTGGATACCCTGAACTACACTTAAGTATGGTACTTAAGTATGGTTGTTGGCTGCCATGTGGATGCTGGGAAACCAACCCAGATCCTCTATAAGAGCAGACAGTGCTCTTAACTGCTGAGCCCTCTCAGTAACCCTTTTAAATTTCTTAAATTATTTTATTTTTTAAAAATATTTATATCTAAAAACTAACTACGGGAAAAGAATTGTATGTTCCAACAGGTCAAAATGTCACCAACTTAACGGCTGAGAAAGAAAAGACACCGCTTTGCATTGTGTAGGATGTACCAGGAAGTGCCAGCAGAAAGGTTGGCCTGTCTGAACATTGAAAGAAAGAAAAGCCTCAGATTTCTATAGACATCAAACCCCTCTGTGGATACTACTTGTAACAACTATTTATAATGAGTCCTAACAAAACTTACTTTCTAGGTGCCGCGAAGTTTTAATATGAGAGACTTTCTTACCTCCCCTCCATAGAACAAGGAGAAATATGATGATGATGAGGTCGTTCTCTAACTGTAAATTGGAGCCAACTGTTAGAAAGGTAATCTCTATTTTGTGTGTGTGTGTGTGTGTGTGTGTGTGTGTGTCGTTTCGAGACAGGGTCTCCCTGTAGCCCCAGCTGTCCTGGAACTCACTCTGTAGACCAGGCTGGCCTTGAACTCACAAAGATCCGCCTGCCTCTGCCTCCCAAGTGCTAGGATTAAAGGCATGCGCCACCACGCCCGGCCAAAGNAAAAAAATAATAACAGTTAACGTAAGGAGAGACTCCCAGGATTCACAAGTGAAATTCTTGCTTGCAACTCAGTCTACAGGTGTTTAATGAAAATCTCCAAATTACTTCATATAAAAAAGCAATTGTTGGGGCTGGAGAGATGGCCTTAGGGGTTAACTTGGCAGAGGACCCGCGTCAGTCCCCAGCACTCCACATGGAGCGTGAGAACCCGTCCTGTACTCCAATTCCAGGGTCCAGTTCCAGAACGAACTCCAGTTCCAGGGGAATCCGCGCACCCTCTCTTCGTGACCTTTGGCCAGCATTCACGACATGAGTGACAACACTTGCATGACAGTACATTGATACACATACAGAAATAAAAAACCAAACAATTGTTTTCATCTCAAATGCAATATTTATTACATAACAAGCAATAAAAGTATCAATATGAAGCTTATTTTATATAATTACCAAACATTACAGCATAATTCTTAATTATTTAGAATTTTGACTGGAGGATTCTCCCACTATTTTTAAGCTCCCTAGTACCTGTTATATTTTTATGTTTGTTCAGACTGTGCTGTATATTGACTAAAAGGACAGAAACTTGTTATTATTTTTATTTTTTATTATTTTATTTATTTTTTATGTGTATGAATGTTACTGTCTGCTGTAGGTTTGTGCACCCATGTCGTGCAATGCTGGGAGGTCAGAAGAGGGTCTCGGATTCCCCTGGAACTGTATTTACAGACGTTTCTCAGCCGCCATGTGGGTCCTTGGGGATTAAACCCGGATCCTCAGCAAGAGCAGTCGGCCTCTTAACCACTAGGCCATCTCTCCAGCCCCTGTCCTATTTATTAGAATAACAAATCCATCGCTCTTGGGCTAGGCTCAGTGCCACATACCTTAAATATCAGGTCCTTGGGCCAAGACAGTTTCTTCCTTTCTGGCCTCCTAACTCTTAGTTCATTGAGAAAGCTCGTAAAGATGATTCAAAAGGAGAAACGAGGTCAAGAGAAGGAAGAAGCATCTCTTGAGGGTGAATCTTCAGACCTGCCTCCCCTGGGCCCATTGGACAGAAGTAAAAGGAAAAAGAGAGGCCCAGGGACAGACTGAGCCTTCGAAAGATTGATTTGCATCTCGTTTGAATGGGCTTCTGTTGCCTCAACTTGGACCTGGAAAACCCACCATCCTTACATGGGGGGGAGGGTGGGGGGTTCTGAATAAATCTGCTTTGGCTGCTGCCAATAAAGAGAAACTCCTGTTTGTCCTGATACCCACCACAAAGCCCCCACGCCCTCTTGCCTACTTCCCTAGGGAGCCCACACCCTATGGGCTACATCCTATGTCCTACTTTCCCCTTGAACTTGCACCCTATTGTCCACGCCTATTGCCTACTTTATCCTTTAAAATTCATTTTTCTGCCAGAGGCATGCACATGTGGTTGCTGGCTGCCACGCTCCCCCAGTCAGGACGCCACAACGCCCTCCTCCCCCTAGCTCCCCGTGCCCTAAATAAAACTTGACTTAACTTTAATGGAGTCCCGAATACTTTTGCAGCCTGGGTCTCCACCTTCAAAATGAATCCTAACAACTAAGAGTAGACAAACCTGTAGGTCCCAGAATTCAGGAGGACACCATTCTGGTCCCCAAGCATCCCCACCCCCCCCCCGTAAAGTGTCACAAAGCCCCAATCTCTTCAGTGCCATCTGTGGAGCACCCTTGCTTTGAGCCTGAAACCTGTTCCCTGGCAGGGTCGTGGTTGGTTTTGAACTCTTAACTTTACCCAAAGGCAACGTCTGCGCTCCGAGAAGAGACGGTCCTCACCAGGTTCAGGAGGCCAAAGCCCAGCCCTGAAGAGTCTGGGAGAAACACAGGGTACACCAAGCTAATGGTGTGACACAGTGGGCTGCCAACTCAATCCTGCTTTTACCTGGTTGGGAAAACAAGCCAACTCAGATGATGTGGGCTAGATACAGGGCTGACTGACGTGGCTGGGGATGGGGTAGGGGCCAAGGGGCAGGAAGACCTGCTTCTGAAGGAAGGGTGGGGGACTCCAGGGTCTACTTCCCTCTCCCACCTGTCTCACCCCCTCCACCCTGTCCTTACAACCAGGCCAGTTGGGTGCTTTATGAAGATGACACCTCTTCCAGCTCCCGAGAGTCAGGCCCATTCCTACAGGTAGGGCCTTCTGGAAGCCCCCACATCCCTGGCAATGGGCTACTCTCTACTCTGCCTCACCCAGTGTCAAGGAACTCATCATAGCCCCCAAAGCCTGCTCTGGGAGGAGGTTCTTGTTGAGGTGGAACCCGCCTCCCTGGAACTCATCTCGTTAGCTGGCAGGGCCCCAGAAACTGCCACCGCTGTGGGTCAGATATCATGGTGTCTGCCTCACCAATTCTGGCTTCTAATCAAATCGCTCCATCCTCCTGGCCACTACCTCTAAGATCTGTATCCAAAGTCTGCTCTCGTTTATTTTTTTATTCTTTTTGTAAGTCTTTCTAACACTTTTTTTTATAATTAATTATGTATTTCTGTATGTTATGATTGTCCTGTCTGCATGCAAGTGTGCTCCGTGTCGTGCAACGCCGCCGGAGGTAGAAGAGGGTATCGGCTTCCTGGAATCGGAGTTCTCCTGGAATTGAGTTTCGACGGTTCTTTAGCCGCCATTGTGGTGTGGGGACTCGACCGGTCCTCTTAAGAAGCGGTCGGCGCGTCGTAAACCGCTAGGCCATTCTGCCGCCCCTGCTCTGGTTTTAGTGTTTAATCAACATTCATAGTCTCTGAGGGGCAGTCGCAGCTTCCTACCACTGGAGGGATGCAGGCCAAAGCAAGAGGCCTGCCTATTACAGGCTCAGAATTGCTGGAAGCCGGGTCTTGCTTCCTCTGTGTGTGTGCGTGTGCTGGGGTGGGGGGTGGGGCCATGCCTCCAAGTCCTGGGGAGAGGAAGGCGGGAGACACAAGGAGGACAGGGTTCAGGGACACTCAGCACCTGCCAGCTGTTGTTGTTCCTGTTTTGTTGGCTGTTGTTGTTTCCTTTCGCAAAGAGAAATGAGGAAAGTAAGACTTCCTGGATCAACCCCCTTGCCTGCCAGCTGTCTCTGAAGTGAACCGAGATCTTCCAGACACCAGGAACAGAGATGCAGAAGCAAAAGGCCCACCCCAGAGTGTCCAGGAGCACCACTCCTCACCAACACGCAGACACACAGACACACACACCACAACACCATATACTACACACACCAACACACATACCACAACACCATACACACATATCACACACAAACACATTACACCTACATACACAAAATAAACACGAAAAAAAAAACACACCACACACACATACTACACCACACCGAAAAGAATACACGCACTCATAGCTCCTGCTCAACATCTCCGCAGACATGGGGAGATGCTTGCACACCCTGTATTTGGTTCCCCTCCATCCTTTCCACATGCATCTAGGGACTGAGCACTCCAGCCCTTCCCAGCCACTAAAACAGGCCATAGCAGGGCCCTTCTCCTTCAGCTACCCAACAGAACGTATCTTAAGGTAGTAAATCTCCTAACACCACTTGTCCTCCCTAAGTCTGGCCATTTGGAGTGAGGCGCCAGGGCCATTAGCATTAGGCCTCACAAATCACTGGGTGAGGCTCCAGGTCGTTAGGATCTGCCTGTTAGAGAGTGTGGAGGGTCTTGCTTTTTATTTTATGTGGATTTATATTGTATTTGAATCTTAATTATATTTTGTACTCTCTACACGACACAACACACCCTCACGACACACGAGCAGCTCAAGTGCGAACGGTAGCAGCCATCCTCACCATCTGCATAGCAGTTGGACTTAGAATGGGGCTGGGCCGCCCACTACCCTTTCCAGTTCCTTGACTCTTCCCAGCTACTTTCTCAGACAGTCCATTCTAGTATCTGCCTTATATAACTGCTTCCCGGTGGCCACCTCCCTGTGGGACAAACAGATGCAACCCAAGGGACCCACCCCACTGACCTCACGCCCTGCATGGACTGCACAGATATGCCAGGAACCCATCTCAGTGACACTATGACTCTGCAGAACTCAGCTGCTTGCTGTAACTCACCAATTAAAATTCAGGAAAACCTGCTTGAGCAATGCCCTGGACTGCCGACTTTGGCTCACGGGTACCCCTCAGTCCCCACCCTCTCTAGCACCCTGCCGTATCTGGACTTTCATCTGTGTCCTCACGGGCATCCCTCTTCTCTCCTGGCACCAAGAGCATAAAATGCTTGGCCCAGTCGCCTCCTCCATGTCTCACCTAACCCACTACCAGAAACCACGCCCTCCCAGGTTGGGGGTCTCCCAGAGAAAAGCCAAAAGCTGAGATCTCCATGCTCCAGACTCCAAGACCACAATCTGAAAGAAAAGAAAAGAAAATCACAAGGAGATCCAAAGCTAGGATGCTGAGGGTTTTGTCTTTAATAATATTTCTAGGAAAAAAAATTTATTCATTTGCTTTCATGTCATGTAGTTTTGCCTATACGGTCTACAAGGCACTCCTGTCAGCCAATGCCTATTGGAGGCTCAGAGAAAGTGTTGGATACCTGAACATACACTTAAGTATGGTACTTAAGTATGGTTGTTGGCTGCCATGTGTGGGTGCTGGGAAACCAAACCCAGATCCTCTATAGAGCAGACAGTGCTCTTAACTGCTGATGCCCTCTCGTACCCCTTTAAATTCTTAAATTCATTTTATTTTTTAAAAAAATATTTATATCTAAAAACTAACTACGGGAAAAATTTAGTGATCTAACAGGTCAAAATGTCACCCAACTTAAAGCGGCTGAGAAAAAAAGACACCGCTTTGCATTGTGTAGATGGAAAATGTACCAGGGAAGTGCCAGCAGAAAGGTTGGCCCTTTGTTTTACTGCAACATTGAAAGAACGAAAAGCCTCAGATTTTCTATAGAAATCAACACCATCCTTCTGGATACACTTGTGACAAACTATTTATAATGAGATCCTAAACAAACTTACTTCTTCTGAGGCTGCGCGAAAGTTTTAATATGAGAGACTTTCCTACCTCAACCCTCCTATAGAACAAGGCAGAAGAATATGATAGATGATGAGGGTCGTTCTCTAACTGTAAATTTGGAAGGCCAACTGGTTAGAAAGGTAATTCTCTTTGTGTAGAGTGTGTGTGTGTGTGATGTGTGTGTGTTGATTCGAACAGGGTCTCCCTTATGTAGCCCAGCTTGTCCTGGAACCTCACTCTGTAGCAATACCAGGCTGGCCTTGAAACTCACAAAGAAGTCGCTGCCTTTCCTCCCAAGTGCAGGAAAAAGGCATGCACCACCACAGCCCAAGCAAAAAAAAAAAGTAATCAAAAACAAAACTGGCGCTTTTTAATTGACCTAATTACATAGGAACTGTGAAAAGGATTATTCCTCTATATCAGAACCAAATATAATACTGAAAGTCTCTTTAAGTTGTGCATTTAAGCAAAAAATTATATTCATACAGGAGAGCTCTGAATCATCAGCAATGATTATATCTACCAAGGAGATGTTGGCCAGGGGATCCAACACCCCCCCAAAAGGTAAAAAGGCTTCTTGCCTGTTAAACTGGGTGATTACCTGCAAGAAGAGAGGCGATACGGCCCCCGCTGTCAACGACCTTGTTAGGCATGGAAAAGATGCATTTGGACCACACTTGCAAGTGTAAGTGGCTCTGGGAATACAAGAGAGTGTACCAAAGCCACTTAACAACCAATCGAAAGCAAATATAGGTCCCTTGAGTCCAAGCAAGATCCTCCTCAGCACCAGCTACACCTCACCTGCCTGAAATTTTACTGTGCAACAGTGGCAGCCATTATGCCTCTATATCCCAGATCTAATTGGCTTTAGCTCTCTCCTTAGAGGAATAACCCACTGCTGATGCCAACAAAGCTTACATCCTCTAAAGGATGGTTAGGTTATAACCACCAGAAAAAAAATAAGACTCCTGTCTCTTTTACAGAAAAAAACGTAATTCATGGATTAACATACCATCCCAAACATCTGTGTCTAACCAAAATAACCTTACCATAACAATTAGTAGTTTACAATACCTATACATCTTAATTGCTTGTGCTTCATTTAAGGATTGAAAGGTATTCCTGGAACAACTTTCACCCATGAAAAAACAGCGAACTGACCAGAGTCCAAACAACAGCTCCATGGAAAAGTAGACTGGTTTGCTTCTCGTCCACCTGTGCCCTCTTTTTAAGCCTAGGGAAACAATCTGTGGAGACGGGCGGCATGGGATAGAATGTAAGGAACGATTGGATGGGAATGGGTGAAACTAGCGCCAATATAGTTGGACACTTTATTGATCAACATCGATTGACATGCAGAGCCCCCCTAGCTGGATGGTGGGACCCTTGGCTGTGTGGGTTTGGGCACACTTCTTGCCAAATGTTTCTTCATAAGGGATGCTTGTATCTACATTATGTAAATACTAGTATTGTTAAAAAAATAAAGGGAAAATATTATTATCTGCTAACTGACTGTGCAACATCAATTTGAGATAACTTTTTCCACTTTACCGTTTTGGACCAGCCATGTCAAACACTTTCATGCATGTGTCAATTAAGATTTTTTTTATCTCTTTCAAGGACAGAGGGTCTCCCTTTGTGTCTCAGTCTGGCTGGTAGCTTGTTATAGACCAGGCTGCGCCTTGAACTCACAGAGATCCGCCTGCCTCTCCCTCCGGATAAGTGCGGGCGTTGACAGGCGTGTGCCACCACACCCTCAGAAACAGTCACACTTACTTTTGCGCACCTTTAACGCCAGCACTGGGGAGGCAGAGGCAGGCGGATCCCTGGTAGTTCAAGGTCAGCCAGATTTACATAGTGAGTTCCAGGGACAGCTGGGGCAAGGGAACCCTTTCTCAAAAAAAAAAAAAAAAAAAGGTGGTTGTTAACTGCCATTTGGGTGTTGGGAACTAAACCAAAGAAGCAGCAACTGCTCTTAATGGATCCATCTCTCCATCTCTACGGCCCTTTTTTTTTTTTTGTCTCTAAACCATTTGTAGTTATGGGTGGCTGAGCACAGAATACTGTGTGTGGTGAGGCTCTGGGCACAGAGGAGCAGGTTAATCAGGCCAGGACCGTCCTCAAGCAAAGGCAGAGTGGGTCCAGCTCACATTGATGACCTTCTCCTGACCAGGCTGATGTGCGGGTGGTCAGCCAACAGGCCGCACAGCAGCTTGATGTAGGTGCAGTTTTGCACACCACAGCAGATCTTGCCAATGCTGTGCAAGCTGTAGAGCATGCAGGTGTAGCTAGAGCCGCCAAAGGCCAGGAGCTGGTCGGGAACAGGGCAGCCTGCAGGTGGCCTGCTGCAGCTGCTTCGAGAGCTCTAGAGTTCTGAGAGGACTCATGGGATACATTGTTTATGATGAACATCGGCCTGATGGCCGGTGAGGTGGGTGACCGAGGGTCTGGGCCTATGGCCCTATTTTTTAAATTTTATGTTTAAGAGTGTGTAAGTGTACCACATGTGTACAGTGCCTGTGGAAGCCAGAAGAAAGTGTTGGATCCTGTTAGGGTACAAGAATCCATACCAGACACACTGAAGGATGGAAAACCAAGACTTTATTTTGGGGAAAAGGTAAACCAGCATGCTGGGGTGGGAGGGAAAAGGCTCCGACCCCGATAACTTGGCTCGCAAGCCTTTTATACAGGGTCTAGGGGAATCTTGGTGGGGTTTGGGTAACTTCTAGCCTTATTGGATAATAGCAGAGTTACAGCTCATGGTTAGGTCAGCCCACCTGCCCCCACATACCAAAGGTTATCTTTACACACAATCCTGCCACTGGAAGGAGGAAATGTTGAGTCAATCCACCTGCCCTCACATATCAACAGTATCAACAGTTATCTTTAGACAAGTTTAAATTTTATTAGCTGTTCTTGAGGCCTCCAGTAATTGACCTTGAGCAATTGACCTTTTCTCTGAATTGGGCAGGTTCCAGTAATTGCTTAAAATGGTGGCTATGCTCAAAATGGAGTCAGTGTGGGCCTCTCTTACAATCCTTGAAACTGGAGTTATGCATGTGTGTCCCACCAAACACTGAGGACTGCGCGTGGAGCCATGGGAGACATGCACACAGATCCTCATTGCCCCCTTGTCTGTCCTGGGGCTGGTATGAGCCGGTATGAGATGGGTGGAACCGGAAGCACTGGCCTCTTCCACAGCCAGATTCTGTCAGGTACCTGAGTTTGAATTCCTACTCTAGCCTGCCGTTTCCCACAGCCATTCAGACTTCTCTGGAGGGAGCCAGGTAATTCCCGGGTCAGGGTATTAAAGAAGAGGATCCAGTTCAACACTGGGTTCTGGATTTCACATCAGCTTTTGGTCCCAAATGTGGTCTGACCTGCTGGGTTGGTCCTAGGGGCCTGCCGCCCAGGATTCCTTCACCACCAGCCTTTAGCTCTCTTCTCCAATTGAAACACACCTTCCTTAAAACTCAGGAAGCAAATGCAACTTCAAAACCTCAGGAAGCTCCTGAAACAAGCAAGATTCACAAGACCCTTCCCCAACATTACCTAAGCAAAATCAATGACTTAGAGGTGGAGCTGTGCCTAAGATACAGAGGGAACTCCCGGAGTGAAGCTGTGAGCTATTGCCCATGCTGGGGTGGACTTTTTGGTGATATAACTGCCCTTGAGTCACCTACATTCCTTTAAGTAACCGCCTCACTCATATGCCCCTAAGAAAGCCCAGGAAATGTCACTGGTTCGCTAAACTAGACTTGAGTGCAATCTCTGTCTCTCTCTTTGTCTGTCTCTGTTGGAGCTCCCTATTTAGAGCAGAATGGGGATGATTCCTCTGATCCTCATACTGATTTCAGTCTCATCCACACAGACCTAATGTCTTCTAGCTTCAAATCCTGACATATCAGTGTCAGGGCAAGAGATGGACAGGACATAGTCCTGGCTGTTCAGCCTGGCCCAGAGGCCAGAAGATTTTAATCAGGGTGGAGCCTGAGGTAGACCAGTAGCCTAGAAGCAACAAAGGTCCCTGAAGGCACAATTCCTCCACTCATTCTTCCTCAGGGTACTTAAGAGCTTGGGCCTGCAGAGGGGTGTGTTCCTTTTTGTCCAAACATCCCCAATGCAGACCTTCCCAGCTGGACCCGAGGGAGACACTTCAAGGGAATGTCAGTGCTTCACACAGTTGTCTTTCACTCAAGAAGGTACAGAGCTCCTTGGAACACAAATCTAGGCGGCCCCCAACCTGCTCAAGAGAGGAGCCACCAGGCAAACACAGGCAAAATGCTATGCAAAGCAGCCTCTTTGAGGTTTGCATGAGGCTAGGGAGAAAAGGGAGGAACAGCAGCAGCCAGATTTCAGGAGGAGGACAGGGTGGGTGCTTTCCCACTGTAGAGAAGACTGGCTCTGGTGGGAAGGGGAGAGATGGAGACAGGTGCTCAAGCGAAAGTGAGGGGCAGGGCAGGTAGAAGATCCAGAATTCTCAGGAGTCAGATTCAGCTTACTGCTCCAGCCAAAGTGGCCCTGCCCACCTTCCAGGACAGCCCAGTCCTGTCTCCAAAGAAGTCCATAGGAGCTCCCTTCCGAAAGAATATCCCTCCTTGGGCCAACCCCCATCAGAGGTTTGGCCTGTGAGTTATAGGCAGATTAGACTGGGCTATATAGGTGGGAAGATAGAGGAAGGTGGACTGTGTTGTTCTTCCATTCTCTGAGAAATGTGAGGAGAGGCCAGGTGTGGTGGCGCACGCCTTTAATCCTAGCACTCGGGAGGCAGAGGCAGGCGGATCTTTGTGAGTTCAAGGCCAGCCTGGTCTACAGGGTGAGTTCCAAGACAGACAGCTGGGGCTACAGGGAGACCCTGTCTCAAAAAGACCAAAAAAAAAAAAAAAAAGAAAAGAAAAGAAATGTGAGAAGGACTGTAGTTTGGACTGGGAAGTTACTCGCTTCTCAGAGGAAGCTCCTCTCCTGGCTGCCCACTTACCTCCCCTATCCCACCTTGAACCTTCTTCAGCATATCGACATGCCCAAGAAGATAGACTTACCCTGTCTGGATGTGTTTGGAGATACTCAGAGTTGATTTTCTAGGTGCTCTTAAGTATCTCTCCTCCAACATCATACTTCATGCATGATGTCATGGACTGTACCCCTAGCAGAGAAGCACTTGGAGGTATGTTCCCGTGCCCTTGCAGACCCCCATAGAAGGCTTTGTGGGAATTCCCCCTATTTATTCCACCCAGTATCCTCAGCCACAGCCTCCTTCCAAGAAACAAGAAGACAGGGGTTTAGAGATACAGCCAGGAACCCCTAAAAATTCCAGTCTCGGGGCTGGAGAGATGGCCTAGTGGTTAAGAGCACCAACTGATCTTGCAGAGGACCCGGGTTCAATCCCCAGCACCCACATGGTGGCTAAGAACCATCTGTAACTTCAATTCCAGGAGAACTCCAGTTCCATGGGAATCCGAGACCCTCTTCTGACCTCCACAGCATTGCACAACACGGGTGCACAGACCTACATGCAGACAATACATTCATACACATACAAAAATAAATAAAATTAAAAATGTCAGTCTTGCTGTAACTAGGGAGACCAGGTAGATGAGGAGGCAGGGAGTGTACATAGATATTATGAACCTCTGAAGCCAGTGGGCTGTGCTCCTAGGGTAAAGCTTTCTTCACCGTACATACAGGAAATGAGTTGAATTCATTGAAGTAGAAAAGGAAACTTAAAAAAAAAAAAAAAGTCTGAGAATTGGAGCAATCCCAGAGATGAACTTATACAACGTATGGGGACCAGGGCAACTGGCAGTTGGTTGAGGTGGAAAAGCCAGGTCTAAATTAATCTATATGAGTGGTTCATGGCTTGGGACTGGTTCCCAAAACAAGTCTTCCTTTTTAAAAATGTAGTGAATAGAAGCATTTTATTTAACACCTCCTGGTTACTGATTTCTCTCCTCTCCAGCCAGCCAAGCACTAATCATCCCTACCCTAACTCCAGTCTCAGCCCAAGCCTGGCCATTATTTTTTCTTTCATTCTTTTTACAGTTGGCTCTCACTGTGTAGCCTAGCCTGGCCTTGAATTCTTGATCCTCCTGCCTCAGCCTCTGTAGTGCTGAGATTTCGGGCAGTGCCACCATGCCTCTCTAGGCCTTCATTATCTTCAAAGTAGCACCCTAGACATCAGACTAATGCCTACCTGAGCTTCAGAATGAGCTCGAAGCCAGCCTGAACAAGTTAGTGAGACCTTGACTTGAAACAAAAAAATAGAAAGCCAGATACAGTGTAATATGCCTGTAATCCCAGCATGTGGAAGATGGAAGCACAAGCGTCAGGAGTTCAAGGTGATCTTCCACTACACAGCAACTTCCAGGCCAGCCTGCACTACATGAGGCCCTATGTCAAAGCAACAAAAACCCAAGAGGAGAAAACAAACATAAAAAGAGGGCCGGGCAGGTGTACAGTACAGTGATAAAGCATCTAGTATGCAGCACTTTAGAAAAACAAAAACAGCTAAGACTAGAAACTTCTGTCTTCCTTACCGTCCTGTCCCCTTGCTTGGATGAGTGGGTGAAGGAAGAGAAAGAGGGAAGGAAAGAAAGAGGAAGAGTGGATGGATGGATGGGTGGGTGGGTGGATGGCTGTAACGGATTGCATGGTGGATGTGGAGGCACTGGTGTAAGCTCCACCCTCCCTTCTCCCGCCCCTGTAAAACCCAGCCTCCATACTCCCCTTACATACATGCATACATACAGACAGACTCTCTCTCTCTCTCTCTCTTTCTCACACACACACACACACACTCACTCACACACACACACTCACACACACTCTCACACACACACACTCACACACACTCTCACACACACACACACGCTCACACACACTCACACACACGCTCACACACACACTCACTCAGAAACACCTGGCTCCCAGTTCCTCACTTCTGAACCCAGTTTGAGTTCCAGTCCTCCTTGGATATTAGGGGCATGGGAAATACTAGAGTACCTTTGAGCAAAACAAAATACATTTATTTGGGTCCTAGGTCAGAGAAGTTTATATTTGGCTTTGGTCTGGGTTGGTTTTGGCCTTTAGCCACTGGTCAGGAGAGTGAAAGGGTAGAGAGGGTAATCTTGGCTGTAAAGCAAGAAAAATGAGTTGAACCCAGCTCTGGCAAGAATCCCGTAGGGAACAGGGCCAGGCCTTCCCCATCTGGAATATTCACTTTAGCACCCATTTAACTGACAACCTATGTGCTAAGCTTTATGTGGCCACAAGTACACTCTGTCCTGGCCCTAAAGTGACTCAGGATCTAAAGGGGAGCATTACATGAATAAAGGGACATGGTTTACAGTGATGGAGGCTACTAGAGAGGGGAATGGCAGTGTGTGTGTGTGTGTGTGTGTGTGTGTGTGTGTGTGTGTGTGACTCAGGTTGGGTTGAGGATGACATCAGAAAGACGTCACCGAACAGTGAGGGAGTATTTAAGGGGAAGGAGGGGACCAGCAAGGAGGGGTGGAAGGAATAGAAGAGGATGGGGAGATTAGAACCAAAATGTAATGAAACATGTGCTTTGTTTTTTGTTTGTTTTTTGACATTTATTGTTGGTTCTCTCCTTCCACTGTGGGGTTCTGGGGATTGATCTCAGGCCATCAGGCTTGGCCGCAAGCACCTTTATCTGTTGAGTCACCTCACCAGCCTTGTCTCAGAGTGTTTTGAGATAGGGTCTCGTGTTGCTTAGGCCGTCCTTGAACTCACTATATAGCTGAGGATGACCTCAAACTCCCAATTTTCCTGCCTCTACCTTCTAAGTGCTGGGATTACAAGCATGATGGAGAAATTGCCTTTCATAATATAATTGGAAAACAACAAAATATAGAAAAATAAAAGTGGGGTTTTTATGTGTGTGCTGGGGTGTCAGTCCCGCGATTGAACAAGCTGAAGAGGGTATGGCACAGGGTCACTCCAGTAACACCCCGGGGACCACGTCAGAGGGTGCAAGTCCATTTATTCTATTCAGTGAGCAGCTTATATAGGTCTGGAGGCGGGCAGCCTCTATATCATATGGCCCCACCTTCCAGCAACCAATCCTAGACCTCCATACCATCACGTGTCGTCCCTGCCCCTGGGGTGTACCCAGAAAGGGGTGTGCAGACAAACAAGTGGGCTCATGGTGCCAAGTGACTGCTAACATCAGGTGACAGGGTGTGCCCTGTACTGTAGCATCAGGTGACAGGGTGTGCCCTGTACTGTAGCATCAGGTGACAGGGTGTGCCCTGTACTGTAGCATCAGGTGAAAGGGTGTGCCCTGTACTGTAGCATCAGGTGAAAGGGTGTGCCCTGTAACATCAGGTGACAGGGTGTGCCCTGTACTGTAGCATCAGGTGATAGGGTGTGCTCTGCACTGTAACATCAGGTGACAGGATGTGCCCTGCACTGTAGCATCAGGTGACAGGGTGTGCCCTGCACTGTAGCATCAGGTGACAGGCTGCACCCTGTACTGTAGCATCAGGTGACAGGGTGTACCCTGTACTGTAGCTTCAGGTGACAGGGTGTGCCCTGTACTGTAGCATCGGGTGAAAGGGTGTACCTTGTACTGTAGCATCAGATGACAGGGTGT
This sequence comes from Rhizomys pruinosus, assembly GCA_009823505.1. Taxonomy (NCBI): domain Eukaryota; kingdom Metazoa; phylum Chordata; class Mammalia; order Rodentia; family Spalacidae; genus Rhizomys; species Rhizomys pruinosus. Next base: position 69,788 of record VZQC01003614.1, read on the forward strand.
ACCCTGTACTGTAACATCAGGTGACAGTGTGTGCCCTGTACTGTAGCATCAGGTGACAGGGTGTGCCCTGTACTGTAGCACTGCCTATTGTGCTAGGCAGATTGTGCTTGCACATGTGCAAGAGACACCTGAGTCCAGGACTGCTGTCCCACATTTGTGAGACAAGGTTTCACTCTGGAACCTCGGCTTTCCTCAAATGGCAAAAATAAATAGATAAATAAATAAATAAAAAATAAATACAAAAGCTGTGCATGGTAGCTCATGCCTTTAATCCCAGAACTCGAGAGGTAGAGGCAAGTGGATCTCTATGAATTAGAGGCCAGCCTGGTCTATATAGCTAGTACCAGGCCAGTTGGGGCTACAAGGAGACCCTGTCTCAAAACAAAGACAAAAACAACAGCAACAAGAAAAACAATAAAACAAAACAAGAACAAGTGGTATGAGCTGCCATGCTTGACCTACTTGCCCTAATCTAAAGGAGTGGCTTTAGGTCTGTTATCAGAGTTGTTAAGATCAGACACTGGGACCTGGCAGCCCCAACAATCTAGGCTCAGCCACTCATCCTCAATAGGCCAACTAAGTAGACAAGAAACAGTGAAAAATGGAGAAAGTAAAGTTATTCAATGTGGCCATGTTGGGAAGAAGAACAAATACAGCAATCAGCAGCTCACACCCCACAACTGGAATTCATCTTCAGAGTACTGGAATCAAGTCAAAGTGAGAATAGATGGCAAGAGGCATGCGTGGTTTGTCAAGATACAGACCTGCCCGTCGCTGACCCATCACTGTCTTGGCTCCAGTCTCTACTCCCAAGGTACCCTGACAACTTGTCAAAACTGTATGGAATCTCTTTACAGAGACAATCTGCCCCTCTAGCTGGTACCATGTCCTTGGCCTTTTCCTGCTCTGAACAAGAGACTCCTGAGCGAATTCCAGTTTCTTAGGGTCCATTGTGCCAATAATCTAATAGATGAATGGAGGGACACAGTGTCTTTTTAGAATTATCTGTATTTCCACCAGAACAGCTACAAGGCTCTCTCTCCTCACTTGATTATGTGACTCCCAGCCGGGCTTGATGAGTGCTGAGGCAGGAAGGGAGTCTGGAAAGTTCCAGAAGTTGGAACCATTGCATAGCTGTTTCCTCAGAATTGAAATATTCCTTCAGGAGCCTCTTGAAACTCAACAAGAAATGTAGCCGACTCAGGAGGCTCAGTAAAGAGGGTGGTCCCTGAGCTAATCTAAGCAGTAAACAATTGCTGGGTGAGGAGGAGGAGCCTCTTCAGCTGTGGGTAAGGTAGGAACAGAGTCTAGTGATGAAGGTTTCCTGAGTCCTCACGCATGCTGGGGTGGAACGTTCTGGGGGTGCAGCTGCTCAAGCCACTTAGGCTCCTGTAAATGACCCAGTAAACCCATTGGCTCATCATGTTGGTCTTGGGTGGAACCCTTTATCTGGTCAGTCACTCCTTTCTCCATCTGGGTGAATAGAAATGCTCTTCCTGAGAAAAGAAACACAGCAGATGGAGTGGGTGCTAAATGGACGGAAAGAGGCCAAGCCAGCCATCTTGTTCCAACCCTGTCCCTGCAGGATAAGACTCAGCTCAGACTGAGGTGCTGAAAGGACAGCTTTGAAGCCCTGCTGAGAGATAACAGGAGGTGCAGAAACCAAAGGCTCCTCTGATAACCCTCCAGGAAGTTGACACAAAACAAACACGGAGATAAGGAGCTTCTCTCAAGCCAAGAGGTTTGAGAAGAGACTCTTTGGTGTGGGCGTTTAGAGAGTGGGTAGCTGATACAGAATTCTTTTGGTGGGGGGCTGAGGAGATAAATGAGACTCCAGCTTGGTGTGGTGAGCGCTAATGGGCTCTTGCCTGAACAGTAAAAGTCTAAGCACTGGTTTCACCCCCCCAGGGTCAAGGCCAGGCCTACCATGCTCACTGGTTATCTTAAAGGCATTATAGGTTGGATTTTTGTCCGTTTGTTTGGGTTTTTTTGTTAGGGATTTGTTTTCTTGAGACAGGATCTTACTCTGTAACTAAGACTGGCCTTAAATTTATTATCTGGGGCTCAGTGGATAAGGGCACTTACCTGCAACTCAAGTTCAATCCCTCGAACTCATAGTGGAATGAGAGAACTGACTCCCAAATGTTGTCCTTTCCACACACCTTGCTGTAGCACATCCGCATCTTGGAATCATACATCACATATACACACAATACTAATAAATGCAGTTTTAAAGCTTTATTCTATTTTATGTGAGTGTTTGGCGTGTGAGTGTGTGTGTGTGTGTGTGTGTGTGTGTGTGTGTGTGTCAGGACCAAGCTGACTCCATTTTAGCTTGGTCAGCTCCATCTTGGCCTAGAGTTCACCTCAGAGTTTTAAAAGAAGGGACAAACAAAGGCATTGCATAGATAAATCAATCCCTTATTAGTAGAGTGATTTAACTTCTGCCAAAAAAGCATACAGATAAATGCTTTATGGGAAAAGAATGTCCAGATCAGATAAAATAATAGGACAAGGGGTACAGAACAGGTGGACTGATCCAGTGAAAAACTGCCTGGTCTGCAATCACCAAGACCCCACCAATCAGAGAAAAGGTCACTTTAACTGCAGTGAAAACCCCCTAACCCCTAACTGGGAATAAAAGCTAAAGGAAATTGGGTCTCGGGGCTGCTGCCCTCCAGTCTCATGGGAGTGTGCTCGGCCCGATGCGTTGTCTGCTTTATCTATTCTGTCTTGGTTGTTGGTTGTGGCTTCTTTTCTGCTTGCTTGTAATTAACTTTCAATTAAACTCATATCTACAACTACTTGTGCCCCCCCCACACCTTTCTTGCGTGAGTGTGGCGGATTGAGCCTAACATTTTTGGAAGTTCCGCTGATATTCGCCACCTCCACCCCCGGGGGCTTCTCCCACTTCACAGGACACCAGCCAGCCTTGGAGAACAAAGCGCTTTAAAAGGTACTGAGCTTGAGCTAGTTTTGGTCTTAGGTTTTAGTGGCGCCAGGGTTTATTGCCCTAGAGGAAGGTTGGACGCAACTAGTTCCACTGGGCATGAGAGAAGGCAGACGCTCTGACTCTCCAGGAGATTAATCAGAAATTCATTCGTCTTGAACAAGACTTAGGAACAGCTTGGTATTCAGTTTCGGGGCACGGGCAGTGGGTCTGGCCCTTCAGTTCTGGTCATGGCAGACAGCCCCTGCTGTCTGAGTCCTTTCTGGGTCCTCTGGGTCCTCACCGTGTACGTTTGATTTGTGGTCTTTGTGTTTTTCTCATTACCGCTTTTGTTTCTGTTCTTCTGTACTTCCAATCTAACATGGGACAATCTACTTCTTCTAATCCCCTCCTCCCCTCTCTCCTGTGCAGGCAAGCATGCACACAAAGGGCCCATGCTGTGAGCTCCAAGCAGCTAGAGCTGTTACTGCTCCACTCCCCTGGAAATACAAGATCCATCATAGTAAGATGCCAGGCAGATGGCCCTCCTTAACAGGACTGTTAGTTAGGGTGGAACAGGCATTTAGTGAAGTCAGCCCAGCATTTGGCGGCTGTGAGTACAAAAGTGTTTTAAGGGACCTGTGCTGGATAGCTTTAGTGTCAACTTGACACACCTGGGTTGAGGGAGCCTCAATTGGGGAATTGGCTCCATTGGATTGGCCTGTGGCCACATCTGTGGAGTATTGTCTTGATAGTCGAGCAGTGTGGGAGGGCCCAGCCCACAATGAGTAGTGCCACCCTGGGCAGGTTGTTTGTACTGTATAAGAAGGTGGGCTGGG
>VZQC01003614.1:80848-130928 GCA_009823505.1 Rhizomys pruinosus
TGTTGTTGTTGTTGTTGTTTCCAACATGCATCACTCCCAGCTGCTTTGGACAAAAGCTCAAGGGGCCATGCACAAGAAATACTTACACCTAGGTAATTGGCACTAGCATCCACAGATGAGGGATACCATTCACCGTTTGTTTTTCTGGGACTGTGTTACTTCACTCAGCATGATGTCGTCTAGCTCCAGCCATTTTCCTGCAAAGCTCATGATGTCGTCTTTCTTTACTGCTGCATAGAACTCCATTGTGTACATGTACCACATTTTCTCTATCCACTCATCAGTTGAGTGGCATTTAGGTTGGTTCCAGCTCCTTGCTATTGTGAAGAGAGCTGAAATAAACATGGCTGTGCATGTATCTCTGTGATGGGGTGAGTCTTGAGGGTACATGCCTAGGAGTGGTATGGCTGGGTGTTTTCTAATATATATATTAGAAAGGGTCTCAGGTCTCAGGTAGCCCAGGCTGGCCTCAGACTTTGTGTAGCCAAGGCTGACCCTGAACTCCTCTAAACTTCTTGCCTCCACCTCCCAAGTGCTAGAACTACAGATGTGTACCACTACTCCCAGTTTTATGGGGTACTGGGGATCAAGTCCAGGGCTTCATGCATACTAAGAAAGTCCTCTACCAACTAGGCTACATCCCCAGTCCTTGGTATAGTTTTAACAAAAGTAAAAAGGTTATTTCTCTAAGAAATACTCAGTCAGGCACCTTGGAGTAGAGGCAGGCCATTGAGGCTTCAGAAGACCTGTTCAATGACCCTGGGCAGGTGATTGCTTTCTTGTTTTTGTTTGTTTCTTTGTTTATTTATTCATTCATTTATTTATTTATTGAGACAGGGTCTCACTTTGTAGCCTTTGCTGGCCTGGAACTCTTTATTTAGACCAGGCCGGCCTTGAATTCAGGAGAAATCCATCTTCCTCTAACTCCTGAGTGCTGGGATTAAAGATGTGCCTCTCATGGCAGATGAAGACTTTAGGAGCCCCCAGGAAGATGATTTGAGGGGTCCTATGGATGAAGACTTCAGGCAGCACCCCAAGGAAGACCTCAGGGAGATTCCCAACAAAGACCTTAGACTTCCTGGCAGTTTGAGACCTGGCAAGGATTTCAGAGCCCACCAGATGATTCTAGAGGTCACCGCCCTTTTGTGAATTGTGGTCTCCCAGAAGGTGGGAGGTTTTCCTGAGGGGAGATTTATATCTGATCCAAAATTAAACTGTGGTTCAGGTAGAATAACTCCTGTTAAGATCATGAATCTTCCATTTAAAGCTAATGTTAATGAAATTTTAGACTTTTTCCATGGTTATAGAATCATACCAGATTCAATCTCAATACAGTAAAATGAACAAGGATTACCTAGAGGGGAGGCCATTGTTGCTATGATAAACTATAGTGAAGCCATAGCTGCTATTAAAGATCTCAATGATTGGCCAGTTGGTCCCCGAAAACTTAAGCTAATTTTGCTTTAGAGATTATTTCTAAGTTCATCATTTCCTTTCCACAGTATTAATGCAGTAAAATGCATTTTTAAACAAAAGTGTTTATTTTTAACTATCCAATGAAAACATTTTCATTTTGACCCATGAATAGAAAACATGTAAATAATAGAATGTGAATCTGACTTGCTTGCAGTTGTCAGTTTTTTTAAATTTATTTTTATTATTGTTTATTTATACATACATTTTTTTTTATCAAATCTAGACCCCTGTCCCCCCCATCCCCCATCCCTCCAGAGCTCATGAATTCTGCCAAACATGCTATTCATCTCTTTCTCAGTCTTTCTCAATATTCTCCATGGGGAAGTTGTTTTTAGCAGAAGTTCACTGTTTCAGTCAGTTCTTTGATGCAGTCCTTTCTGTTGTTGTTTCCAAGATGCATCACTCCCAACTGCTTTGGACAAAAGCTCAAGGGGTCATGCACAGGAAATACTTACAACTGGGTAATTGGCACTAGCATCTACAGATGAGAAATACCATTCTTCATTTGTTTTTCTGGGACTGTGTTACTTCACTCAGCATGATGTCCTCTAGCTCCAGCCATTTTCCTGCAAAGCTCATGATGTCGTCTTTCTTTACTGCTGCATAGAACTCCATTGTGTAGATGTACCACATTTTCTCTATCCACTCATCAGTTGAGGGGCATTTGGGTTGGTTCCAGCTCTTTGCTATTGTGAAGAGAGCTAAAATAAACAAGGTCGTGCATGTATCTCTGCAGTGGGGTGAGTCTTGGGGGTACATGCCTAGGAGTGGTATGGCTGGGTCAGGTGGCAAGTTCATTCCAAGTCTTCCAAGGGTTCTCCACACTGCTTTCCACAGTGGCTGTACGAGTTTACATTCCCACCAGCAGTAGATGAGTGTTCCCCTTTCCCCACAACCTCTCCAGCACTTGGTATCATTTGTTTTCTTGATCCTAGCCAGTCTTATTGGAGTAAGATGATATTTTTTTAATAAATTTTATTTATTTTTGTATGTGTATGAATGTACTGTCTGCATGTAGTTTTGTGCACCCGTGTCGTGCAATGCCGCGGAGGTCAGAAGAGGGTCTCGGATTCCCCTGGAACTGGAGTTCTCCTGGAATTGGAGTTACAGATGGTTCTTAGCCACCATGTGGGTGCTGGGGATCGAACCTGGGTCCTCTGCAAGAACAGTCGGTGCTCTTAACCGCTAGGCTATCTCTCCAGCCCATAAGATGATATCTTAAAGTGGTTTTGATTTGCATTTCCTTAATGATTAGTGATGTTGAACAGTTCTTGAGGTGTTTCTCAGCCATCTCTAATTCCTCACTTGTGAAGTCTCTGTTCAACTCTTTTCTCCATCTATTGAGTGGGTCATTTGTTTTCTTTCTTCTTTCTTTTTTGAGTAGTTTATATATTCTGGAGATCAGTGCTTTGTCAGATGTTTCTGTGGTGAAGGTTTCCTCCCACTCTGTGGGATTTCTCTTCACTCTCTTGATTGTTTCTTTTGATATACAGAAGCTTCTGAGTTTAATGAAGTCCCATTTGTCAATTGTTGACCTTAATTCTTGCGCAGCTGCTGTCTGATTTATGAAGTCTTTTCCTACACCTATGTCTTGTAGTCTGCTGCCAACTTTTTCTTCTATCTTCTATCTTCTATCATGAATCTTAAAAAAATAAAATAAAATCTTATTTAATAGTTAATTAATTAATTAATTAAGTCAGGTCTTACTATGTAGCCCAGGCTGGTCTAGAACTGTAGATTGTTCTGCCTCAGGTTGCAGGCATGTGGCATGGTCTTTGGAGAGACTTACATACTGTTATCCACAGCAGCTGCACAATTTTATATCCAATTTCTCTACTTCCTTGCCAGCCAAATGTGCAGTGACCATCCTAATGTATTGATTGTTTTCTTTCTTTAGACAGGGTCTTATTATGTTGCTATGTAGCCCTGGGTGGCCTTGAACTTGCTACATAGACCAAGTAGGTCTTGAACTTCCAATGATCCAATGATCTACCTGCTTGTGTCTCCTGAGTGCTAGGATATAACACCATGTACAACTGAGGTGTTAGTTTTCAACTTTTTTATTTAGTTTATTATTAGTGTGGGGTGTGTGTGTGTGTGTGTGTGTGTGCGTGCGTGCGTGCAGGTACATGATGCCATAGTGCATGTGTAGAAGTCAGAGAACAGCTCAGGGGGTTCAGTTACTAGGCTGGCCTCAATCTCATAGAGATTCCCCTGCCTCTGCCTCCAGAGTGCTGAGATTAAAGGCATTCGCCACCATACGTGGCAATCTGTTTATTTTATTTTATTTTATTTTATTTTATTTTATTTTATTTTATTTTATTTTATTTTATTTTTTGGTCTTTTCAAGACAGTGTCTCCCTGTAGCCCCAGCTGACCTGGAACTCACTCTGTAGACCAGGGTGGCCTTGAACTCACAAAGATCCACCTGCCTCTGCCTCCCGAGTGCTAGGATTAAAGGCGTGTGCCACCACGCCCAGCTAAAAGCAATTTGTTTTTTATTGTTTTATTTTATTTTCAGGTTTTTGGAGACCGGCTGTCAATGCAGCCCAGGCTGTCATCACACTCATATGTATGTGGCTGAAGCTGACCTTGACCTTCTAATCTTCTTCCCTCTACCTCCAGAGTGCTGAGATTATAGGCGTGTGCCACCACACCCAGCTTAAGAAGGGTTTGTCTTGGCTCAAGGTTTAAGAAGGCATACAGTTCATCCACCCTGCTAAGGAAGGTGCTGTGGTGGAACTGACTTTAGCTGAGGTGGCAGGAGCCTGAGGTAGCTGGTCACATGACACCCACAGTCAGGAAACCGGATGAATGCTGACACTCAGCTGGCTTTCTCTCTCTCTCTCTCTCTCTCTCTCTCTCTCTCTCTCTCTCTCTCTCTCTCTCTTTTTTTTTTTCCTTCCTTTTTAGCCCTAGATCTCAGGCCATGGGACAGTTCCTCCAAGCCTCCTTGTGGGGTGGAGTCTTCCCTCCTCAGTTAAACTCTGGAAACGGTTTGGCAAGAAGGCTCAACCAGCAAAGGTGTTCGCTGCTGAAACTGATGACTGAAATTCCATCCCTGGGGCCCACATAGTAGGAGAGAGTTGACTCCTACAAGTTGGCTTCTGACCTCTACAGGTGCACCTGGCACACTCAGGATCACACACACACACACACTAAACAAATGTAATAGCTGGGCATGGTGGCACACGCCTTTAATCCTAGCACTCAGGAGGCAGAGGCAGGCGGATCTTTGTGAGTTCAAGGCCAGCCTGGTCTACAGAGTGAGTTCCAGGACAGCTGGGGCTACAGGGAGACCCTGTCTCGAAAAGACCAAAAAAAAAAAACAAAAAAAAAAAAACAAAAAAAAACCAAAACAAATGTAATAAACATCAACAACAAACTTCCCAGGAAGCACACTCACAGGCACACCCAGAGATGGGTTTCCTAGGTGATTCTAAATGCAGTCAGGTTCACAGTGAAGATTTATTGACACAGGCTGTGTTTTTGGAAACAAATTCAGATGAGTACTGGGGATGTATTTGTAATGCAGTGATTCTTAGTGAGTGCTTTCAAACCCCTTTACACTCTTAAATGTTACTGAGGACCCCAAAGCACTTTTGTTAATGAAAATTGTTAGAAACTAAAGCTAAGGGGCTGGTACTATAGCTCATCAGATAAAGGTCCTTGCCACCAAACCTGAGGATCTAAGTTCAATGCCAGGAATCCACATGGTAGAAGGAGAGGACTAACTCCCTCAAGTTGTCCTCTAATCTCCAGACATACCCCATGGCACATGCAAATAAAAATGTTTAAATTTTTTTTTAATTTCTGTATGTGTATGAATGTACTGTCTGCATGCAAGTGTGTGCACCCATGTCGTGCAATGCCGCGGAGGTCAGAAGAGGGTGTCGGATTCCCCTGGAACTGGAGTTCTCCTGGAACTGAAGTTTCAGACGGTTCTCAGCTGCCATGTGGGTGCTGGGGATTGAACCTGGGTCCTCTGCAAGAGCGGTCGGCGCTCTTAACCGCTAGGCCATCTCTCCAGCCCAAATGTTTAAATTTTTTAAAGAAATTAAAACTAGGGTCTGGAGAGATGGTTCGGTGCTTAAGAGCACTGGCCGTTCTTGTAGAGGACCCAGGTTCAGTTCCCAGCACCCACATGGTGGCTGACAACTGTCTGTAACTCCAGTTCCAGGGGATCTGACGCTCTCTTCTAACTCCATGGGCATTGCACTACATAGGTACACTTACGTACATGTAGACAATATGCTAACACACATAAATATTTTAAAGAAGTAATTAAAACTAAGAAAAATGTAATGTTTATATTAATTCATTTAAAAATCTTATCAAATATCTAGATGTGGTGGTACAAGCATTTAATCCCAGCACTTGGGAGGCAGAGGCAGGAGAATCTCTGTGAGTTTGAGGCCAGCCTGGTCTAGTCTACATGATGAGTTTGAGGTCAGCCACGGCTATGGAGTGAGACCCTGTCTTAAAAAAAAGTCATATTCATCAAGTCTACATTAACAAATGATATAGTCTGTTGAAACTTATTTTCCTGAAAGTGAAAAACTAGTGAAAAAATGGCTATTTTTTTCATGTTTTATAAAAGAAAACCTTGGGGTTTTTTGGGGTTTTTTTGTCTCTTTTGAGACAGGGTCTCCCTGTAGCCCCAGCTGTCCTGGAACTCACTATGTAGACCAGGCTGGCCTTGAACTCACAGAGATCTGCCTGCCTCTGCCTCCCGAGTGCTGGGATTAAAGGCGTGTGCTGCCAGGCCCAGCTAAAAGAAAATCTTTTTTTGAGATAGGATCTCACTTTGGGCTCTGGCTGGCCTGGAACTGTTACGTGCTGGGATTGGAAGGCTTGTGCCATCGCACCCACATGGAAAGCATCTTGATTCTCATCTCTCCTACATTCAGTCTGCCACATATATTAACTTTTTGTTGTTATTTTGCTTAAAATAAATTTTTTTTGAAACAGGATCTAACTTTGTAGCCCAAACTGTTCTTGAACTCAAGGCAACCCTCCTGTTTCAGGGTCCCAAATGCTGGGATTACAGATCAGAATATACTGTTTTGGTTGAAGTATGTGAAGAAAATCCATTATCACTAACGTGATAGGAAAAGGGAGATGTGTTCTAATAGTCTGTGTGGGTGTTCTTTGGTAGCAGATCCACACTGAACAGCTGGTTGTTTCTCCAGGGTTAGCTACATTGTAGAGTCTGAAGTCATTCCCTCAGATTAAAACCCATCTTCTGGAGGCTGAGGGAGGAAGATAATAAGGTCAAGGCCATCCTGGGCTGTAGGGCAAGCTGTGTCTGAACAAACAATCCACAACCAACTTTGTGGGGGGTAGGGGGTGGGGGGTGGGGGGTGGGGGGGCTGAGTTATATGTAGGTTAGTGGAGAGTGCTTGCCTATCTGTGTAAGGCTCTGGGCCATTTTCAGTGCTGCGAACAGACCAAACCAAACCCCACAAATATATTGTCTGCTCATAGTTTGAGTTTTTAATATGTGCATTTTTTTTTCTGATGTCATGTGTTTTGTTTGTCATCTGGAGAGTCTTGATTGACCGCCTTACGCAGATCTTCCAAATTTTGAACATTTCACTATACAATACTGAGAAATCACATGTGGTAACATATGACCGCTCTTCTCATCAGGAAGCTGTGTTAGTGTTGGGAAGTTTGTGACGCTCATAGGGGTAGAGACAAACATTCAAGTTTTGACTTGAAAACTCAAAATTTCTCATTGACAACAACCGCCAGTTGTTCTATATGAGTGCCAGCTCATATCAATCACTGTGGAGAAGATGTTTGCCAACAGGGGAAAAGTCTGGAAATCAGTATTCTGTTGGCCTCTTTCTGGTTAAAGCAGCGTTCCACGAAGCTGTAACCCCTCGTGCCCACAGCAGCCTTCCGTCAGACAACCATCACCCTTTGGGAAGATTTTTGTTTTTAAGACAGAGTCTCATGTAGCCCAGTCTGCTGTCCTTGAATTTGCTATGTAGCCATAAATGGCCTTGAACTCTGATCCCTGCCTCTGTCTCCTAAGTAACTGGGATCATAGGTATGAGTCACCACCCTTGGCTGTAAGAGTACTTCATGCACACCTCTTCTTTTAGTGCTTAAGTGTTAAAATGACAAATACATTTACTTATAGATTGAGAGTTAACAAATTTGGGGGGACGGGGAAGGAAGGGTCTCATGTAGATAGCCCAGACTGACCTCAAGTCCCTTATGTAGCTGCAGCTGGCTCTGAACTCCTGCTTCCACCTCCGAAATGCTGAGATTGTAGGCATGCACCATGCCTGGTGCTAAAAATTGTGGGTTTTTTTTTTGCCGGGTGTGGTGGTGCACGCCTTTAATCCTAGCACTTGGGAGGCAGAGGCAGAGGCAGGCAGATCTTTGTGAGTTCAAGGCCAGCCTGGTCTACAGAGTAAGTTCCAGGACAGCTGGGGCTACAGGGAGACCCTGTCTCAAAAAGACAAAAAAAAAAAATTGTTTTTTTTATTTTTTTTATTTATTATTTTTGTATGTGTATGAATGTACTGTCTACATGTAGGTTTGTGCACCTGTGTTGTGCAATGCCGCGGATGTCAGAAGAGAGTCTCGGATTACCCTGGAACTGGAGTTCTGGAATTGGAGTTACAGATGGTTCTTAGCTGCCATGTGGGTGCTGGGGATGGAACCCGGATCCTCTGCAAGAGCAGTCGGTGCTCTTAACTGCTAGGCTATCTCTCCAGCCCCTAAAAATTGTTTTTTACTCCTCCACTAAGGTCATTTATAAATCAAACTTAAAAAAAATTACAAGTGGGGCATGGTGGTTCATGCCTTTAATCCCAGCACTAGGGAGGCAGAGGCAGGTGGATCTCTGAGATTGAGGCCAACCTAGTCTATGTAGTGAGTTCCTGGCCAAACCAAAGTAAAACAAAAACTATGAATATATGGTGTGATGGTTGATCTTTGTAGTCCATTTGACTGGGTCTAGGATTACCAAGGAAATATATCTGGGCATGTCTGTGAAGGTATTTTCAGAAAAGCTTAACTGAGGAATAAAGACCCTCATGCATGTGGGTGGCACCAACCTCTGGGCGGGGGGGCCCTGAATAGAACAGAGGGGAAGAAGTGAGCCAAGGGTGAGCATCCCTCTCTCTGCTTCCCGACTGTGTGACACAATGCAACCGGCTGGCTCAAGCTCCTGCCAGCCTGTTTTGCTAGTCTTGACAGACTGTATGCTTTCTTAAACCACAAGCCAAAATAAACTCTTGACTTCTTAAGTTACTTTCCTCAGGCCTTTGTCATAGCAACAACAGAAGTAACTAACGTATCTAGCAATGATTACTGGTGCGTTTGACATGTCAGAGGAGTAAATTTTCTATCACCCCATTAGGTTCATTAATTGAATCCCTGCAAATTAAAATGCCAAGAGAGCTGGAGAAAAGGCACAAAACTTTTATTTTTAGGTGCTGCAGTGTGAAGCCTAGTGTAGTGGCTCACATATATAATCCCAGCATTTGGGAGACTGAGACAGGAAGAGCATTATGAGAGTTCAAGTCTAGCCTGTGCTACAAGAAAAACAAAACCAAACCTAACAACAAATGGCAAAAATCCTCCCACACCAACATCTATCTCAAAAAGAAAAAATAGAGAAAGAGAGAAAAGAGAGAAACTCAAAGAAGTGATTAGACTGGGGGACTAGTATGCCATTTTAACAAAGGAAAGAGAGTTTGGGCTTCAAGGGTGATAAATTCTGGGGAAGTGTCAAGGAAATACAAGGGGGAATGAAGCGAAGATAAGGGCTATTTTGGTAAGGCTGTTTCTGAAAACTTATCTTGCTGTCCATGCTCCATCCCTGCGCTGACTCACACTTCCCTTCCGGTATACCAGACAAAACTTCACAAAGGGAAAATTATGCCCTGTGTTGTGACACATACAAGGAGTGCAGAGCCAGGTATAGCGACTCATGCTAGTGATCTCAAACTTGAGAGGCCAAGGCAGGAGGACTTCCCCAAGTCAAGGCCCATCTGGACTCTCTATATAGTAAGTCCCAGGCCAGCCAAGTGAAGGGGCATCTATCTATGTATCTATGTATCTATGTATCTATCTATCACCTATCTATCTATCTATCTATCTATCTATCTATCTATCTATCTTCTATCTATCATCTATCGTCTATCTATCATCTATCTATCTATCTATCTATCTATCTATCTATCATCTATCTATCTATGTATCATCTATCTATCTATCAATCATCTATCTATAATCTATCTATCATCTATCTATCTATCATCTATCTATCTATCTATCATCTATCATCTATCATCTATCTATCATCTATCTATGTTTGGGAAAACAATGGGATAGAAAGGGAGAGAAACGCATGCTACTGTGTTCTGGGAATCCCAAGCAAGTTTATAGCTTGACTGGTATGTGGATATGGAGAAGGGTCTACAGGAGACAGGGAGGTCAAGACAGGGATCTTAGGACTTTGAATCTTGGGTCAAAGTACTTGTACTTTGTTTCAGCAGTAAGAAGCCATGTTAAGATGCTTTAAAATGGTATATTTCGGGGCTGGAGAGATGGCTTAGAGGTTGAGAGCGCCAACTGCTCTTGCAGAGGACCTGGGTTCGATCCCCAGCACCCACATGGCTGCTGAAAACTGTCTTTAACTCCAGTTCCAGGGGAATCCGACACCCTCTTCTGACCTCTTCGGCATTGCATGACACGGGTGCACCAACCTACATGCAGACAGTACACTCATACACATAAAAAAAAATGTTTTTTTAATTAAAAATAAAATAAAAATAAAATGGTCTATTTCCAGTTAAGATAAACAGGCAACACAAGGCAGAGAGTGGTATTCCCAAAGTGTCTGTGACTCGGCAGGTCCCCAAGAGACTTGAGATCTGCATAACCAAAACTGTTTCCATTGTCCTCTCCACTGTCAGCATGGTGTTGTGCCGAAGCAACAGCAAATGACACTACTGCCACTCTGGTACAAGTTAAAGCAGTGGCGTCTGAAGCGGATCAGAACACACTACCAAATGAGCTCCAGGCTGGCCTGGAACTCATGGGAATCCTCCTGCCTCAGCCTTCTGGTTACAGGTGTGCAGTCCATTGCTATACCCAACTCCAATCATTCTCTCTCTCTCTCTCTCTCTCTCTCTCTCTCTCTCTCTCTCTCTTCCTCTTTTTGAGGCAGGTCTTTCTGTTGCCTCAGCTGGCCTGGAACTCGCTGTGTAGACCAGGCTGGCCTTGAACTCACAGAAATCCACCTGCCTCTGCCTTCCAGTACTGAGATTAAAGGCGTGCACTACCACACACAACACTCTAAGCATTCTTTCTGTCTCATTTTCAATAGTCCATGTCAGGATGTGTGTAAGTGGGTGAGATGCTGTACAGCTAATCAAGGACCCCCTGAGATGTCTGGCATCAGACCTACGACTTTGTGCAAGGGGAGTGGCGCAGGCACTGGATAGAGCAGGCACGTGAGAGCACACTGCAGAAGGCCACTCTTTCCTGTTCTCAAAGACCATCTTAGAACAGATGTCTTCAGAAATAGGCTTGTGACAGCCACCAAGGACTCTTGGAGAGCGAGTCCAGGGATGCCTCACAGACAGAAAGCTTAGTTAAAGTTGAATTTAGGAACAATAGCAAGCTGGGAATGATGATGGATGCCTATAATTCCAGCACTTGAGAGATTGATGCGGGGTTGCCATAAGTTCCAGGCTGGCCTGAGCTACATACAGAGTGAGACTATGTTTCAAAAACAAATAGGGGCTGGAGAGATAGCCAAGCGGTTAAGAGTGCCGACTGCTCTTGCAGAGGACCCGGGCTCGATCCCCAGTACCCACATGGCAGCTAAGAACCATCTGTAACTCCCATTCCAGGAAAACTCCAGTTCCAGGGGAATCCAAGACCCTCTTCTGACCTCCGAGGCATTTCACGACAAGGATGCACAGACCTACATGCAGACAGTACATTCATACACATACAAAAATAAATAAAAATAAAAAACCAAATAAACAAAAAACAATAACAAAAATTTAAAGCAAAACCTAACAACTAAATTCTAAGTGTATAGCATGTATGGTACAGGCTGTACACTGAAAAATGAAGCAAAAGAGAAACAAAAAGAGAAAAAAAACAAAAACAAAAAAACAAAAAAAAAAAGAAAAATGAAGCAAATTGGTTGGCCAGATGGTGCAGTGGGTAAACATACTGCTTTCGTAGAGGACCCTAGCTCAATTCCCAACATCCATGTTAGGCAGGTCACAATGGCCTGTACCTCCACCTCCAGAGGATTCTCCGCTCTCCTTTGGACTCTGTGGGCATCAGTGCATAAATTCACACAGAGACACGTATGCAAATAAATAATTAAAGATATAAACAAATGCTTAAAAAAGACATAGTAGCTGGGCGTGATGGTACACGCCTTTAATCCTAGCACTTGGGAAGCAGAGGCAAGCAGATATCTATAAGTTCACGGCCAGCCTGGTCTACATAGTGAGTTCCAGGCCAGCTGGGGCTGCAGGGACACCGTGTCTCAAAAAGACCAAAAAACAAACAAAAATAAAAACAACAACAGCAACAACAAAAGCAGACTTAGTTTATCAGATATTCAAATTTAACTGGGAGTCCCATATTTCTGTTTGTTAAATCTAGTTACCCTAAGCAGGCTCTTACTATTCAGCACCCTTAAGAAAGCTAAGTCCCTTGTCCCATACCCTGATTCCTGCTCATCTTTCCCAGACTTAAGGGAACCTCAGATGACCCTTTCAGTCCCACAGCTGCCCAGGCCAAGAACAGATGCAAACTGCAGGCTGGAACAGATGCCAGGGATTAGGTTGTGCTTTTGCATAACTAACTCCTCTCACAGACAAGGCTCTCTTACAGTTCAGGCCTTCTGGGGGGGGGGGGTCCTGGCTCATTGACCCACTTTTCCATGCTCCCCACCCTGTCCCAGTCCTCCTTCTAAACAGAGCTAGGGGGGTCTCTGCAGTCCTTTCCTCTGAAGACTGTGACCCAGCTCTGACCCTGGGAAGCTTCTAGGTGTCTGGGATTCCTCTGGTTCAAGGTTGGAGATGAAGATTAGTTCTCCCGGCCAGTGGCTCTCTAAGTCCACAGCTGCCTCAGGTCTTGTTCCTTCTAAAGACTGGAGGGTAAACTTCCCCACTAGAAAACTTTTCTTGCTAAAAGGGCTTTGAGTGGTCTGGGGGAATCCCTTAGTTAGCTTCTTTTTTTTTTTTTTTTTTATTCTTTTTGAGACAGGGTCTCCCTGTAGCCCCAGGTGTCCTAGAACTCACTCTGTAGACCAGGCCGGCCTTGAACTCACAAAGATCCACCTGCCTCTGCCTCCCAAGTGCTAGGATTAAAGGCGTGCGCCGTCACGCCCGGCAATCCCAGCAGGTTTAATACTGCTACAGCAGAAACCAAATTATGTGACGTCTGAGACTTGGTCATAAAAGGTGAAACATCTACCTGATTCTCGTGGGGACACTTGCACTTGTGCCCCAGCTGCAGTGAGGGAGAAAGCCCAGGCCACCTCCACACTAAGATCTTGTTCTTTCCATGCCAGAATCTGAGTGGGGACTCTGGTATTGATTTTCACCCTAGCCACCTGCATATGTGAGACTCCAAAAGAGAATCACCTGGTCAACCCTCCGCTCCTCCAAACCATAACCTAATAATATAGTGAATGTCATTCCACAGCACTAAGTTTTGGAGTGTTTTATCACACAATAGAAACTGAACATTTACATTCTACATCCTTCCTTTAAGAGACCTCCAGATCAGGTGCATGGCTATCTCAGAACATCCATACAATCTCTTTTTCCTCAGCACTCTCTCCCCAAAAGCCGCCATTGGCCAAGCGTGCACATCCTGCTCCCTCAGAATGGCAAGACACGCTTGCACTGGCTGAGTGCTTGCTAGTCGCCTCTTACCAATCAGTCAGCTTTATCTTCCAAGGCCTATGACCTTCCAACCCCCATTGAGAGCACAGGCTCACAGAAAGAAAATCACTTAAGACCAGTGAGATGGCCCAGTGGGTAACAGTCCTGGGGGTCTAAACTCGAGTCCGGGAACCACGGGAGAGAAGGAGAATACTGACTCCACAAGGTTGTCTTCTGACTTCCACATGCATGTCCTGGCACTCCTGTACACACATGCATACAGACATAAAATAAAAAATAAATATAAGTTAAAAATTGAAGCCAGGCATGGTGGCACACACCTTTAATCCTAGCACCGGGGAGGCAGAGGCAGGCAGATCTTTGTGAGTTCAAGGCCAGCCTGGTCTACAGAGTGAGTTCCAGGACAGCTGGGGGCTACAGGGAGACCCTGTCTGGAAAAGACAAAAAAAAAAAAAATTGAGGCCAGTGAGATTGTTACCATTATTACTGAAACTGTTTAGAAAGATACAATCAGAGGGAATTCTCCCAAATTCCTTCTATGAAGCCAGCATCACTCTATTACCAAAACCAGGCAAAGATACAACTAAAAAGGAGAATTATAGACCCATCTCCCTAATGAACACAGATGCCAAAATTCTAAACAGGATACTGGCAAATTGCATACAGACCCACATCAAGAAAATCAACCATCATGACCAAGTTGGATCCATACCAGAGATGCAGGGATGGTTCAACATACGAAAATCAATGAACATCATCAAACACATAAACGGAATAAAAGATAAAAACAACACCATCATCTCAATTGATGCTGAAAAAGCCTTTGACAAAATCCAGCATCCCTTCATGCTTAAAGTCCTAGAAGGAATTGGATTGGAGGGATCATTCTTCAATGCAATCAAAGCCATATACAGGAAACCCACAGTCAATATCATCCTAAATGGGGAAATGACAGAAACAGTCCCTTTAAAGGTAGGAACTCAACAAGGCTGCCCTCTGTCACCACTCCTCTTCAATATAGTGCTTGAAACACTTGCTAGAGCAATAAGACAAGAAAAGGAAATTAAAGGAGTACTAATTGGAAAAGAGGAAGTCAAGCTATCCCTATTTGCTGATGATATGATTGTTTATTTAAGGGATGCTAAAAACTCCAACAGAAAACTCCTAGAAACGATTAACAGTTTCAGAAAAGTGGTAGGATACAAGATTAACCTTAAAAAATCAATGGCCTTTCTTTACACCAAGAACAAGCAACTGGAGAAAGAATTCAAAGAGACCATCCCACTCACAATAGCCTCAAAAACAATAAAATACCTAGGAACAAACCTAACCAAAGACACCAAAGATCTCTACAACAAAAATTTTAAACCTTTAAAGAAAGAAATTGAAGAAGACATCAGAAGATGGAAAAACCTCCCATGCTCATGGATTGGGAAAATTAACATTGTAAAAATGTCCATTCTACCGAAACTCTTGTATAGATTTAATGCAATCCCAATCAAATCCCCACAGTTTCTCTCTTCACAGGCTTGGAAAAAAAGTGCTTAAGTTCATTGGGAAAAACAAAAGACCCCGAATAGCCAAAAACTTGCAGCGAAAAGAGCTAATACAACCAGGGGGTATTTCTATCAAACTAATAACAACAGGGTTTATTCATAAAAACAAGCCTGGTACTGGCAAACAAAACAGACCTTTTGAGCAATGGAACAAAACTGAAGATCCAAATCTGAGCAATACAATTTCATCGCCACCCATATTTGACAAGGGGGCCAAGAAGACACAATGGAGCAAAGACAGCAAGCTTCAGCAGTGGTGTGGGCAAAACTGGATCACCACTTGAGAAGAATGAAATTAAACCCTAGCTCTTGGCCTTGTACAAAGTCAACTCCAGATGATCAAGACCTCAATTGAACCCAAACCTGAAGGTGATAGAAGAAAAGTTGGCAGCAGACTAACAAGACATAGGTAAGAGGAAAAGACTTCATAAATCAAACACAGCTGTGCAAGATAAGGTCGCACAGATTGAAAATGGGACTTCAATAAACTAGAAGCCTGTACATCAAAAGAAACAACAAGGAAGTGAAAAGAAATCCCACAGAGTGGGAGAAACCTTCACACCCGCAGATACATCGGACAAAGCACTTTGATCTCCAGAATATATAAACTACTCAAAAAAACAAAGAAAAAACAAAATGACCACCGCGCTCAATAGATGGAGAAAGAGTTAAAGAGACTTCACAAGTGAGGAATGAGATGGCTGAGAAACACCTCAGAACTGTTCAACATCACTAATCATTAAGGAAATGCAAATCAAACCACTTTAAGATATCATCTTACATCCAAATAAGACTGGCTAGATCAAGAAAACAAATGAATCCAAGTGCTGGAGGGTTTGGGGAAAGGGGAACACTCATCCACTGCTGGTGGGAATGTAAACTCGTGCAGCCACTATGGAAAGCAGTGTGGAGAAACCCTTGGAAGATTTGTAATGAACTTGCCACCTACCCAGCCATACCACTCCTGGAATGTACCCCAACTCAACCTCCCACCACAGAGGTACATGACCAGCCATGTTTATTTCAGGTCTCTTCACAATAGCAAGGAGCTGGAACCAACCCAAATGCCCCTCAACTGATGAGTGGATAGAGAAAATGTGGTACATCTACACAATGGAGTTCCATGCAGCAGTAAAGAAGGATGACATCATGAGCTTTGCAGGAAAATGGCTGGAGCTAGAGAACATCATGCTGAGTGAAGTAACACAGTCCCAGAAAAACAAACAACGAATTGTATCCCTCATCTGTGGATGCTAGTGCCAATTACCTAGTTGTAAGTATTTCTTGTGTAGGGCCCCCTGAGCTTTTGTCCAAAGCAGTTGGGCATGATGCATATTGGAAACAACAACAACAAAAACAACAACAGAAAGGACTGCAACGAAGAACTGACTGAAACAATGAACTTCTGCTCAAAACAGTCAACTTCCTCATGGAGAATATTGAGAAAGACTGAGAAAGAGATGAAAAGCATGTTTGGCAGAATGCATGAGCTCTGGTGGGGTGGGGGAATGGGCGGGAACACGGGTCTAGATTTCTTAAAAAAATAAAAATAAATTTATGTGAAAAAAAATACTGGCTGCTCTTGAAGAGAACCCAGGTTCAGTTCCCAGCACCCACATGGTGACTAACAACCATCTGTAACTCAGTTCCCAGCACCCACAGGGTGGCTAACAACCATCTGTAACTCCAGTTCCAGGGCATTCGGACACTGACTTCTGACCTCCAAGAGCATTGCACAACACAGGTGCACTTTACATGTATGCAGTCAATACACTCATTCATATAAAATGAAAAATAAAATATTTAAAAAAAATTTGGCATTTACATTGTTCACTGATATTATATGGGAATACATCTGATTTTCCTATGTTGACTTTGTATCTTGTAACCTTAACAATGTCAATTAATTATAATGGCTTTCTTTAGAGATTCTTTATAATTTTTTTTTGTCTTTTTCAAGACAGGATCTCCTTGTAGCCCCAGCTGTCCTGGAACTCACTCTGTAGACCAAGCTGGCCTTGAACTCATAAAGATCCGCCTGCCTCTGCCTCCCAAGTGCTAAGATTAAAGGTGTGCACCACCATGCCCGGCTATAATTTTCTTTTTAAAGTCATTATTATTATATTTGTGTGTGTGTCACACACACACACACACATGCGCGTGCACACACACACACAAACACACATGCACACACACACACGAGCCACTGTGCATGTGTGGAGATCCGAAGAAAGCATTTAGAGTCTATTCCCTCCTTCCACCATGGAGTCTGGGGATAAAGCTCAGGTCATCAAGCTTGCACAGCAAGCATCTTTGCCCACTGAGCCATTTCTCCAATCCTTTTCTTTTTTCTTTGAGCCAAGATCTTTCTATGTAGCCGTGGCTGGCCTAACTCACTATATAGCCCAAGCTGGTCTTGAACTCATAGCTATCCCCCTGTCTCAACCTCCAAGTGTTGGAATCACAGGTATGAGCCACCAGACCTGGTTGGTCTTTGTTGTGGTGGTTTGGGTTTGTTCGTTTGTGGGTATTTTTTCTTTTTTTAATTAATTAATTAATTAATTTTAAAATAAATTTTATTTTTTTTATGTGTATGAATGTACTGTCTGCATGTAGGTCTGTGCACCCGTGTCATGCAATGCCGAGGAGGTCAGAAGAGGGCGTTGGATTCCCCTGGAACTGTAGTTAAAGACGGTTCTTAGCCGCCATGTGGGTGCGGGGGATCGAACCTGGGTCCTCTGCAAGAGCAGTTGGTGCTCTTAACCACTAGGCCATGTCTCCAGCCCCTATTTATTATTTTTTATGTGTATGAATGTACTGTCTGCATGCAGGTTGGTGCACCTGTGTCATGCAGTGCCCTGGAGGTCAGAAGAGGTCTTTGCATTCCCCTGGAACTGGAACCAAAGACGGTTCTTAGTTGCCATGTGGGTGCTGGAAATCGAACCCGGGTCCTCTGCAAGAGCAGTCGGTGCTCTTAACCGCTAGAGCCATCTCTCCAGCCCCCCCCCCCTTTTTTTTATGCTGGTGATTGTGCACACTGGGCCTTGTGCATGCTAGGCCAGGGTTTTGATCACTGAGCTACACTTGGACCCAGATTTTATTTGTTGAAGATTATATATTCTGTTGACAAATAGTCTTATTTCTTCCTTTGCAATCTATCAGCCTTTTGCTTCCTTATTTCTTTTTTGCTCCAAAAAGCTTTATTTTCAGCTAATGAAAGTTATCAGGTTCAGGAAATTATAAAATTTACAAGAGCCCTCTTCAAGGTTATAGAAATAGTAAGCACTCTCTGGCTGAGAGAGGACTCTCCAGCGGAGCTGTCTACAAGCTTGAGAACAATCACCCATGTCAAGGTGGGCTCTGGATAATGCAGCTGTGTTTGAGTTATCTACGCCAGGTAAGTGACTCCTTTACTCATGCTTCTGACAGTAACCCAGTAAACCCATTGGTTCCCTAAACTAGATGGGTGGAATTGTTTCTTTGATCTGTGATCCATACCCTATCTAAGGTGAATAGACCTTTGTTTGTGTCTCCCCCAGAAAAGCCACACAACAGATGGATTCGGATGCACTTGGGGGTCCTGTGCCTTTACAAAGCTTCCTAGTGGCTGGAGGGAGATGCACAGACCGAGGTTCTAATACCATGTAGTTTGGGTCTTAGAAGGCCACTGGGCTGTAGCCTGGGGGCCTGCCAGCCTGTGGTGGCTAATCAGTTAATTGTCCATTTTCTTGATGAACTTCACCTACTCATTCAGTAAGTAGTTTTCCAGGAGGTACAGGGCCTCGTTCCAGTTCTTTCTCAGGGCCTCCAGTTTTGCCCCACTCATCTTAAAAATATATTTTTATTTTTATATTATGTATAGGAGTGTTTGGGTTTATGTATATATGTGCACCCATATTGTGCAGGAGGCCAGAAGAGGGCATTGGATCCCTTGGAACTGGAGTTAAGGACAGTTGTTAGCTGCCATGTGGATGCTGGGAACTGAACCCAAGTTCTCTCTGCAAGAGCCAGTGCTCTTAACTGCTGAGCCATCTCTCCAGCCCCTACTTCACTCATCTTAAGAAGGCTTCTGTACTGCTCTGTTCTAGAAGAACAGGCGGCCTCCCTGCTGGTTTTCATATCAAAATAATGTCTGACACTTGTGCCAACTGTGGGAGAAGTGGCCCATGCCCTGTTGGTTGGTCCTAGAGACTGCAACCGGAGATACAGGAAGAAGCCTGAAAGTTAAAATAGAATGAGTTCCAGCCGGGCGTGGTGGTGCATGCCTTTAATCCTAGCACTTGGGAGGCAGAGGCAGGCAGATCTTTATGAGTTCAAGGCCAGCCTGGTCTACAGAGTGAGTTCCAGGACAGCTGGGGCTACAGGGAGACCCCGTCTCGAAAAGACCAAAAAAAAAAAAGAATGAGTTCCCTACAGGGCCTGGTAGTACAGTGGGCTGCTGCAGTGGTATTATGGGACTGTCTCCTGCTGCTGACTGTTTGCACCTGTATAAGAGTCCAGAAGTTTGCCCAGAGGTTCCCACTCTTTGGGACAGAGAGACTCAGAAAGGGAAAAGCAGGTCACATGCTTAAGGCATCTACATAAGGCTCGCCCATATAACACTGTGACCAGACCAGGGGCAAGACCAAAAGGACTTGCGTGGTGTCCAGGAAGTGCCTACATCTCTGGCCATTTGTAACCCTGACCCTTAAGTATGAGCTCTTTCCAAGGCCTACCTTAATGGGATCATGCTCTCTTGTTAATTCTGACTGATTCCCTTGATCAATATCAGTTTGTCTATACTTTAACATTCCTATAACTGTGAGGACCAAGCTGTCTCCATTTTAGCTTGATCAGCTCCATCTTGGCCTAGAGTTCACCCGAATTTTAAAAAATGTATAAACAAAGGCATGGCATAGATAAATCAATCCTTTATTAGCAGAGCGATTTAACTTCTGCCAAAAAGCATACAGTTAAATGCTTTATGAGAATGGAAGGTCCAAACCAGGTAAAACAATAGAACAAAGAGTCCAGAGCAGGTGAATACATATAATAAAAAACTGATTGGTCTGTGTGGTGGTTTGCATGAGTGTTCCCCATAGGCTGTAAGTATTCAGGCATTTGTCTCCAGTTGGTGGCGCTGTTTTTGGAGGTCTTAGAAGGTGTGGCCATGCTGGGGGAAGTGTGTCACTGGGGGCAGGCTTAGTGAGCTTAACAAGCCTCGTGGTCTACAGTCACCCTCTCTCTGTTTCCTGTGCTCTTTGTGAGATGTGACCCTCAGTTTGCTGCTCCAGCTTCAGCTGCCACACCTCCTGCCACAATGGACTCTAATTCCCTGGAACCGCCAATTGTAAGCTCAAATAAACTCTTCATTTTATAAGTTCCTTGGTCATGGTGCTTTATCACAGCAACAGGAAAGTGACTAATACAGTTATTGGTACCAGAAAGTGGGCTGTTGGCTGTGAAGAGCCTGACCATGTGGATGTTTGGAGAAGCGCGGAAGACTTTGGAACTTTGGGCTGGAAAGGCTGTTGACTATTGTAAGCAGAGCTTAAAGGGCCACTCTAGTGAAGGCCTGGAAGAAAGCATGGCTGCAAAAGATGTAGTTCCAGGGGAAAATAAAGACTTAGGCAGCAACCGGGATATTTTGATAAAGAGTCTGGCAGCAGTTTGCCCACAGCCCAAATGCTTGCCTGATGCTAAGTTAAAAAGTGGTGGACTGATGTCTTTGGTGGAGGATATTTCAAGACAGCCTAGTGTGGAAATGGTGGCGTGGCTTTTAATGGTGAATATTGTGCAGATCTACAATGAAGAAGAGCAGATGGGGCAGAAAGTAATGCAGAATGTACAGTTTGGATCTGATAACTGCACTAGGAAGATTAAAGGTGGGGCCAAGGCATGTGAAGGAGATTAAAGCAATTAAGGAGAGGTCTGGAGATTTACAAGGAAACAAAAAAATCAGTACCTTCAGGGCAAGACCACACCCAGCTAATCCTCCAACAAGTCCAGGGCAGAGAAAAGTTGCAAATGTGGTTGAAATGGGCCAGGGTCCGTCCGAACTTGCAGCCAGATTCGGCAATTTCATTCACGTGGTGCTGGCTTTAGAGGCATGAAGTTCACAAGAGTGAAGGGGTCATCAGTTCTTCCTCCACGGTTTCAGAGAGTCAAAGAGGCCAGGCAGAGTACAGCAGAGGTGTCCCTGAATAAAGTAGGCCCTGATAGGCCATTGCATGAAGCTGTGAATGTGAAGCATGGTGGGCATCGGAGACCCCAAGAAGACTTTCGAGATGCCAGACCTGTGAGATATTTGCCAAGGAGAGCTGCATACGGGGAGTGGTACCAGCCTAATAAAGAGATGTATGTTGCAAGCAAAGCTGGAAGAGCTGAGCCGTCTAAGCCCTTTGGAAGTCAAGTCCCAGAAGTTGCACATGGAGCTACTGGACTTGGAGTTTGCCCTGCTGGTTTTCAGTCTTGTTTTGGTCCAGTATTTCCTCACTATGCCTCTATTCCTCCGTTTTGGAATGGGAATGTGTATTCAGTTCCACTGTATGTTGGGAGTTTGTAATTTGTCTTTTGATTTTACAGCAGCTTACAGTTTGGGAGATTGGCCTGAGTCTCAGAGGAGACTTTGGACTGTGGACTTTTGAATGGCATTGAGACTGGTAAAGACTGTGGGGACTTTTAAGTTTGGCCTAAATGCATTTTGCATTTTATATGGTCAGGAGCCTATGGGGGCCAGGGAGTGGAATGTGGTGGTTTGCATGAGTGTCCCGCATAGGCTGTAAGTATTCAGACATTTGTCTCCAGTTGGTGGCGCTGTTTTTGGAGGTCTGAGAAGGTGTGGCCATGCTGGGGGAAGTGTGTCACTGGGGGCAGGCTTAGTGAGTTTTAACAAGCCTCGTGGTCTAGAGTTGCTTCCTCTCTGTTTCCTGTGCTCTTTGCGAGATGTGACCCTCGGTTTGCTGCTCCAGATCCAGCCGCCATGCCTCCTGCCACAATGGACTCTAATTCCCTGGAACCGCCTATCATAAGCTCAAATAAACTCTTCCTTTTATAAGTTCCTTGGTCATGGTGCTTTATCACAGCAACAGAAAAGTGACTAATACAGTCTGTAACCAAGATCCTATCAATCAGAGGAGGAGTCACCATGACCCTGATGGAAAACCCCCAACCAGGAATAAAAGCTCAGGGAAATTGGGTCTTGGGGCCACTGCCTTCCAGTCCGATTGGGAGTGTGCCTGGCCTGATGCGTCGTCTGCTCTATCTATTCTGTCTGAGTTGTTGGTTGTTGTGGCTTCTTTTCTGCTTGCTCATAACTAACCCTCGATTAAACATATCTATCTACAACTGATTGTGGCTCCCTGGCATCTTTCTTATGTGAGTATGGCGGATTAAGCCTAACATAACCAGGCATGTTGGTACATGCATGTAATCCCAGCTTTTGGGAAATGGATCAGGACTTCAAGGCCAGCCTTAGTTGTGTGGTGAGTTTGAGGAGAGCTAAGCTACATGACATGAGACAGCATCTTGTCTTATGTACCTGAGGTCCAGGTGAGTGGCCTAGTGGAGGAACCTATATTCCAGGGCAGTCTTCTCACCTTCCATTCAAGGCCAAGTCTCTGAGTACTGCCTCTGTATGGGTAGGTGTCTATAGTAGGCTGTGCATGGTTGTGTATTCGGGTGCACAGGCTTTGTCCTCTGAGCAAGGGTACAAGTGTGTGTTTGGGTGGGGACCCAAGTATTCCCAAGCTGAGGAGGCCACAGCAAGAGGACACACATTCCTCTTTTTGGACAACCCACATTTGGAGAATGCAGGAGCTTTCTCTGTAAGAGGTACCCAGTACCATAGGTCTACTGACCCCATGAAATTGCTGATCTGTGCCATGGCCCATGCGGAAGCTTGCTGTAGGCTGGGAATTTGGTAGTACCATTCATTGTCTTTAGCTCCCATGCTCCCTGCAACTGCAGCCCTCACTGGTCCTGTATGCCGAAGCTGTGTCCCAAGGCTCTGCAGGGCAGCCAGGCACATCCTCCACATCTCCTTTGACCACTCTGTTTATCTGGCCCCACGCCCTGGTCATTTCAAAAGAAGAATCATCTCTCTCCCCCTGGACTCTAAGAGGCCAGAATCTCTTGTGGCCAAACAGACAGCCACTAGACAGGAGGGCTGATGACTGTGAGACTAAAGCAGGAAAGTGATGAGTGGAGCTGCAGGCACCAGGCCTGAGCTGTCTGTCCTAGGATCATCAACACAAACCATGCCCCTCAATCACCAAGTACTCCTCATGTAAAAGGTTCTCTGGCACATGGTTAACTCAAGATTTGGGACAGGAAATGTCACAGATGTGTTTTGGCAGGATCATAGGATGCTATGAATCATGACCAGTGTTGAATGAAAAGGACACAAGATACATTTCCATCAGCCACAGGAGGGATTATTAAAACAACTGCGGTGGACCAGTACCTGTCGCACACGTTTAAATGTACAGATTCACATACATTTAAGGAAATAGCTCACTTGTCACCCATAATCCCAGCATTTGGGAGGCCAAGGCAGGAGGATCATGAGTTCAAGACTAGCCTGATCTGCTTTCTTTTTCTTTTTCTTTCTTTTTTTCTTTCTTTCTTTCTTTTTTTAATAAAAGGAAGAGTTTATTTGAGCTTATGATTGATGGCTCCAGGGAATCAGAGTTCATTGTGGCAGGACGCATGGTGGCCAGGGCTGGAGCAGAAAGCCGAGGTTCACTTCTTGCAATGAGCACAGGAAGTCGGCCTGAGCTTCTTTATACAATTTCTTTTTTTTTCTTTTTTTCTTTCTTTCTTTCTTTTTTTAATAAAAGGAAGAGTTTATTTGAGCTTATGATTGATGGCTCCAGGGAATCAGAGTTCATTGTGGCAGGACGCATGGTGGCCAGGGCTGGAGCAGAAAGCCGAGGTTCACTTCTTGCAATGAGCACAGGAAGTCGGCCTGAGCTTCTTTATACAATTTCTTTTTTTTTTTTTTTTTTGGTCTTTTCGAGACAGAATTTTCTAACAATACAAAACACACCAAGAAGTTAGAGGTTTTTTTTTTTTTTTTTTTTTTTTTGGAATTCTCCTTTTGTCTACATATCAGCTGTTGCTCAGTCTGCTTTTCGAAGCTTACCCTCTCTATTCTGTTCTGTCAGATTCCCGGGGTTCCTTGTGTTATACTATCATCATGATTTTTCATTTTGCTTATCTCTAAGTAGCTTTGAAACAGGTTGAGATTTAATGGGTTTTGTCTCTAAATATTCAGTCTCTGGTATAGAAGGAGACCTCATAAATATTTACTGAATGAATAAATCATTGGCTAAATATCTCTACAAAAAAAGAGTAGTCTGGGGCTGGAGAGATAGCCTAGCGGTTAAGAGCGACGACTGCTCTTGCAGAGGACCCGGGTTCGATCCCCAGCACCCGCATGGCGGCTAAGAACTGTCTGTAACTCTAATTCCAGGAGAACTCCAGTTCCAGGGGAATCCAAGACCCTCTTCTGACCTCCGCGGCATTGCACGACACAGATACACAAACCTACATGCAGACAGTACACTCATACACATACAAAAATAAATAAAAAATTTTTTAAAAAGAGTAGTCTGAGCCAGGTGTGGTGGTGCACACCTTTGAGCCCAGCACTTGGGAGGCAGAGGCAGGTGTATCTGTGAGTTCAAGGCCAGCCTGATCTACATAGTGAGCTCCAGGCCAGCTGGGACTAAAGGGAGACCCTGTCTCAAAAAGACCAAAAAAAACCCAAACAAACCTAGTCTGAGCTACAAAGTAAGAACCTGTCTCAAACAAAATAAAACTACAACAAAGGAAAAGCAAAAAGATGAAAAACAGTCGTAGGGTGTTAGTTGCCATATGGATGCTTGGGAACTGAACCCAGGTTCTCTCTACAAGAGCCAGTGCTCTTAACTGCTGAGCCATCGCTCCAGACCCTACCTCACTCATCTTAAGAAGGCTTCTGCTCAAGTTCATGGGGCCACGTAACTGCAGACTAAAACTTCTGGAAACTTGAGTTATGATAAATCCTTCCTCCCTTAAGTTCTCTGAGGTCTGAGGGTCACAGGGATGAAAATCCTAACTAATGCATGTGTACATGCATGTGGGTGTACAAGTCAGCTGTACTTGGCTGATCTAGACTAGACTCCTACCTTCAGGGTTCAAGATACAAGTTGAATTCTGACCTGCTCTGCATACTTCCCATTCTCCTTGGCCAGCAGCTAGCAGAGCACTCCTGGATTCAGAGGGAAGAAGCAGTGGTGTTCTGGGATGTGCTGTTATCTGGGCAGATCACAGCCGTGCAAGACCTACGAACTGAGCAAACATGTTTTAAAACTTCCCACATCAGGTTCACAAATTTCCATTAGGCCAAAGCAAGCCAGGAGACCTGAATTTGGTTCTTAGCACCCATGTCCTACTTGCAACTGCTGGTAACACAGTTCTAGGGGATCTGAGACCTTCTTTAGGCCTCCACGAGCACCCTCCTATACAGGCATAAAATATAAAAAATATTTTTAAAAGGTAAGAAAGTTGTTTCCCTCTGCCCAATGTGGATAATTCTGTGTCAGGGGAACAAAGCTCTGAACAAATAACTCAACCTACCATGGCCTTTTGAGACCCCTGTCACTGCACTGGTTCAGGCTGCAGCATTTCTTGCCAGGACAGTAAGAGGATCTTGCTAGAACTCCCTGTCTAAGCCTCCATGGAATCAACATGCCCTACATAGCCCAGGCTGGCCTTGAACTCGCCATCTTCCTGGCTTGGCCTCTTGGATGGTAGGATTCTGGATATTCTCCATCTCTCCTGGTTCAACTCATGCTAATTTCCTTTTTATTTATTTTTTATTTTTGTTTGTTTGTTTCTTTGACACATGGTCTCCCTTTAGTCCCAGCTGGCCTGGAGCTTGCTATGTAGACCAGGCTGGCCTTTGAACTCACAGAGATATGCCTGCCTCTGCCTTAGCCACCATGTGGGTGCTGGGAATTAAATCCGGGTCCTCTGCAAGAACGGTCAGTGCTCTAAACTGCTGAGCCATTTCTCCAGCCCCATGATTTCCTCTTTAATCAATTGACTAATTATGTATGTCTGTGGGGGGTGGTATGTACGCACACACATGCGGAGGCCACGGGAAGACTTCAGGTGTTTTCCTCTGTCATTTCTGTTTGATTCCTTTAAGAAAACACCTCTCACTGAACCCGAAGCTCCCCACTTTGGCTAGCCTGGCTGGCCAGCAGAATCCAGCTGTCTCTGTCTCCTGATGCTAAAGTCGTAGATACATAGCCATGCCCATCTTTTTACATGAATTTGTGCAGCTGGTGTCTGATTTAGGAAGTCTTTTCCTATGCCTATGCCTTGTAGTCTGCTGCCAACTTTTTCTTCTATCGCCTTCAGAGTTTGGAGTTTCACGTTGAGGTCTTTGATCCATCTGGAGTTGACTTTTGTACAGACTGAGAGGTAGTGTTTAATTTCATTCTTCTACAAGTGGTGATCCAGTTTTGCCAACACCACTTGCTGAAGATGCTGTCTTTTCTCCATTGTGGCTTCTTGGTCCCTTGTCAAATATAAGATGGCTGAAATTGTATGTGCTCAGATTTGGATCTTCGGTTTTGTTCCATTGGTCAACAGGTCTGTTTTTGTGCCAGTACCAGACTGTTTTATGAGTATAGCCCTGTAGTATAGTTTGAAGTCTGGTATCGAGATCCCCTCTGTGTAGCTCTTTTCGCTCAGGGTTGTTTTGGCTATTCGGGGTCTTTTGTTTTTCCAAATGAATTTAAGCACTTTTTTTTCCAAGCCTGTGAAGAAACTGTTGGGGATTTTGATTGGCATTGCGTTAAATCTATACAAGAGTTTTGGTAGAATGGACATTTTTACAATGTTAATTTTCCCAATCCATGAGCATGGGAGGTTTTTCCATCTTCTGATGTCTTCTTCAATTTCTTTCTTTAAAGGTTAAAATTTTTGTTGTAGAGATCTTTGGTGTCTTTGGTTAGGTTTATTCCTCGGTATTTTATTGGTTTCGAAGCTATTGTGAGTGGGAAGGTCTCGTTGAATTCTTTCTCCAGTTCCTTGTTCTTGGTGTAAAGAAAGGCCATTGACTTTTTTTAGGTTAATATTGTATCCTGCCACTTTGCTGAAGCTGTTAATCTTTTCTAGGAGCTTTCTGGTGAAGTTTTTAGCATCCTTTAAGTAAATAATCATATCATCAGCAAATAGGGATAGCTTGACTTCCTCTTTTCCAATTAGTACTCCTTTAATATCCTTTTCTTGTCTTATTGCTCTAGCAAGTGTTTCAAGCACTATATTGAGGAGGAGTGGTGACAGGGGGCAGCCTTGTCGGGTTCCTACCTTTAAAGGGAATGTTTCTGTCATTTCCCCATTTAGGATGATATTGGCTGTGGGTTTCCTGTATATGGCTTTGATTACGTCGAGGAATGATCCTTCCAATCCATTTCCTTCTAGGACTTTAAGCATGAAGGGATGCTGGATTTTGTCAAAGGCTTTTTCAGCATCAATTGAGATGATGGTGTGGTTTTTATCTTTTATTCATTTATGTGTTTATTGATTTTCATATGTTGAACCATTCCTGCATCTCTGGTATGAATCCAACTTGGTCATGATGGATGATCTTCTTGATGTGGGTCTGTATGCAATTTGCCAGTATCCTCTTTAGAATTTTGGCATCTGTGTTCATTAGGGAGATAGATTTATAACTCTCCTTTTTAGTTGTATCTTTGCCTGGTTTTGGTAATAGAGTGATACTGGCTTCATAGAAGGAATTTTGGAGAATTCCCTCTGATTGTATCCTTCTAAACAGTTTCAGTAATAATGGTTGTAGCTCTTTTTGAAATGTTTTATAGAATTCTGCCGTGAAACCATCTGGGCCTGAGCTTTATTTAGTTGGGAGGTTTCTTATTACATCTTCCATTTCTTCATGTATTATGGGTCTGTTTAGGTTGTGGATCTCTTCTTGTTGAGCTTTGTTNCACCACTCCTCTTCAATATAGTGCTTGAAACACTTGCTAGAGCAATAAGACAAGAAAAGGAAATTAAGGAGTACTAACTGGGAAATGCCAAATTTTAAAATGTATTATTGGGGCTGGAGAGATGGCCTAGCAGTTAAGAGCACTGACTGCTCTTTTTTTTTTTTTTTTTTTTTGGTCTTTTCCAGACAGGGTCTCCCTGTAGCCCCAGCTGTCCTGGAACTCACTCTGTAGACCAGGCTGGCCTTGAACTCATAAAGATCCGCCTGCCTCTGCCTCCCGAGTGCTAGGATTAAAGGCGTGCACAACCACGCCCGGCAAAGCACTGACTGCTCTTGCAGAGGACCCAGGTTTGATCCCCAGCACTCACATGGTGGGTAAAAACCGTCTTTAAGGGGCTGGAGAGATAGCCTAGCGGTTAAGAGCGCCGACCGCTCTTACAGAGGACCGGGGTTTGATCCCCAGCACCCACATGGCAGCCGAGAACCGTCTGAAACTCCAATTCCAGGAGAACTCCAGTTCCAGGAGAATCTGACACCCTCTTTTGACCTCCGTGGCATTGCACAACACAGGTGGACAGACTTGCATGCAGACAGTACATTCATACACATACAGAAATAAATAAAATTAAAAAAAATTTTAATAAAATAAAATAAAATAAAATTTAAAAAGTCTTTAACTCCAGTTCCAGGGGAATCTGACACCTTCTTCTGACTTCTGAGGCATTGCACAACATGGGTGCACAAACCTACATGCAGACAGTACATTCATACACATACAAAAATAAATAAAATAAAATAAATAGTATTATTTAAAATAATATAATACATTTACTACTTGGTACAAACCTAACAAAGTGTATAAGAATGGCATGCTGAAGACAAATATATTGAAGAAACAAAAAGAGACCTACACAAATATTTGTAGATTGAAATTTTTCATATTGATTGAAATTTTTCGTATTAAGTGGCCAGTTAACTCTCAAATAGATTTTTTTTTTTTTTTTTTGGTCTTTTGAGACAGGGTGTCCCTGTGGCCCCAGGCTGTCCTGGAACTCACTCCGTAGACCAGGGTGGCCTTGAACTCACAGAGATATGCCTGCCTCTACAAATAGATTCCTTAAAAAGATTTATTTGATTCAGCATGGTAGCACACTCCTTTAATTCCAGCACTCAGGACACAGAGGTAGGCAGAGTTCTGTGAGTTCAAGGCCAGCCTGGTCTACAGAGTTCTAGGACAGCTGGGGCTACAGGGACACCCTGTCTCAAAAGACTAAAAAAAAAAAAAAAAGGCTGGGGATAGGGGTGTAAGGTCGTAAGCCCCCCCCTAAGTTGGGGATTTTCCAGGAAGCCAACTGAGGTAGAAGTTCCAAGAAAGTTGCTCCAATCAGGCTCCTACTAATACTGGTCACAAGCCTCAGTTTATCTTGAGATGCTTCTACTGATCCCAGCCACAGTCTCACCTCCCACCATTCCCCTACCTTCCCACACCCATCTCATTGTAAACTCACTTCCTTGTGTACGTGGGTATAAAAACAGCCACTTTGGGACATTCTGCTTGCTGGTCATTCTAATCCTGACACAGGCAAGCCGGCCACCATGACTGAAATAAACGGATTCTTTCTTATCAGAGTCCTGACTCTCCCTTTGTGCCAAGTCTCCCCTCAAAATGAACCTAACAAGGGGATATAGTTCCATAGATGGAGCACTGTCTAGCAAGCTTTAGGCCGTGGATTTCAACCCTGGATTCGATCCTCAGCCCTGAAGAAAAAAAAAAAATCAGAAAAAAATAAAGTCCGGGTGTGACATAAAGAAGCCAGCAAACACTCCCCTCACAAAACATGCATAAAACTGGACAGTTTGTGAAGAGACGGACACTGAATTGTCATGGTTGCTCACCTCGTGGAGCAGTCAGCTTCTTTACAGAGAATCCAGGAAGAAGAGATTCAGAGTCCAATCTCACTTCTCCCTCCTCCCTCTTGTGAGAGTTTTTGATCTTCAGCTATGGTTTTCAGCTTTGTGAGGAACTTTGTCATCAAAGGAAATGGTTAGCAATGTCACCAACAAGACAGATCTGTACTCCGTGAACTGTGTATTCATAGGGAATGTAGATACTGTAAGAAACATTAGGTTTCCAGTCTTCTCTGTCAAATACTGTACAACTTTTTTTGGTCTTTTCGAGACAGGGTCTCCCTGTAGCCCCAGCTGTCCTGGAACTCACTCTGTAGACCAGGCTGGCCTTGAACTCACAAAGATCCGCCTGCCTCTGCCTCCCAAGTGCTAGGATTAAAGGCGTGGGCCACCACGCCCAGCTGTACAACTTTTATGACATGGAACTCAATTTTTTTTTACTGTATTTATTTTCTTTTATGTGTATGGATGTATTGCCTGCATGAATGTAAGTGCACCGTGTACTTGCAGTGCACACAGAGACCAAAAGAGGTTGTTGGATCCCCTGGAACTGGAGTTATAGACAGTTGTTAACCTCTTCTGGGATCAGAATTCTGGTCCTCTGCATAAGCAGCAAGTGCTCTTAACCACTGAGCCACCTCTCCAGCCCGCAATCCAAATCTTTTAATCCCCCGCATCTTATAAAACTTTTATGGGGCTGGAGAGATGGCCTAGCGGTTGGGAGCGCTGACTGCTCTTGCAGAGGACCCGGGTTCGATCCCCAGCACCCACATGGCGGCTGAGAACCGTCTGTGACTCCAATTCCAGGAGAACTCCAGTTCCAGGGGAATCCGAGACCCTCTTCTGACCTCTGCGGCATTGCACGACACGGGTGCACAGACCTACATGCAGACAGTACACTCATACACATACAAAAATAAATAAAAAATTAAAAAAAAAACTTTTATGAAAATCCCTGCTGCATTCCCAGAGCCTGAAGGCTGGGACAGCTGAGCCTTCTCCCCTTTGCATCAACCCTTCTTCATTTTCTTTACTCTGATTCTTTTAAAACTAGCCAACCTTGAAAGCCTGTGAGGTTGGATCCCAGCCAATGAGGAAAAGACGAAAGACACAGTACTTCAAACTTCCTCAATCCCAACGATACAGCATACCCTTTTGCTAAAATAAAATCTGACTTGGAGCTGGGTGTGGTGGCACGGGCCTTTAATCCTAGCACTCAGGAGGTAGAGGTAGGCAGATCTCTGTGAGTTCAAGGCCAGCCTGGTCTACAGAGCGAGCTCCAGGACAGCTGGGACTAAAAGTGAGACCCTGCCTAAAAAACACCCCAAAAAAGGAAAAAACTAAAAAAGAAAAAAGGAGAAAAAAAAAAAAACCTGCCTTGGGCTTTGTCTAAGTATTGGTTTGGGGGCTTTTATTTGGTTTTTTTGTTTTGTTTTGTTTTGTTGCTGTTGTTGTTTTGGGGCTTTTTGAGACCGGATCACGCTGTAGCCACAACTGGCCTACAAACTCCACCAGCATGATTGTGTTTTATTGTTGTTGTTGTTTGGTATCAGTGAGGTCCTTGAACTTCAGATTTGTTTCTAACACTACTCTTGTGGTCAAAACATCTGATGTGGAGGCAGTCTTCCAGCAACTCAGCAAAACCGTTGGTCTGGCATAGGGGGTTCGCTTTCTTCTAGTACATTAATGAGAGAAATGCCCCTGCTGCTTTAGCAAGGGAGGCAGCACAGCGACTGCTGGCCAGGTTTTATTTGCAATCTGACTAAAGAACCAAAATGAGTGGGAGAAAAGCAGATGTGAAACTAAGGCTGTCAGTGAAGACTGCCTCATGTCCCCAGCAGGGCTCCTGTCCTGTGCCCCCAGCACAATAGTGAATTCTTAGAACTTGACGTTGTTTCCACGTGCACTTTGAGTAGAGTTGGACTTTCTCAGACCTAAGGCAATACTTAGCCACCCTTGACACAGTTTCTTGTTTTCTACTTTTTCCCAGTTCGATTATGTGGTCCATTCATTTATCTGTCACAGCCAAAGGCTTCTGTTGACCATGCTCGATAGCACAGCCGCATTCGACCTATGTGGCTCATCCTACTGACAGTGATACAGTCCACACATGCATGGACTGTTCAGACATGACACAGCACACACCTCTGAAACAGCTATGCCCTCATGGAATTTGTACCTGATGGCACTAACCCACAAGGTAGAGCTCCCAGAAGTCCTTCTTTTGGTCCCCACTGCTGGCCGGGAACCTCGGCGTCTTCAGACCTCTGGTGGCTCTCGTGGATCCATGAATAATAAAATACCTATTTCATCTGTCTTCTTCTGCGGCCTCCTTAGTGGCTCTTGTCACCTCACCTGAACGTCACTCCCCCTGGTCAGGTCTCCCCCACACCGTGGCCGTAGGCTAAAGGTCAAATTAGAAGAAATCGCAACATTGGCAGAGTTCTCAAAATAAGTGAAGGCAAACAACACACCAAGAAGCACTTATTTCTGAAAAAACAGCTTGAATCAGATATCAAAGAGTGGAGTTTTTCAGGCTTCTCCTCTTACGTTGCCCCCCAACACCTCAGCTTGGTCACTGATAAGGACAATATTGCCAGAGTGAAGGTGCCAGAAGTGTCTCTGTAAACAGGGAGATTACTTGACTTGAGAGAGAAGTTGAGAGCTTAGCTTTGCTAGCCCAGTGGGGTTCATCAAGCAGAGCAGTCAGTTCGAGGAGGACAGCCTGGAAGTTAGAGACACGTGGAAAGGCTGGATCCACTCTCCCACTCCCTGCATGCCCGGCACAAAGGGGAGATGCGCAGAGGCCCTAGCCAGGGCAATCTTGAGAGCTGGGTGAATCTGACCAAATTCCACAATGCACACACACAGGCCCACTTACCAAGAGTGGATGCCTTATAAACTCAAGGTATTTGAAAGCATCCTCTGCCTAAAGAATTGGCTGACCATTGTATGCAGACTCAGAGGAAACCACAGAAAGCTAGGATTTTTTTTTTTTCTGTCTCTGTTGTCTTTTTGAGACAGGGTCTCCTGGTAGCCCCAGCTTCCCTGGAACTGGCTATGTAGACCAGGCAGGCTGGTCTTGAACTCACAGAGATCCACCTGCCTCCGCCTTCCAAATGCTGGGATTAAAGGTGTGCGCCGCCACACCTGGCAAGAAGCTAGGATTTTGAAAACAAAAATAATAAAAAGAAAGGTAGGCATTATCAGGTAATAAATCCAACACTCAAGAGACTGAGGTGGAAGTCACCGTGGGCTCCATAATGAAACCCTGTCTCAAAAACAAAGCAAACTTCTTATTAGAACCAGTAGTGGCAGCTCACACCTACAATCCCAGCACTCAGGAAGCAGAGGCAGGAGGATCTCTGTAAAATTAAGGCCAACCTAGGCTACATAGCAAGTTCTAGGCCAGCCAAGGCTACAAAATGAGACCCTCTCTCAGAAAAAGTAGACAAACAAGAACTAGAGAGATGGCTAAGTAGTTACAAACAATTCCTGCTCTTCCAGGGGACCTGAATTCTCAGCATCCATGTCAGTTATTGCACACCCAGATACACGCAGCATTCACTCACATAGATACAGACACACAAATAAGTAAATAAAACATATATATTTTAAAACAACAAACAAAACCACCCAATTATAAACACTAGTTGATATATGCCACGGGGGAGGCAATATCTGAAGTTTAACTCCTGGACAATTTAAAAAAAAGTCATACTCAGGTATGGATGGTGGCCCATGCCTATAATCCCTAGAGTGGGGAGGTGGAGGCAGGGGCATCAGAAGTTCCAGGTCAACTTTGAATTCATACTGAGTTAGAGGCTGGCCTGGACTACTCGAGACCTTGCCTCAACAGCAAAGACAAATCAACCAAATAAACAATAAAAATAAAATTTAAAAAACCCAAGGTGGAGGGAAGATCTGAGAGGGGTTGGGAGAGGGAGGAATAGGGTCAAAATATACTACATGAAGTTCTCAAAGAAGTAATAAAAGATTGTAAAACACTGTAAGAAAAATAAAATCATGTGCTAGCTACGGCAGCACATATACTAAAATTGGAACGATACAGAGAAGATTAGCATGGCCCCTGTGCAAGGATGACACGCAAATTCGTGAAGCATTCCATATTTTTGCATTCCTGTCAGGACATTGGTGCCAAAAGTTTAACCTCCGAGCCATGATGTATTCTAGGGAACTTAAGTTTGAAAAAAGAACATCCTCAGCCCAGGTGGAAGGCGGTGTTCACAGCCTCCATTCGTATGAGAAGCGGCTTTTCTGAAGAGATCCAGGATATCATCTCAGTTTTTCAATAAAAGTTTGAAAAGAAAAAAAAAAAAAGAAAATCATAACCCAAATTTCTATATAATGTTATTTAAAATGAGGTATGCAAAGAAAAAAGGTAGCATAATTCATGCTGAGGGAAAAGAATGTTAGGAACTGACTGGGTGCAAATGTTGGATTTAGCAGACACAAAACAAAAGTTGCTATTGTATACATGTTCAAAGAATTAAAGGAAAATATGAAGACAATAATTTAGCAGATGGAAAAACTCTCAATAGAGAAACAGAAACTTAAAAGTGAAATGGTGTAACAGTTATATTTTTGTTGCCGTGATAAAACACTAACCAAAACCAGCTAAGGGAGGAAAGGTTTATTTGACTTGTATGACAATTCGTCATTGAGGGAAGCCGGGACAGGAGCTAAAGGAAGGAACCAGGAGGCAGGAACTGAAGCAGAGACCGTGGAGGAACGCTGCTTATTGGCTTCTCAGCTACTTTTTTTTTTGCACAGCCCAAGTCCACCCACCTAGGGATAGCACTGCCCACAGTAGGCTGAGTCCTCCTTTATCAACTAACAATTCAATTAACAGTTAAAGTGAAAAATCCCTCACAGACATTCCAGTCTAATGAAGATAATTCTTCAGATAAAATTCTCTCTTCCCAGGTGTATTAGTCAAGATTCTCTAAAGAAACAGAATGGGTAGAATGCACACACACACACACACACACACACACACACACACGCAGGAGAGAGTCCCAGTAGTCCAACAATGGCTGCACCACCCTGGAGAAGCTGAGAATCTGGTAGTCGCTCAGTCCACAAAACTGGATGTCTCAGTAGTCCCAATCTGGCTGAAGGCCTGATGGATTCCTGGGGATCTGCTAGTCTTCAGTCTATGCTAGAATTTGAGGAGTTGGTCACAGCAGGAAGACGAACTCACCAGTAAGAGAGAAGGCAAGTATCAAAAATGAGAGCTCCTTTCTGCTGTGGCCTTTTTTTTTTTTTTTTTTTTGTTTGGGTTAGGTTTTTTTTTTTTTTTTTTTTTTTTTTTATTGGTGCTTTGTGCATTTCATACATCATTTTCCAATTCAGATCAGGCATATTTTTGGTCTTTTCGAGACAGGGTCTCCCTGTAGCCCCAGCTGTCCTGGAACTCCGTAGACCAGACTGGCCTTGAACTCACAAAGATCCACCTGCCTCTGCCTCCCAATTTTGTCTCCCTGTAGCCCCAGCAGTCCTGGAACTCACTCCGTAGACCAGACTGGCCTTGAACTCACAAAGATCCACCTGCCTCTGCCTCCCGAGTGCTAGGATTAAAGGCGTGCTCCACCACACCCAGCTGCCATGGCCTTTTATACTGGCTGCCATCTGAAGGTAACCCCCACATTTAGGGTGAGTCTCCCAGCTTCAAGTTATCCAATCTGAAGTTCTTTTTCTCATTTTAGTTAATCCCAGATCCAGTCAAATTAACACCCAGAATTAGCCATCATACCAGGTGACCCTAGTTTGTATCAAGTTAACAAATAGAAACCAGCACAAATGGAAAATCTATAGTTTAAGAGCATAATGATTGTAAATGTAGTGTTCATTATAAAAAGTAAACTGAACACTTAAGATGACATAGTAAAGCAATGAAATTGAAAATAAGTCAATGAAAATGATCCAGTTTCCAGAACAGAAAAGAAAAAAAAAAAAGATTGGAGGAAAAGGAAATGCTCTAGAGGTCCCTGGGACAACATTTGCATATCTATATATTCTCAGAAGAGAGACAGACAGGGCCAGTAAGAAGACTCAGCAGGTAAGGACTCCTGCCTCCAAACCCAAGGATCAGAGTTCTGTCCCCAGGACCCACACAGTGGAAAAAGAGGACAGACTCCCACAAGTTGTCCTCTGACCTCTATGTGTACCCACAGACACTCACACATACACATAAGCAAACAAAAAAGGGAGAGTGTTGTGTAGCAATTTCCTCCATTCTAAAGGTTAGCTCTTTGAGACACAGGATTCCTAAAGGGGAATGAGATATTCCATCCTGCAAGGATGCTCCTTAAGCTCAGAAAGTAAACAATTCAAAGGCTTCAAAAGACCCTGAAACTGACCAGAGTCACTCTAAGCATTAAGAACTGCTGAGAAACACTCTCTGAGGAGCTGAGCCCCTGGAAGAGAGCCAGACCAGCTGAGCTACCCAAGAAAGACACTCTTCAACCTGCTGAGCAGCCTACAAGTTGTGCAGGGCTCTCCACGTTCAGCAGAGCTGTCACCCATGCTGGACTTTAGAGATGCAGCTGTCTTCCAGTCATTTCGCCTGTAAGTAACCCCTCACTCACACTCCTGTAAGTATAACCCTGATAGAACTCATTGGCTCACTAAGGTGGATCTTGGTGGTCTCCCTACTGGTCCCCTATCTGGCCTGAGCAGACACTTGTTCATGGTTCCCTAGGAAAAGTGTCGCATAACAGAGAGACAGAGAGAAAAAAATATTTAAAGAAATAATGGCCAAAATTTTTTCCTACAAAATGATACAATCTGGGGCTGGAGAGATGGCCTAGCGGTTAAGAGCGCCGACCGCTCTTACAGAGGACCCGGGTTCGATCCCCAGCACCCACATGGCGGCTAAGAACCATCTGTAACTCCAATTCCAGGAGAACTCCAGTTCCAGGGGAATCCGACACCCTCTTCTGACCTCCGCGGCATTGCACGACACGGGTGCACAAACTTGCATGCAGACAGTACATTCATACACATACAGAAAAAAAAAAAAAAAAGATACAATCTACAAATCCAAGAAGCTCAACAAACTCCAAATAAACAGAGTCAAACTGCTGAAAGTAAAAAATCTTGAAAGCAGGAAGAGAAAATAACTGTGTATATAAAGGGAGAAAACACACACACACACACACACACACACACAAACAGCAGAACAGCTGGCTTCTCAGACAGCAGAGTGCAGAAGCCATCGGAAGACACAATCTGGGTGTGAACCATAAATTCTACATCCAGCAAAATTATTCTTCAAAAAGATAATCAAAACAGACATTCCTAGAAGAAAAACAAACTAACAAAAACCCTAAGAGAATTACAGAGAAAAGAATGCGAGTTCCTCATGCTCAAAGGAAACACAACGGGTGATTCAAATTCACGGGAAGAAATAAACAGCATTTGAGTGGTTACAGAGAATGTATTTATGGTTTTCTTTTGCTCAAATTGTGTGTGTGTGTGTGTGCATGCGCGCATGCTGCTAGAGAACTAATGTAGGACTTATTTATTAATTAATTTATTTATTTATTTATTTATTTATTTTTGAGACAGGGTCTCCCTTTAGTCCCAGCTGGCCTGGAGCTCACTCTGTAGACCAGGCTGGCCTTGAACTCACAGAGATCTGCCTGCCTCCACCTCCCAAGTGCTGGGATTAAAGGAGTGTGCCACCACGCCTGGCTTATTTATTTTTATGTGTATAAGTATTTTATCCACATCTATGTAAGTGTACCATGAGCATGCAGTGCTCACAGAGGCCAAAAGAGGGCATCAGATCCTCTGGAATTGGAGTTATTGATAGTTAGCTGCCATGTGGGTGCTGGGAACTAAACCTGGGTCCTCTGCAAGAGCAGCCAGTGCTCTTAACTGGAGGAATCTCTGCAGCCCCTAGGATTTTTTAAAAAATTATTTATTTGTGTGTACGTGTGCACACCTATGTGCATCTTTTACAGAACACAAGGAGGACAACTTCCAGAAATGTTTCTCTCCTTCTGCCATGTAGGTTCCGGGAATGGAATTCAGGTTATCAGACTCAGACATGGTGGCTAGCAGCAAGGGCCTGCTGAGCTATTGTCCACTATGATAGGGTTTTTTTTTTTAATTTTATGTGTATGAGTGTATTTCCTGCATGTATATAAGTGCACCCATATTGTGAAATGCCTGCGGAGTTCAGAATAAGGTGTTGGGTTTCCCTGGAACTAGAGTTACAGTCAGTTTTTAGCACCATGTTGGTGCTGGGAATTGATTCCAGGTTCTGTAGAAGGGCAGTCGGTGCCTTTAACCATGAGCAATCTCACCAGCCCCCCTTTGATTTTTGAGAGCTGGACTCCTATGCTGCCCAGGCTGGCTTTAAGATCTTTCTGCCTCAGTCTCTTCCATATTGGAACTATAAGAATGTGCTACCAGCTGGAGATGCAGCACAGGCTTCTAAGAACACTGGCTGCTTTGGCAGTGGATTGGAGTTCCATTCCCAACATACACAGGCCAACTGCCAACTGTCTGTAACTCCAGTTCCAGGGAACCCAACCCCCACTTCTGGCCTCCGTGGGCACTGTACAACATGGGTACACTTACTTATATGTAAGCAAAAAACTCATACACATAAAAAGTACATAAATAATAATTTTAGAGGCTGGAGAGATGGCTCCGCAGTTAAGAGCCCTGGTTTCTCTTGCCAAGGACCTGGGTTTGTTCAGCTTCCAGTACACACATGGCGGCTAACAACTCTTCTTAACTCTAGTTCCAGGGGATCCAACATACTCCTCGGACCTCTGTGGGCTTTACGCACATTGATGCGTTTACATACACACAAGCAAAAAACTCATATACATAAAACAAAAAGAATAAATAAGCCAGGCATGGTGGCTCATGTCTTTAATCCCAGCACTGAGGCGGCAGAGGTAGGTGGAGCTCTGTGAGAGTGAGGCCAGCCTGGTCTACACAGCAAGTTCCAAGACAGCTGGAGCTACAGGGAGATCCTGTCTCAAAAAATCCAGACCAAGAAATAATAATAATAATAATAAATAAAATATTTTTTAAAAAGAATGTGCTCCCATGTCCAGCCACTTTTTAGGAATAATCCTATGGCATTAAGCACATTTAACTTATTATCTTATTTTGAAACCATCCTCACTGTCCATCTCTAGAATGTGTTCACTTTCCTTAACTGAAACTCATGGCCATCAAACACTATTTCCCTCTCTTTCCCTAATGTAGACCCTGGCAAACATTCTTTATGCCTCTATGAATTTGACTATGATCAATAGAAGGCATGTATAATTGGAATAATAGAATATTTGTCCTTTTGTGATGGGCTTATTTCACATAATTGTGTTAAAAGTGCACGAAATTATATAAAGTACAGCATTACTGTGAGATGCCTCATTATGGCGATGACTGAAAGAAAAACAACCTGGCCCGGAATGGTGGTGCACGTCTTTAATCCCAGCACTCTGGAGGCAGAGGCAGGTGGATCTCTGTGAGTTCAAGGCCAGCCTGGTCTACAGAGTGAGCTCCAGGCCACCTGGGACTGAAGGGAGACCCTGTCTCAAAAATACAAAAAAATAAAATAAAATAAAAAATTAAAATAAAAAATAAGGGGCTGGAGAGATGGCTCAGCAGTTAAGAGCACTGACTGCTCTTGCAGAGGACCCAGGTTCGATTCCTAGCACCCATATGGTGGCTAAGAACTGTCTTTAACTCCAGTTCCAGGAGAATCCGATGCCCTCTTCTGACCTCCGCAGCATTGCACGACACGGGTGCACCAACCTACATGCAGACAGTGCACTCAATATACATTAAAAAGAAATTTAAAAATTTAAAAAATAAAAACAACCTGACCCTTGTATCCATTTTAGCCAAGAGA
Source organism: Rhizomys pruinosus (assembly GCA_009823505.1). Taxonomy (NCBI): domain Eukaryota; kingdom Metazoa; phylum Chordata; class Mammalia; order Rodentia; family Spalacidae; genus Rhizomys; species Rhizomys pruinosus. The sequence continues at coordinate 120,584 of VZQC01003614.1, forward strand.
ACCTGTTCCTCCAGATTGGTCCATCTGCCTTGGTCCTGAACAGAAGCCTTCCTCTCTCTTTTATTGAAACGATATATCAAGCTTGAACGGGAAAGTAAAAGTGTATCAGAAAAGAAAATTTGCCCTTTCTGACCCCTATTGACCTAGACCAGCTCACACAGACATGAACAGACATTATCAATCGAATCCTACCTGTTGTTCAAAACACAAATGGGATAATCTTTGGTGCTTTCAACAAGTGTCCACTGTGCAGTGCTTGCTTGATATGTGAAACATACACACATTCATGCACTGTCCTGATCAAGGGCAAGGAAGGATCATGAGGTATATGTTGGCTAGGTGAGCTTGTCTACATTATAAACCAAGTAAGATAAGATTAACTTTTTGGTACAAGGTTAAATAAAAGTCATTTGTCCAAAGCATGTCCATATTGTAAAAGTCATTCTCATAATAAAGCAATAATTATGTCATAGTGTTGTCGTTTTTGTATTAACATACATATGAAAAAGATAGTGCAAAAAAGGGGAGAGATAGCAAAGCAAAGTTACTATAGTTTACCAGAATTAAATTAATATAAAGCAGACAGTAGCTGAGTGTGCTGTGAAAGCTGTAATCTCAGCACTGGAGTAGCGAAGGCAGGAGGTTCAGGAGTTCAAGGCCATCCCTCCAGCCCCAAGAGTCACTTATTTTTATGTCACATATATGAGTGTTTGCCTGCATGTATGTGTGTGTACACCAAATACATGTATATATGTACATGTGTGCCTATTGCATTTGGAGATCAGAAGATGGTGCTGTATTCTCTACAACTGGAGTTACAGATGGTTGTTAGCTACCATGTGAGTACTGGGAACTGAAACCTGGTCCTCTGCAAGAGCGACAAGTTCTTTTAACTACTGAGCCATCTCTCCAACCTGGGTGTTTGTTTGTTTGTTTGTTTGTCTTTTTGAGTCAGGGTCTCCCTGTAGCCCCAGATGGCCTGTAGACCAGGCTGAACTCTCAGACATCCACCTGCTTCTGCCTTCCAAGTGCTGGGATTAAAGGTGTGTGCAGTAAACATTTTTTTTTTTTGAGACAGGGTCTCAGGATATGACCCCAGCTGACCTAGAACTCACTGTGTAAACTGCACTGGTCTGGAACTCACAGAAATCCACCTGCCTCTGCCTCTTGAGTGCTAGAATTAAAGGTATATGCCACCATGCCTGGCCCAGAAAACAATTTTAAAATATGGTTTAAAAAGCTGTGAAGGACCGGGCATGGCAGCGCACGCCTTTAATCCTAGCACTTGGGAGGCGGAGGCAGGTGGATCTCTGTGAGTTCAAGGCCAGCCTGGTCTACAGAGCGAGTTCCAGGCCAGCTGGAGCTATAGGGAGACCCTGACAGGAAAAGACAAAAAAAAAAAAAAAAGCTGTGAAATCCCAGCATTTAGGAGGTGGAGGCAGGAAGGTCAGGAACTGAAGCCTGGTCTCAGCTATGTTACAAGTTCAAGGCTAGTCTGGATAGCATGAAATCCTTTCTCAACACCCCACCCTCCCAAAAGTTAAAATATCAAGGGAGTTGTGCTTGATGATACAAGGGAAAGGTGCTTGGTGATACATGCCTGTAATCCCAGCACTGGGGGAAGTAGAGGCAGGAGGATCAGAGGAGTTCAAGGCCAGCCTTAGCTACATAGTGAGTTTGAGGCTAACTCAGGCTATATGAGCTGCTATCAAAAATTTCCAAAAAGGAATTAAAGTATATAAAAATGTTTAACACAAAAGGAAGGAAGGAAAGGAAGAACAGAAGAACAAGAAGCCATGAGACATAGAAAACAAAATGGATTCACACAACTCGAAGCATATGGATTTCACATTGAGAATAGTATTACCACTCCAATAAAAAGAACCATTGCTACACTGGGTAGCAAGCCATGTACTCCAAACATACGTATCTACAAGAGGCAAAGCTTTAAATTCAAAAATACAAATGGTCAGAGTAAAAACAGTAGGAAAAGGAATACCGTGCAGACAGTATCCACAAAAGCCAGACAGTATCCATAATCCCAGCACTTGGGAGGCTGAGCAGGAGTATCTTGAATTCAAGGCTAATCTGGGCTATATAGTGAGATGCTAACTCAAAAACCTAATAATTATTAGGACTAGAGAGATGGCTCAGCTGTTAAGAGCACTGGCTGCTGGTCCAGAGAATCCAGGTTCAGTTCCCAGGAACCACCTGGCAGCTAACAACTGTCTGTAACCCCAGTTCCAGGGGATCTGACGCCCTCTTCTGGCCTCCACTGACACTGCATACATATGATGTAGCTACATACATGCAGACAAGACACTCATCTGTGTAAAAAAAAATATGGCTAAGGGGATGAGGAGATGGCTCAGTGGTTAAGAGCCCTGGCTGCTCTTGGAGAGGACCTGGATTTCATTCCCCGAACCCACATAGGGGCTAACAACTATCTGTAACTCCAGTTCCAGGAGATCTGACGCCTTCTTCCAGCCTCCTCCAGCTTTGCACTGTACAGGAGCCCTTATAGACCTGCAGGCAATATACACATAAAATAAAAATAAATAAACCAAAAAAAATTGAAAAGAAAAATATATAAATAAAAATAACTCTAATCATCATGCTATGTTTATAAATTGAACACTTAATAAAAAGAGCAATACCACTTAAACTGATCCACATATAAATGCAATATTTATCAAAATATCAGTTGGTTTACTTGTAGAAATTGGTCAACTGATTCATATCATAATTAAAAGAATCCAAAATAGCCAAGTTTAAAAAAACATGTTTTAGGTCAGGCATGGTGGTACACACCTTTAATCGCAGCACTTGGGAGACAGAGGCAAGTAGATCTCTGTGAGTTCAAGGCCAGCCTGGTCTACATAGTGAGTTCCAGGCCAGCCAGGGCTACAGGGAGACCCTGTCTCAAGAAGACCAAAAGAAAAAACAACACTTTTTAGACACTAAAAACCACTATGTAGCACTGGTAGACCTGGAACTTGCTATGTAGACCAGGCTGGCCTTGAACTCACAGAGATCTGCCTGTCTCTGCCCCACCAGTGCTGAGGTTAAAGGCATGTGCTATCATACACAGCTTAAAAAGTCTTTTTTAAAGGAATGGCATTGACTCATACCATACACTAGAGTAGATCAAAAATATAATTGTAGCTAACCCTGGTGGCACACGCCTTTAATCCTAAAAAAAAAAAAAAAGGAGAAAGCTGAGTAAGCTCGGGGTGCAGCCCATGAGCAGCATTCCTCCATCGTCACTGCTTCAGTTCCTGCCTCCAGGTTCCTGCCCTGGATCCCTTCCTTCCGCTGTAAGGTAAAAATAAACCCTTTCCTCCCCAAGTTGGTTTTGGCCAAGGTGTTCTATTAAGGCAATTGAAGGGAATCTAGAACATCGCTGAGTCATCTTCCCACCCTATTTGGTTTTTGATGTAGGATCTGAAGCGAGGCTAGGTCCTTACTTGCAGCGAAGAATGACCTTGAACTGCTGATCCTCCAGAGTGAACTCAAACTCTTGAAAATCCTCCTGCCCATGGGGCTGGAGAGATGGCTCTAGCGGTTAAGAGCGCCAACCACTCTTACAGAGGACCCGGCACCCACATGGCGGCCGAGAACCATCTGAAACTCCAATTCCAGGAGAACTCCAGTTCCAGGGGAATCCAACACCCTCTTCTGACCTCTGCATTTCACGACACAGGTGCACAAACTTGCATGCAGACAGTACATTGATACACATACAGAAATAAATAAATGCCGGGCGTGGTGGCGCATGCCTTTAATCCTAGCAGTTGGGAGGCAGAGGCAAGCGGATCTCTGTGAGTTCGAGGCCAGCCTGGTCTACAGAGTGAGTTCCAGGACAGCCAGAGCTACAGGGAGCTTCCCACCCTATTTGGTTTTTGATGTAGGATCTGAAGCGAGGCTAGGTCCTTACTTGCAGCGAAGAATGACCTTGAACTGCTGATCCCCAGGTGTAACTCAAACTCTTGAAAATCCTCCTGCCCATGGGGCCGGAGAGATGGTCTAGCGGTTAAGAGCGCCAACCACTCTTACAGAGGACCCGGCACCCATATGGCGGCCGAGAACCATCTGAAACTCCAATTCCAGGAGAACTCCAGTTCCAGGGGAATCCAACACCCTCTTCTGACCTCCAATTTCACGACACAGGTGCACAAACTTGCCAGGCAGACAGTACATTGATACACACATACAGAAATAAATAAATGCCGGGCGTGGTGTGGGCATGCCTTTAATATCCTAGCATTGGGAGCAGAGGCAAGCGGATCTCTGTGAGTTCGAGGCCAGCTGGTTCGTACAGAGTAGTTCCAGGCACCTAGTAGCGTACAGGAGGACATGCCCATAAGACAAAAAAAAAAAAAAAAAAAAGAAANCCTGTCTCAAAAAGACAAAAAAAAAAAAAACAAAAAAAAAAAAAAAAAAAAAAAAAAAAAAAAAAAAAAAGAAAGAAAATCCTCCTGCTTCAGCTGCCTGAAGTGAGACTAGAAGTGTGAGCCACACACCCAGCTTCTTTCCTAGGTACTGGTGTGGGTCAACACACTTTCGTGTTCCCTAGCTTGCAGCTTACTAATTCCATGTGCTTTTACATCACACAATGTTCTCCAAGGATGGGCTTCATGTCATCTCATAAGGCCACCGGTCCTATTAGATCAAGGCTTACTGTCCTCCGGTTGGACCTTATCTTAAATTGCATTGGAAATGACTATTTCCATATAAGATCACATTCTGTTGTTACTAAAGGGCTAGAACATCAACACATACTTTTGTGGACACAATACAACCATAACAGGCACAATGAAGGTAAAAAGGGAGAGGAGGGAAGCAGGAGGATCAGGAATTCAAGGCCAGCTTTGGTTATATTAGCAGTCAGTCTGAGCCAGTATGAGCTACATGAGGCCCTGTCTAAACAGCCTCTGCCCCCCCAAAAGAAGAAATCAAAAGTGAAAGGACAGTCCATTGAACGGGAGATATTGTAAAAATATGTATGTGATAAGAAACTTGAGTCTGAATATATAAAGAACTCTCACAACCCAATAATAGAAACGCAGACAATTGGGCTGGGGTGTAGTTCAGAGGTATAGTATGTGTTTAGAATGCACTGGGTCCTAGGTTCAATCCCTAGCAACAAGTAAAAGGAGGGAAAGGGGGAAACACAAGACCACCCAAAATTAAAAATGGGTCAATGAGATTAAGAAAATATTATTAGTCAAAAAGATATGAAAAATATGATCAATATCAATTAGCTATTAGGAAAATCCAAATCCAAACAGCATTGGGAAACCAGTTCATTTGCACTTAGAGATCTAGAATCAAAAGGCAGATTGTAACAAGTATTGGCAAGGACACAGTGAAATGGAAACTCTCAGGCCTTTGCTAGAAATGTATGGAAACAGCTGCTTTGGGAACAATCTAGCTTTTCCTCAAATGTTAAACATTGAGTTACCTACTAGCCTGCAGTTCAATTCCTAGATAGATACCCAAGAAAAATTTTTTAAAAAACTCTCTGCATGCCTTTAATCCTACTCTTGGGAGGCAGGGCAGGCAGATCTTTGTGAGTTCAAGGCCGCCTGGTCTATAGTAGTGAGTTCCAGGACAGCTGGGGCGCAACAGGGAGACCCTGTCTCAAAAAAAAAAAGACAAAAAAAAAAAAAAAAAATTAAAATAAAATAAAAATAAAAATAAAATCTCGCCGCAAAAGATTCCATGAGTATTCATGGTAGATTATTCTTAAGAGCCAAAAAAGTTGACCATCCAATGTCTGTCAGTTGTGAATGGGGTAAACAAAATGTGGTATATCTCTCTATACCACAATAATATGGAATATTATTGTCTTGACAGGAAACCAAGCCCAAATACATGGTACAAAACATTGTGCTTAGTAAAAGTCACAAAAGAGCCCACACTACTTGATTTGATTTCATTTATATGACCATCCAGAAGGGGGAAATCTATACAGAGACAAGAGACTGGTGGTTGTACAGGTCAGAGTGACTTGGGGGGAAGTCAGGGGTGACTGATAATAGATACAGACCAGCCTTTAAGGATGGTAAACACGTTGTAAAATTGATTGTGACGATAATTACACAACTTTACAAATGCACAAAAACCTATTGAATTATCTGGGCATGATGGTGGGCTCCATTAATACCAGCACTTGGGCCAAGAAGCAGGTGGATTCTGTGAGTTTCAGGCTAGCTAGGGCTACAAAGTTTTAATGGATTATTCCTTCTCTTCTGTTTCTTCTTCTCTTCTCTCTTCTCTGTACCCGCCCCACCTTCTTGTTGACCGAGTCTCACTCTGTGCCCCAGGCTGTCTATCCTGGGGCTCACTATGTAGTTCTAGCAGACTTCAAACTTGCAGCAGTCCTGTTGCTCAGGCTCCCAATGCTAGGATTACAGAATAAGCCACGCACCCGGAATCTTAGGTATGTTTGCTCCTTGGTTGCTCAGTTGTGTGTGTGCGCCTGTACCACCAGGTGTGTGCAGCAGTCAGAGAACCACGTGCAGAAGTTGATGCTTTCCTTCCATCACCCTATCTCAAAACAAAACAACAGTAATAATAATGGTGTTAATAACGCTGTTAAAGGAAAGAAGGGGCTGGAGAGATGGTCAGCAGTTTTAAGAGCACTGGACTTTTTTGCAGAGGACCCAGCTTTGCCCAGCAGCCTAGCACAGAGACAGCTAACAATTGTCTGTAGCTCCCGTTCCAATGTCCAAGGCTCTCTTCTCACCTCTGGGGGCACTGCCTGACACAGGTGCACTTACATTACATGCAGGCATTACATTCTATACATAAAATAGAAATAATAAATATTTTTAAATAAAATATAGGGGCTGAAGACATTTATCAGCAGTTGAAGGACACTTGTTCTTCCAGAGGACCTGGGTCAAGTCCCAGTACCCACATAACATGGTCAGCTAATAACCATCCATAATTTCACTTGCAGGGGATCCAGCACCCGCTTCTGGCCTGCTGAAGGACACTGAACTCATGTGGGTACACTTACATACATGTAGGCAAACCACTCATACACATAATTAAAAATGTAAAATAATATTTTTTAATAAAATAAAAAATAAAAAAAAAAAAAAATGGAGAGATAGCCTAGCGGTTAAGACCGACTGCTCATTGCCAGAGGACCCGGGGTTCGATCCCAGCACCCACCTGGCGGCTAAGAACCATCATATAACTCCACTTCTAGAGAGAACTCCAGTTCCAGGGAATCTGAGACCCTCTTCCGACCTCCGCGGCATTGCACACACGGGTGCAAAAACCCATATGCAGAAGGACACCATTACACATACACAAAAGTAAATTAAAAAATTAAAAAAAAAAAAAAAGAAGGAAGATTCTAGAAGATTCCAGATAGTGACATCAGATCTTATACAAGAATAAAGAATGAGGATGAAGCTGGAGTCCATGAAACAGGCCTTTAAATATTCTGAGAGGAAAATTTTTCACCTGAGATTCTATACCCAGAAAAAGAATCAATCCAGTATTAGGGCAGAATAGAGCCATTTTCAGATGTGCAAGATTCAAATAATTTATCCCCTGTTCATACCTCCTTAGAAAGCCACTGAAGAATGAACTCTGCCCATGGAAGAGCATAAACCATCCAAGAAGAAACAGAATCCAGGAAAGCCAGACATGCACAGAGGAAAGGGAGAAAGGGTTGGCAAGGGGAAGACAAAGGAGGTCATCGATGTGACAGAGTTCGGATGGAGGCCAGAAAGCCAGCAACCCAGGGAAGGGCGTCTCAGAGGAAAAGCAACCTGAGAGGGACCTGGGACTGTCAATGGTAGGCTGAGCCCCAACCCCTTACAACTCAATCTCTCTCAACCATACAGACCACCCAAACATCTGTGTCTGTACCAAAGTAACCTACCATACAATTAATACTGTTTAATACCTATATATCTAATTGCTTGTGCTTCATTAGTGGGTTGAAAGGTTATTCCTGAACAAACTGTCAGCCCATGAAAGGAACAGCCAGAATTGACCAGAGTCCAAAACGACAGCTCCAGAGAAGTAGACTGTTTTGCTTCTCATCACCTGTGCCCTTTTCTTTTTTTTTTCTTTTTTTTTTTTTTTTTTTTTTTTTGGTCTTTTCGAGACAGGGTCTCCCGTATGTAGCCCCCAGCTGTCCTGCAACTCACTCTGTAGTCAGGCTGGCTTTGATTCACGAAGAGATACCTCCTGCCTCTGCTCCCAAGTGCTAGGATGTTGAGCCTGCGCCACCATGCCTGGCTACTGTACCCCTTTTCTAGCCTAGGGAACAATTGCGGAAGGAGGGGGCCTGGTAGAATGTAAGGGCTGCGATGGTGGCTGAATGTGGTAAAAAACTACAGCAATATAACTGGCACTTACTTGATAAACATGATTGTACATTCATGCCCCTCCAGCTGGTGGTGGGGCCACTTGGGCTGTGTGGGTTTGGGCACAAACGCTTTGCAAATTGTTTACATGAAGGATGCTTTACTCAAAACTTATTACTAGCCGGGCATGGTGGCGCACACCTTTAATCCTACACTTGGGAGGCAGAGGCAGGCGGATCTCTGTGAGTTCAAGGCCAGCCTGGTTACAGAGTGAATTCAGGACAGCTGGGGCTACAGGGAGACCCTTGTCTCAAAAAGACCAAAAAAACAAAAAAAAAACCAACTTATTACTTTTGTTAAAAACATGAAATGAAGAAAGTATTATACATTTAAAAAAATAATAATAATAATCTTGCAGTTGGAGCCAGTGGGCCTGGCCCAGAGGCTATGGCCGGCCATGTGCTGCAGAAACGGCTTCTCAGGAGCACAGATGGCAAAACTGTGGCCTGGCTGAACTCTCTGACAAGGTTTCTCTCCATCCTGGACCCAACTCACAGGCTGGACCCGTGCCTGGCTATGTCTGTCCCTCCCATTGTCCTCCGGGTGCCAGTGGGGGTTTCGTGGCCTGTGTTAATAGACACCAAGTAGAGGAGGTCTGTGATGACTCAGCCTCGCTCACAATGCAGCAGTCAGTGTGCATGGCACTCGTTCCAGCTTCTTTTCTGCAGTGACTACCTTCTCCAATTCAAACACCCAAGCACAACATTGAGCTGGCTGTTTCCCATCCGGCTGCGGCCCTTTACCCTCAAAGAAAGAAAATCCTCCTGCTTCAGCCTCCTGAAAGATGAGACTAGAAGTGTGAGCCATCACACCCAGCTTCTTCCTAGGTACTGGTGTGGGTCAACACACTTTCGTGTTCCCTAGCTTGCAGCTTACTAATTCCATGTGCTTTTACATCACACAATGTTCTCCAAGGATGGGCTTCATGTCATCTCATAAGGCCACCGGTCCTATTAGATCAAGGCTTACTGTCCTCCGGTTGGACCTTATCTTAAATTGCATTGGAAATGACTATTTCCATATAAGATCACATTCTGTGTTACTAAAGGGCTAGAACATCAACACATACTTTTGTGGACACAATACAACCATAACAGACACAATGAAGGTAAAAAGAGGAGGAGGAAGCAGGAGGATCAGGAATTCAAGGCCAGCTTTGGTTATATAGCAGTCAGTCTGAGCCAGTATGAGCTACATGAGGCCCTGTCTCAAACAGCCTCTGCCCCCAAAAGAAGAAATCAAAGTGAAAGGACAGTCCATAGAACGGGAGATATTGTAAAAATATGTATGTGATAAAGAACTTGAGTCTAGAATATATAAAGAACTCTCACAACCCAATAATAGAAACGCAGACAATTGGGCTGGGGTGTAGTTCAGAGGTATAGTATGTGTTTAGAATGCACTGGGTCCTAGGTTCAATCCCTAGCAACAAAGTAGGAGGGGGAAACAAAGACAACCCAATTTAAAAATGGGTCAATGAGATTAAGAAAATATATGTAGTCAAAAAGATATGAAAAGTATGATCAATATCAATTAGCTATTAGGAAAATCCAAATCCAAACAGCATTGGGAAACCAGTTCATTTGCACTTAGAGATCTAGAATCAAAAGGCAGATTGTAACAAGTATTGGCAAGGACACAGTGAAATGGAAACTCTCAGGCCTTATGCTAGAAATGTAATGGAAACAGCTGCTTTGGAAAACAATCTAGCTTTTCCTCAAAATGTTAAACATTGAGTTACCTACTAGCCTGCAGTTCAATTCCTAGATAGATACCCAAGAAAATATTTTTTAAAAAACTCTCTGCATGCCTTTAATCCTAGCTCTTGGGAGGCAGAGGCAGGCAGATCTTTGTGAGTTCAAGGCCAGCCTGGTCTATAGAGTGAGTTCCAGGACAGCTGGGGCTACAGGGAGACCCTGTCTCAAAAAGACAAAAAAAAAAAAAAAAAA
>VZQC01003614.1:132483-231965 GCA_009823505.1 Rhizomys pruinosus
AAAAAAAAAAAAAAAAAAAAAAAAAAAAATTAAATAAAATAAAAATAAAAATAAAAACTCTGCGCAAAGATGTCCATGAGTATTCATGGTAGAATTATTCTTAAGAGCCAAAAAGTTGAACCATCCAAATGTCTGTCAGTTGTGAATGGGGTAAACAAAATGTGGTATATCTCTCTATACCACAATAATATGGAATATTATTGTCTTGACAGGAAACCAAGCCCAAATACATGGTACAAAACATTGTGCTTAGTAAAAGTCACAAAAGAGCCCACACTACTTGATTTGATTTCATTTATATGACCATCCAGAAGGGGGAAATCTATACAGAGACAAGAGACTGGTGGTTGTACAGGTCAGAGTGACTTGGGGGGAAGTCAGGGGTGACTGATAATAGATACAGACCAGCCTTTAAGGATGGTAAACACGTTGTAAAATTGATTGTGACGATAATTACACAACTTTACAAATGCACAAAAACCTATTGAATTATCTGGGCATGATGGTGGGCTCCATTAATACCAGCACTTGGGCACAGAAGCAGGTGGATCTCTGTGAGTTTCAGGCTAGCTAGGGCTACAAAGTTAAATGGATTATCTCTCTTCTCTCTTTTCTCTTCTCTCTTCTCTCTTCTCTGTACCCGCCCCACCTTCTTGTTGACCGAGTCTCACTCTGTGCCCCAGGCTGTCTATCCTGGGGCTCACTATGTAGTTCTAGCAGACTTCAAACTTGCAGCAGTCCTGTTGCTCAGGCTCCCAATGCTAGGATTACAGAATAAGCCACGCACCCGGAATCTTAGGTATGTTTGCTCCTTGGTTGCTCAGTTGTGTGTGTGCGCCTGTACCACCAGGTGTGTGCAGCAGTCAGAGAACCACGTGCAGAAGTTGATGCTTTCCTTCCATCACCCTATCTCAAAACAAAACAACAGTAATAATAATGGTGATAATAACGCTGTTAAAGGAATGAAGGGGCTGGAGAGATGGTCAGCAGTTAAGAGCACTGGCTACTTTTGCAGAGGACCCAGCTTTAGTTCCCAGCACCCTAGCACATGACAGCTAACAATTGTCTGTAGCTCCAGTTCCAATGTCCAAGGCTCTCTTCTCACCTCTGGGGGCACTGCATGACACAGGTGCACTTACATACATGCAGGCATTACATTCATATACATAAAATAGAAATAATAAAATATTTTTAAATAAATATATAGGGGGCTGAAGACATATATCAGCAGTTAAGGACACTTGTTCTTCCAGAGGACCTGGGTTCAAGTCCCAGCACCCACATGGCAGCTAATAACCATCCATAATTTCACTTGCAGGGGATCCAGCACCCTCTTCTGGCCTCTGAAGGACACTGAACTCATGTGGTACACTTACATACATGTAGGCAAACCACTCATACACATAAAATAAAAATAGTAAATAAGATTTTTTAAATAAATATGTAATAGAAGGAAGATTCTAGGGCTGGAGAGATAGCCTAGCGGTTAAGAGTACCGACTGCTCTTGCAGAGGACCCGGGTTCGATCCCCAGCACCCACATGGCGGCTAAGAACCATCTATAACTCCAATTCTAGGAGAACTCCAGTTCCAGGGGAATCTGAGACCCTCTTCTGACCTCCGCGGCATTGCACGACACGGGTGCATAAACCTATATGCAGATAGTACACTCATACACATACAAAAATAAATTTAAAAAAATTAAAAAAAAAAAAAAGAAGGAAGATTCTAGAAGATTCCAGATAGTGACATCAGATCTTATACAAAGAATAAAGAATGAGGATGAAGCTGGAAGTCCATGAAACAGGGCCTTAAATATTCTGAGAGAAAATTATTTTCACCTGAGAATTCTATACCCAGAAAAAGAATCAATCCAGTATTAGGGCAGAATAGAGCCATTTTCAGATGTGCAAGATTCAAATAATTTATCCCCTGTTCATACCTCCTTAGAAAGCCACTGAAGAATGAACTCTGCCCATGGAAGAGCATAAACCATCCAAGAAGAAACAGAATCCAGGAAAGCCAGACATGCACAGAGGAAAGGGAGAAAGGGTTGGCAAGGGGAAGACAAAGGAGGTCATCGATGTGACAGAGTTCGGATGGAGGCCAGAAAGCCAGCAACCCAGGGAAGGGCGTCTCAGAGGAAAAGCAACCTGAGAGGGACCTGGGACTGTCAATGGTAGGCTGAGCCCCAACCCCTTACAACTCACTCTCTTACTAACCATACAGACCACCCAAACATCTGTGTCTGTACCAAAGTAACCTACCATAACAATTAATACTGTTTAAATACCTATATATCTAATTGCTTGTGCTTCATTAGTAGGGTTGAAAGGTTATTCCTGAACAAACTGTCAGCCCATGAAAGGAAACAGCCAGAATTGACCAGAGTCCAAAACGACAGCTCCAGAGAAAGTAGACTGTTTTGCTTCTCATCCACCTGTGCCCCTTTTCTTTTTTTTTTTTCTTTTTTTTTTCTTTTTTTTTTTTTTTGGTCTTTTCGAGACAGGGTCTCCCTGTAGCCCCAGCTGTCCTGGAACTCACTCTGTAGATCAGGCTGGCTTTGAATTCACAAAGATCCGCCTGCCTCTGCCTCCCAAGTGCTAGGATTGAAGGCCTGCGCCACCATGCCTGGCACTGTGCCCCTTTTCTAAGCCTAGGGAACAATCTGCGGAAGAGGGGGCATGGTAGAATGTAAGGGCTGCGATTGGGGCGAATGGTAAAACTACAGCAATATAGACTGGGCACTTATTTGATAAACATGATTGTACATTCATGCCCCTCCAGCTGGATGGTGGGAGGCTTGGGCTGTGTGGGTTTGGGCACAACTGCTTGCAAATTGTTTACATGAAGGATGCTTGTACTCAAAACTTATTACTAGCCGGGCATGGTGGCGCACACCTTTAATCCTAGCACTTGGGAGGCAGAGGCAGGCGGATCTCTGTGAGTTCAAGGCCAGCCTGGTCTACAGAGTGAATTCCAGGACAGCTGGGGCTACAGGGAGACCCTGTCTCAAAAAGACCAAAAAAAACAAAAAAAAAACCAACTTATTACTTATTGTTAAAAAATGAAATGAAAGAAAGTATATATACATTTAAAAAAATAATAATAATAATCATGCAGTTGGAGCCAAGTGGGCCTGGCCCAGAGGCTATGGCCGGCCATGTGCTGCAGAAACGGCTTCTCAGGAGCACAGATGGCAAAACTGTGGCCTGGCTGAACTCTCTGACAAGGTTTCTCTCCATCCTGGACCCAACTCAAGGCTGAGACCCGTGCCTGGCCTATGTCTGTCCCTCGCATTGTCCTTCCGGGTGCCAGTGGGGGTTTCGTGGCCTGTGTTAATAGACACCAAGTAGAGGAGGTCTGTGATGACTCAGCCTCGCTCACAATGCAGCAGTCAGTGTGCATGGCACTCGTTCCAGCTTCTTTTCTGCAGTGACTACCTTCTCCAATTCAAACACCCAAGCACAACATTGAGCTGGCTGTTTCCCAGGCTGGGCCCTTTACCCTCACTGCTCACCAGAAAGGCATCTCTCCAAAGTCATTCCCAGACACTGCCAGACTGGCTCTTAGCAGCATCTGCTGTGGGCAGGCTTCTCATGCCACGTGGGAGGCAAAGCCACTTCTAACCTCTCATATCATCATCCCAGGGGAGGTGGAAGGTTAGAGGAGGGGCCGAGGAGGATGCTAGGGAGAAGCAAGCAACATGAAAGGAAGAAGAGTGGAAAAGGAGGGCAAGAGGCAGGCAGAGGATCGTGGCGTAACACAGCATCCAGTCATAAAATGTCAGGGAAGGCAAGAAGTCTAAAGACCAGCCTTCTTCCCTCCTTCTCACTGTAGGATGGAGAACTGATACTCTGGCAGAGGAACCTTCCCAAGATCCTGGAATGACTGGAGAGCAGAAAGAAGGCTCAAAGTGTGGGTGCCTGGTATTGAAGAACAGTTTTGGACAGAGGAAGCAGGCCCAGGAAGACAGAGGGCAGGCATCCTTCAGACCCCTGGTTGGAAGAGGTATAGATAGAATCATGAGGGGCACTTTCTGTTCTGAGCCCTGCAGATCCAGAGCAGTTCCTCTGCACAGCCCCAGGCTCTGAAGCTAGGCACTTAGGATGATGGTGAGCCATCTATCCTAGGTCAGTGTTTGCATCTGGGAGGGTGCGTCAGGGAGGGTGCAGCCTTGAGGGTCTCAGCTGATCATGGGCAAGTGGGGAGCTGCTCTTCCTCCAGGCCGAGGCTGATGGGTACTGTGTTCAGGAGCTAAGAAGCACATGGACTCTTTCCCTGGTGCTGTTGCCCCGAACTGACCTGCAAGACTCACCTGCCCCATGAGACAGAACCTGCTTTGGGGGGACTCTGGTGGCTGTCACCCTAGACCCACTCCCCCTCACTTCAGTTGTTTGTGCCACCTTGGCACAGTTAAGGCTGGCAGCTCTTCAGAAGCCAAGTAGGGCAAGGCTTGGTTCTCTGGGAAGCAAACTGACTGGGTGTCAGCACGCAGGGTGACTAGTGGGCAGGGGGCTTTTACTTCAGAGCCTAAAGAGAGAAAGAGGCAGAGCTGGGCAGTTGGAGATGGCGAGCTGAAGGCAGACCCAGCTTTAGGCCCAGCTCTTTGCCTCAACGGGGGCTGTAGACTGTGACCGGAAATAACCTGTCACAGCCCCACACCGGGCTTAAATAGCTGGGTCTTGACACCCCAACTGGATTAGGCCTTGGTTGTAGACTCCCCAGAGAAGGGTGTAAGCTTGAGTCAGACAAGTGCCCTCACTTATGCAACCAAGAAGGGCTCAGAGTTCACAGCTCTCCTGCAGCTAGCATAACAGGTTCCCCTAGAGAAGTGCCTGAGCACCACCCATGTGGCCCTGTCCACTCTCCTGGATTTTGTCAGCTTTTGATGAATCCATGTGAATGAGTAAAGGTACAGATTGCACCACCATGCTGGGGACTGACCCTAAAGCCTGAGCAAGTCCACGACGTAGCCAGGCGCTCAGCCCTGAGCCGCATCTCAGCGCGCCCTCCCTGTCTGTTGAATGAGTGTCTCTGCTACTCTCACCCTCAACAAGTCCATGCACATAGGAAACCTTCCTGGTTCTTTTTCTGTGGACACCCTAGGGCTGGGCTTAGGGCACTAGGGATTGATGGGCGGAGAAGAGGGGAGGTAAGGTAAGCTTGGCAGTTTGTGGTTTTTGCTTCAGGGGACCCACAGTCACCTCTTACTCAAGGAAATTATCAACACTCATAGGGGGGAAACGGCACACAGGGTAGGCTGTGGGCACTGAGTCACCGCCCAGAGGAAAACCACAGCTTTAGGAACTCAAGGCCCACAAAAGGGTGGCAGGTGTACTGGGCCGGGAGCACGTGCTGGTCAGCGGCTCATCTCAGGGTCCAGCCATGCCCCCTGCTCCTCTACCCTATCCACAGGAAGGTGGAGAACCATCCTCTACGTCCCCCAGGGCAGGAATTGAACTCACGTGATGACCTGCATTTTCCAGCCCTTTTTTTTTTTTATCTTTTCGAGACAGGGTCTCCCTGTAGCCCCAGCTGTCCTGGAATTCGCTCTGTAGACCAGGCTGGCCTTGAACTCACAAAGATCCGTCTGCCTCTGCCTCCCAAGTGCTAGGATTAAAGGCTTGCGCCACCACACCCGGCCCAGCCCTTTTTTAAAACTTTATCTTTTGGGATATTGGCTCACTGAGTTACCCAGGTTGGTCTTGAACTCATCTGGACTACAAATAACATTGTGAGCCTGCTGCCTGAGCCTCCTAAGTAGCAAGGATTACAGGTTTGGGCCACCAGACTCAGCTCTTGTATTTGAGAAGATGCGTGTACAATATCAGCTGAACACTCAGAGTCTGTGAGGTGCTTATCTGACCATCAGCTTCATCACTGTGCTCTGGAGCTCTGCCTCTGTCACTCCAGTCCCCTAACAAGAGGAGAATGTGCGCCTCTGTCACTTTTCTTCTTTCTCCTCTGCAGGAAATGAAAAATTCTGAATTATCAGCTGGGTACGTTTAAATCTTTTTGGAAAGACAGTGTCTCTGAGCTTATTTTATGCCTTATTTTTAAAAAACTATGTCATTTGTTATTTTATCTTATGTGTATGAATGTATTGCCTGCATGTGCATAAGTGTACCCAGAGGTCAGAAGAGGCCATTGGATCCCTTGGACCTGGAGTTATGGGGGTGCTGGCAGTTGACCAAGGTCATCTGCAAGAGCAGCCAGTGCTCTTCACCCGAGCCATCTCTCCAGGACCCGTCTGTTAACCCTTTTTTTTTTTTTTTTTTTTTTGGTCTTTTCGAGACAGGGTCCCTGTAGTCCCAGCTGTCCTGGAACTCACTCTGTAGACCAGGCTGGCCTTGAACTCACAAAAATCTGCCTGCCTCTGCCTCCCAAGTGCTAGGATTAAAGGCATGCTCCACCACGCCTGGCATTTCTTAAAGATGGTCACCTGCTTTGTACAAAGCAATAAGGAAACCAAAGGACAGTGCTAACCACATCATTAATGCGTCATACACAAGAGATGTTATCGTTCTTCTTAGTACTTTAATCTCTTCCCTCCATCTTTTACAATATATTTTATTGAATTTTCAATATATTTTATTGAATTTTATGCATTTCAAATAATGCATCTTAATCATATTTAGAACTCCTCCCCCATCTGTACCCGCACAGCCCCCCCACTGGATTTAATGCATTCTGTCATACATGTCAAGGCCTATCAAGTCAAGTTTATGTCCCCAGATGTCCCTCAGTGTGAGTTCATCCACTGGAACCTGGTCAGCCTATCTGGCACAACTCCCTTAAAGACCAACTTTCCTTACCAGCAGAGATCAGTTTCCAGTAGTTCCTCAGCTAAGGTTGTGGACTTCAGGGGCTGGAGAGATGGCTCAGCAGTCAAGAGAGCCGACTGCTCTTGCGGAGGACCCGGGTTCGATTCCCAGCACCCACATGGTGGCTAAGAACCATTTTTAACTCCAGTTACAGGGGAATCCGATGCCCTCTTCTGACCTCCGCAGCATTGCACGACACGGGTGCACCAGCCTACATGCAGACAGTACACTCATCCACATAAAAAATAATAAAATAAATAAATAAATAATTAACAAAAAAGATTGGGGCCTTCTGCCCATTTCCCCAGTTCCGTGCTGGGTTTGTCTGAGTCTGCATGGGTCTTGTGCCATCGCCATTGCTGTGAGCTCATATGAGCAAGGTCAAAGCCACCTAGAAAACTGTTGCTTGTGGTTTTCTACCACCCCTGGCACTTACAATCTTTCTGCCCCCTCTTCCAAAATGTTCCCTGAACCCTGGCTGGGTGAGGGTTAATACAGGACTCCTATCTGAGGACATGCGCTCTGCACACTGTGGCCAGTTTTAGCCCTGTGCGTTAATCACCATCTGTTGCATGAGGAAGCTTCCCTGGGAGAACCAAAATATGTATTAATATTTTCTCTGGAATTCTGTAACAGTCTCCATCTATTAAAAAAAGAAGCTTCTTTGATGAGTGATGAGAGGTGTATAGTCTGTAATATCAGGATACATATGCAGCGTATGGCAGGAAATTATGTCTGTCTAGGGATGTGACAGGTGTAGGTTTTCTCTAGGATCTATGACCTCTCCAGTCATGTGTATTTGGCTATGTTCACAGTACTACACATGAGTTCCTGCCCACTGAGTGGGCTTTAAGTCCAATTAAATGGCTATGGTTACCCCCAAAATAAAAATGTGATGACTGAACCAAGAGAGATAGTTTGCTGTGCTGGTCATTATTGTGGTTATCAGGCTTTATAGCTGGGGTTGGACCACTGACTGATTTTCTCCCCTAGTACCTCAAGGGGGAGGGGTTAATAGGAAACAGGTATTATCAATACTTTAGTCTTTCAATGAGACCCCACTCAAATGAAAAATGATATGCAAAAAGATGCAAATAAAAGTGAGGATAACATAAAAAACAGTGAGGATGATATTGAGGAATCCAGTGCTTCTGGGTGCACAGGAGATAGTGGCTCCTCTCTTACAAGTACCCTATCCTCCACCTAGGCTCTTCCACTCCTTTCGCCTAACTGGAAGAGCAGGGCCCAAAGGCTGCCCTGACTCTTTCATCACCTAGCCACCTAGAGAGCCCTTTGCTGGCCCCTGGGACCTCAGGCCTGGCACTTCAGGCCTCACCTCCTCCCAAGCCTTTGCTCGCCTGCTCCATGCCAAGGGCCTCCTAGTGAGCAGCTGGTCAGTATGGGAGGCAAACACAGAAGTTCCAAGAGTAGGATCTGTACTCCCATGAACCCTGAGCTGATTGGTGGCACTAAGAGTAGGGCATTATGGGAGTCAGGGTCGCTCTGCAGCAGGTGCTTCGGGGGTCTCCTCAGCATCTGTTCCCTTCTTTCACACTCCCTCCCCACATCTCAGTTTTTCCCTCCCTCACAGCTTCCACAAACTCATTGTTTCCATTTCCTCAGCTTTTGCTTACTGGGCATGACCTCAGAGTCCAGACATCTCAGGCCTCCAGATCCAGGGCCTCCAGATCCACACCCTTTGACTTGGCCTCCACCTCTTAGATCCCTAAGGGAGGAGCTTGACTCCAGTTATGATGAAGTCACAGATTTTAGATTTCCCTTTCTGTGTGAACAACTATAAATATTGGGCAAAATATATACACCAATGGTTTGTAGGTATTGGGCAGCAGCCAACACACCCCATGATCCTTGGGAGGAGGGCTACACAGAAGGTAAGCCCACATTCACCCAACTTTCTCTCTGAGGGCATTTTTTTTTTTTTTGGTCTTTTTTGAGACAGGGTCTCCCTGTAGCTCCGGCTGTCTGAGGGCATTTTTAAAGCTGAGGTGTAGTGGGGGGGGGTACCAAACAGGAACTGAGTCTTGTGGGAAGAAACCCACCCAAAAAAGCTGCAATTGGGTTGGAATGGAGGATCTAAAAATTTGTGTAACAGCCAGATGTGGTGGCTCACATATGTAATCTCAGTATTCAAGAGGCTGAGGCAGGAGGATTGCCATGAGCTCAATATTACATAGTAAGACTCTGTCTCAAAAAAAAAAAAAAAAGGGAAAGCAAGTGGCAGTGAGATGGCCCAGCAGTACAGGAGCACAGGTGCCCGTCGCCAAACCCGATGGCCTGAGTTTGATTAACCTGGATGTGTTTCCTCTCACTTGCCCACTCATGTGTGGCATAGGTGTGCAGACACACACACCTCAGGAAGATAATGGGCTAAATAAACATGCAAAGTCTGCTCAGTGCTCTCTTAGCTAGCCTAGGATTTATGTTTTATAGTTCTAACATTTTCAGGGGAATGAAAGTAGCGGTGGACCGCATTGTGTCTTAGTTTGCCTTCAATTGCAAAAAAAATTAAAAAAAACAACACTCTACTACCAACTTTGGTAGGAAAGGGTTTATTCAGCTTACATCTCCTTCGTCACAGTTCATCACTCAGGGAGTCTAAAGTAGGAACTCAGGGCAGGAACCCGGAGGCAGGAGCTGAAGTACAGGCCACGGAGGAATGCTGCTTACTGGCTTGCTCTCCTGGCCCATGCCCAGCCTGCTTTCTTAGATAATACAGAACACTCTGCCCAGGGATGGCACTGCCCAGAGTGGGCTGGGTTCTCCCAAATCACTCAACAGTCAAGGAAATGCTCTACAGATGTGGCCACAGGACAGTCCAATGGAGTCAATTCCCCAGTTGAGGCTCCCTCAACCCAGGTGTGTCAAGTTAACTCTAAAGCTACCCAGCACACCTTGCTAGTCTTCTTCTCAGACCAACACCTCTGACTACCTTTGGTTTTCCCTCAACTTCTTCAGTGTCTCCATCCTTTTCCTTGCATACATTAATCTACCAAGTGTTTGAGAATCTCCATTGTGTTGAGCAACATACTGGTTGCTGGGATCCACTGGGTCACGCCAGTAGAGGATGTTGTAAGTAAAGCTAGGCTAAGGACTGGAGCAGGAGTAGGCAGATATTTCAGATACGGGAGTCAGAGGAGATTTCTTTTCAAAGTAACATTTGTGTCATCCGAGTGATACAAATGGGCCAGTCAAGGGAGGTTTGGGAAGAGCACGTTCCAGCTGAAGAGGCATTCCTCCCAGCAGACATCTGAAGGGAGCAGCTTAGCACATTCTCTGAGTAAAGAGGGCAGCGGGGCGCTGGGACCCAGGGAGCAAGAGCAGGAGATGAGGAGAGGCGGTGGACTCATGGGGACCTAAATGAAGCGTGATCTGAAAGCCTTTGGTGAAGGCCTGTCTGTCTGCCATGTGGAGAGACAGAGACAGGTACAGTGTGANTGTCTCAAAAAAAAAAAAAAAAACAAAAGAGAAGAAAAAGAATTGCCAGGGGTGTAGTTCAGTAGCAGAGTGCGACCTTAACAACAACAAAACAACAGAAGAAAACAACTTGGTTCTATGTCTGACTGCTAACCTTATATGTCCAGGGGAGATTCTGAAAGGTTCTGCATAGAACAGCTATTGAGATCTAGGGAGCTGGGTGAACCATTCAGAAACAAAGCAGTGCTGGGGGAAACTGGAGTTCAAGCCCAGAGAGAGATAAAAGATCTTTATGGATAGCCCTGGGCCTCGGTGAGGATGTCAGAAGGGCAACAGCATTTGGACTTTTATTTCTCCGAGTTGTGCATCCAAAGATTTAACCACCTATGAATTAAAAAGGTAGGAGCTGGAAAAATGGCTCAGTGGTTAAGACTGCTTGCTATGCAAACATAAGGACCTAATTTCAGACTCCAGCTAGATGTGGTCTTGCACACACCCGTAACTCCATAGCCCGGGGGTCAGAGACAGGAGAATCACGGCAGCTTACTAGCTTCTACCCTAGCTGAAAAACGTGAACTCCAGGTTCAGGAAGATACCTTGCCTCAAAGGAATAAGGTATGGAGTGATAGAGGAGGACACCCAACGCCCTCCTCTGGCCTCCACATTTGCACGCATGCACCCACAAACACATCTGTGCAAACACACACACACACATACACACACACACACACACACACACACACACACTTTAAATGCAATTAGAAGCCAGGTGTAGTGGTGTACATCTCCAGTCCCTGTACCCAGGAGGCACAAGAATTTTGAATTCTAGGCCAGGCTGAGCTATATAATAATTCTGTCTCAGAATAGAACAGAATAAAACAAAAACAAATTTGAATTTATTTACACCTATCTTTCTCTTGTCATTAATCCATAGACAATACAGTGTAACAGCTGGATACATAGTATTTACATTGTAGGCAATCTAAAGATGCCTTAAATTATAGAGAAGGTAGGTTATAAGCAAATTCTATATCACTTAACGTCCATGAAACTTGGTATCTGTAGGGAACTTGGAACCAATCCCTCACTGAGGGATGATGATAAAGGCTCTCCCCTGGGAAAAAAGGGTAAATTGACAAGGGCCCATTCTAATGAAGCATTATACAAATCCAAGGCTTCAAAAGTCTCAAAGAACCATTTCAAGATATTAACAAAAGAACTCAGGGGACTCAAGGAAGTTTGTACAAGGATCCTCACTGTGCTCCGAAACAGAAACAGAATTTATACATATGCAGAACAAAGAGACGGGACCAAGAGCTCAAGGATAAATTAAGTAACTTCTAGTAGAGATGTTCCACGGTCTATCAGGCCTTATCTTTCTTTGCTCCCACTGCTTCAAAGGGGGAGAAAGGCCAAACAACACTCTATTTACATCAGCCCTTTCACAATCTGCAGAACACCTATCAAGGACAGGGTCACTGTGTGACTATCTTAGACACTGATACTGGAATATTCCCAGCCCTTGCAAGGGTCCAATGCTTTTGTAATGCCTTCCATTTTCATTTTCTTCTGAATCTTCCTTATATCCTTTAAAACAAGGGACCAGACACACATTGCATCCAAACAGCACAGCAGCAGCATAGCCCACAGCACAAGAAGGTGAAGAGGACTACTGGCAGGGAGCACAGAACGTAGTGCCACTGGGACAGAAGAGAGCCTGCATGTAGGTCTTTAGTCTGATCGGTGCTTGAGTTCCATTAGTCTCAGTGGATAGTTACACAACTTTCAGTGCTTAACACACGAGCTACATCTCCCTGTGCAGCCGTCAAGATGTCTAATGCCAACCTATCTGTAAGACTATTTTTCACATTTAGGTAGTATGAAGCTTGATCTTGTCAAGTTGACTGGATTTAGACTCACCGAGGAAACACACCTCTGGGTGTGACTGTGAAGACATATCCAGAAAGTTTTCAATGAGCAGGGAAGATCCCACCGAAATGTGGGGGGCACATCTGAGTAAACAGGGAAAACAATGGAGCACCAGCCTTCCTTTCTGTCTGCTTCTCTGCTGACACGGTGTGGCCAGATGTCCCACACTCTTGTCAGGCCCTTCCATCATGATGGACTGAGCCAGGACCTGAGCCACAAAAGACCCTTGAGCCTTCTACTTACCTTTCCTGAAGGAAAAGGTAACTAATGGTAGAAAATTGATACTGAGGAGTGGAATTGTTGCTGTATTAAACCTGGCCATGTGTTTCAGAGGCCTTTGAAACTGGTTCAGAGGAGGAATGTGGAAGAGTTTGGAAGCACAAACTAGAAAACATGTAGAATACAACAAACAACTTAACAATTTAATCAGCTGTTCTGGTGGTAATTTAGAAGACCACAAAGCCAAGATAAATGCAAACAGTGCAAGTTTGGCTCATGAGGTTTCAGAGGAGAAAAAAAAGGCTGCATAGAAATCATGCTAGAGGCCATCATGGTATATTCTGGCAAAGAATCTGGTTGTATTCTGCCCATGACTTGAAAATTTGAATGAGACTGAATTAAAAAATAACAGACTGTTGTTTGGCAGAGGATATTTCATGACAGCATGGTTACTGCTTTCTACTATTAACTCTACAGTGAGAGAGACTAGAAATATATGAAGAATGTACAGTTTGGTGAGGAAAGGAGGATAAAGATGTTTAAGGACAAATGATAAGGGCGAAGAGAAAGCATCTGTAATTGTGAAAGAGAAGCTTTGAACTCTCTGCACTAGGGCAATCGAAAAGGATCCCCTGAGAGCAACGAATCACCCACCAAAGACTCCAACTCATGAAAATACAAATTCATTTAAAAGGAGAGAGAGCCTGAACTGAGTGTGCTGTGGAAGGAATTCCTTGCTCAAAAAAGGAAAAAAAAAATTGCCTAGGGATGTGTTTTCCCAGATTTAACCCCCAAAGCACACAAAGGCATCTACACCTGTGGCAGAAGAGGGCCAGACAGTTTCTCTCATTGGCAGCAGAATTTGGTAGTATTCTCCATGTAGTTTTTCAGGCATATAAAACACAAGAGAAGTTACAGATCATGGAGCCTGACACTGAGGTTCTAGAAGGCTACTGGAGTCGTGCAGTTTGGCAGGGTCAGATTCCCTACAAGGAGGTCCTGAGAGACCACTGTGTAATGCTGGGAAGATGGAACTTAAGCTGTCATGGAGAGCCCATGATGTCAGAGATAACAAGACTGTTGGACATCTGCAAGGGAAATCTTCACATGGAGTGGGGTGAACAGAGAAGCTAGGCATGACACAGGCAACAGAACTGGGGGGATGGTGTTGCCCAAGGCTGCCAGAGCCCAAATGATGTCATCTGGAGTCCTAGATATCAAACCTCAAGCTGTAGGCTTTAGTGTTTGTTCTGCTGGGATCTCATCTTACTTTGGCCTGATCTTTCTTTGACATTCCTTCTTTTGGAATGAGATTGTTTATTCTCCATGCCATTTCATATCTGAAGTATGTAACTTATTTTTTTATTTTATAATTCATCATAGTTAAGGATTTTATATTGGATGTTGAAAAAGACTTTATACTTTGGGCTTTTGCACAATGTTAAAATTGTTCATATTTGCGGGACTCTGCCAGGTTAGCTAAATGCATTCTGCACTATGGGATGTCCATGAACTTTTGAGGGCCAGGGATGAAATGGTATGATTTAGATAAGGGGTGGACTTGTAATGGTTAGGCTCCATTGCCAACTTGACTTAATGCATAGAATCACCTACGAGACTGTCTGTGGGATTGTTTGTGAAGGTATTTCCAGAGAGGTTTAAGACAGGGAGAAAGAGCCACCCTGAATGTGGACAGCACCACTTCATGGCTGGGTTCGTGGCTGGTCCCAGACTGACTAACAAGAGAAAGTAAACGGACCCCAGCATCTGGATATCTCTCTGCTTCCCTACTGCAGCTACAAGGTGACCAGCGCGTCATGATCCAGGGACTGTGCCCACTCATAACCATGAACTCTACCTTCAAACCGTGCCCTAAAATAAACTTTTACTTCCTTTAGTTACTTTTTTGTCAGATGTCTATTACAGTGGCAAGAAAAGTAACTTATATAGGTGGTTCTTTTCTGTTCTGAGAGATCTTGCTTTTTTGGCATTGTTTAAAGCCAGTACTGTAGGTGATGTTAGAGTAAACACTTATATTTCTACATTTATTTACATAGCTTGTTAGAAAATACAGGTAAATAGAGCTATTGGGAAGCTTTCTTCATTTATTTATTTATTTATTTATTGTTTTTTATTTTTTTGTCTTTTCAAGACAGGGTCTCCCTGTAGCCCCAGCTGGTCTGGGGCTTGCTCTGTAGACCAGGATGGCCTTGAACTCACAGAGATCCACCTACCTCTGCCTCCCAAGTGCTAGGATTAAAGGCGTGCATCACCACACCTGGCTCAGGAAGCTTTCTTCTATGGGGAATGTAGTCTCCTAACTGTGGTGAATCCCTCGGGGTATAAGGCCCTGTGGTGGTTTGAATGAGTGTCCCCCATAGGCTGTAAGTATTCAGACATTTGTCTCCAGTTGGTGGCACTGTTTTTGGAGGTCTTAGAAGGTGTGGCCATGCTAGAGGAAGTACATTATTGGGGGCAGGATTAGTGAGTTTAACAAGCCTCGTGGTCTACAGTTGCTCTCTCTCTGCTTCCTGTGCTCATTGTGAGATGTGACCCTGGGTTTGCTGCTCCAGTCTCCAGCCACCATGCCTCCAGCCACAATGGACTCTAATTCCCTGGAACCATCAATTGTAAGCTCAAATAAACTCTTCCTTTTATAAGTTCCTTGGTCATGGTGTTTTATCACAGCAACAGAAAAGTGACTAATACAGGCCCCTTGTCCAAAACATGTACAGGACATGGCCAACTCCAAGTACACTGTCCTATCCAGTTACAAGATAGGTAATGTCAGCCATGTTGGTCAGAAATCCATCAAAACTCCATGGTATGGAATATACACCCATGGTTTTGTTTAGATCCTAACATTGAACAGAAACAACATTGGTTATGTGATTGTGGAAGGGTCAGGGGATGAATCCTACTGCCTATTACGTTGACTAAGCTACCCTAAACCCAGTGGGACAGGGTTAGACTCTGATGCTACTTTCCGTATTTTTCTGTTCCAAACATAGTTATGCCCTTCTGGACAGGACGTATTTGTGGTTTCTCTTAAAATCTGGAAGATCTGCTTCTTGGTAGCACTTAGGACAGCCCAGGAGGATGGTGTACTATTGGCCATTCAGTTATGGAGCAGCCAATTCTGTGGGGTCACCACTGAGCTTTGTGGCAGGTGGAAAGCACACGCAGGAAAGCACTCCACATGAAGTCATGTTGAGGTTCAAATGCAGAGAGAGAGCTTATTGCAAAAATGTCTGGTTATATTGCAGTTGTGACTCAATTCTCAGGGCCAAATCCTAAATCTTTTTGTCACTACACCCCACCCCATGGGTGTGGCCAAGGAGCTACCATTGGCTTAGAATGCTACCCATCTTAACTAAGTTTTCCCACATCTCACCCTTTTAATTTTATTTTTTTAATTTTTTCTGAGAGGCAGGGGAGCCCATGGGTGAGGCTAACAAACCAAAGGAACCTGAGTTTTGAATGGCCAGCTGCTCAAGCCTGTTTTAAGTGCTAGGCAATGGGGGGGGGGGCAGGTCAGACCTGAAACTTTATTTTCACACTAAGGCCAATTAATATCCAAAAATCCCAACCATGAAGTAAGCTAATTGTCAAGCATAAGCAATGAATGTAAGTAACATTCATGTAAAACCAATTAGCAAGTATTTATGTCCAAATTTTGAACAACCCAAGGTTCCCATAGTCCAATCGGAGAAGCTTGTATGCACAAGCATGTTGATCAAATAAGAGTCCAGATTCACCCCAATCTCTCCACAGCCCTTACATTCTACCATACCTCCTCTTCCGCAAGTTGTTCCGTAGGCTTTGGGAAAGGGGCACAAGTGGGCGAAAAGCAAAACAGTCTATTTTCTCTGGAGATGTCATTTTGGACTCTAGTCTGTTCAGGTTGATCCCCTTCATGGGTTGACAGCTTATCCAGGGTACCTTTTTAATCCTACTAACAAAGCACAAGCAATTAGATGTACAGGCATTTAAACAATACTAATTATTATGGCAAGCTAAGCTGTGAGCATAGACACAGATGCTTGGATGGTATGCTAATCCACAAACTGTGGTTTCTCTATAAAGGATGACAAGTTCTTACTGTGGCTTATATCATCTCCTAACCACTAGAGGACATAAGCTTTTTGCATCAGCCATGAGTTATTCCTCCAAGGAGAGAGCTAATAACCAATTAGATTTGGGATATATATATAGACACATGGCTGCCACTGTGGCACAGTATCTCCAGGCAGTTGAGGTGTAGCTGATACTGACAGAGGAGTCTTGCTTGTCTCAAGGAGACCAATATTTTGCTGTATTGCTTTAGTGGCCTTTGATAACACTCTCTGGCATTTCAGAGGCCAACTGTACATTAGCAAGTGACATCTCATAACATTTTTTCATGCTTACACCAGGTCTTGGACAACAGGGACTTACTGCCTTTCTCCTTGCAGATATCCCACTTATATGCAAAAGGTCTTTATAATTTTGGGGTTTTGATCCCCTAGCCAACATCTCCTTGGCAGAATAATCCATTGCTGATATCAGAGCTCTCCTGTATTAATATATTTTGCTTAATTACACAACTTATAAAGACTTTACTATTATATTTAGCTCTAAATAGAGAATTATCCTTTCACAATTCCTATGTCTATCAGTCAATTAAAGAGGTAGTTATACTTGTTTTATAAGAAATTACCACTATGGGACTGGAGAGATGGCCTAGCGGTTAAAAGCGCTGACTGCTCTTGCAGAGGACCTGGGTTCGGTCCCCAACACCCACATGGCGGCTGAGAACTGTCTGTAACTCCAATTCCAGGAGAACTCCAGTTCCAGGGGAATCCGACGCCCTCTTCTGACCTCTGCGGCATTGCACAACACGGGTGCACAAACCTGCATGCAGACAATACATTCATACACATAAATAAATAAAATATAAAAAAAAGAAATTACCACTATAACAGTTGGCTCTAATCTACAGTTAGGGAATGACTTCATTACAATCACGTTTTTCTTTTTCCTATAAAAGGGGAGAGGTAGGAAGTTTTCTCAGCATCTGGAAGGTAAGCCTCATTAGGGCACATTATAAACAGTTATCCCAAAAAGAATTCAGAGAGATGCTCAGTGTCTGTGACTCAGGCAATCTGAGGTTACTTTTTCTTTAATGTTCAGATGGGTCAGCCTCTCTGCTGGCATTTCCCAGTCCATCCTGCACAGCCAAAAGTTGTACATTTTCAAGCATTTAGATTGGTGTTTTTACCTGTGGGAACATACAAATCTTCTCCCATTGTTAGTTTCAAGACCTCAAAATTGAAAATTTATCAAAAGGTTTGGAATACAGAAGGAATATTATACCACCTCTCTCTTTTTGTTTTTTAAATTTTTTATGTTTTTACCTATAGATGCCTAAGTTGTATTACACATACCAATAAACAGGAACCAAGGTGTAAGTTTTCATCAAATTCACCCAAATTGTTTATCATTGACTGTATGCTACTTATTTGGGGAGTGAACTTAAACTTAATTTCTTTAAATTATCCTACAAGTAAGAGAAAATGTTACAAGGTGATACTGTATAACACAGAAAAATATAGAGACCATTTGTGTACCTTAACCCCAAAGTTATTGCTGGAAATTCAATACAGATTACAAATAAAACAATTAATATTTTATATTTCTAATTAGTTCAAATGTATTACCATTTTAAACTGCAAGCCTTACAAAGTGGATTTTAATAACTATCTTCCTCCAAGCTCTTGGCCTTCTCCAGGCCTGGCATGAAAACCTGCTTTTTTTTTTTTTTTAATTTCTGTATGTGTATGAATGTACTGTCTGCGTGCAAGTCTGTGCACCCATGTCGTGCAATGCCGCGGAGGTCAGAAGAGGGTCTCGGATTCCCCTGGAACTGGAGTTCTCCTGGAATTGGAGTTTCAGATGGTTCTCGGCCACCATGTGGGTGCTGGGGATCGAACCTGGGTCCTCTGTAAGAGCGGTTGGTACTCTTAACCGCTAGGCCATCTCTCCAGCCCCGAAAACCTGCTTTAAAGATTTTTCAATATCTAGCTCTTAATAAAATTTTCTTTTACAGTTCTTATGCCCATCAGTTAATTAAAGACTGGCTAGATATGCCCCATGAGAAGTTGTTACCATCATTACCATCTTGACTTTTTTGTGTGGGAGCTTTAGGAAGCTGCCTTTGTCACGAGCAGGTGCAGCACAGTCCTGCTAAGGGGAGGGGGACACAGTGCCCACTTTGTGGACATTGTGGGGAACTGGCCTCATTGCGTAGAGGTCAGTCGGTCACTCCTGTGATCCGACCGGACAGGTAACTTCCTACTCAAGTCCTTAGCCTGGGAAATTGTGCTGGATAGCTTTAGTGTCAACTTGACACACCTGGGTTGAGGGAGCCTCAATTGGGGAATTGACTCCATTGGATTGGCCTGTGGCCACATCTGTGGAGTATTGTCTTCATGGTGGAGCAGTGTGGGAGGGCCCAGCCCACAATGAGTGGTGCCACCCTGGGCAGGTTGTTGTGCACTATATAAGAAGGCAGGCTGGGCATGAGCCAGGGGAGCAAGCCAATGAACAGCATTCTTCCATGGCCTGTGCTTCAGCTCTTGCCTCTAGGTTCCTGCTCTGAGTTCCTGCCTTGGGCTCCCTGAGTGAGAACTGTGACCCAGGAGATGTGAGCTGAATAAACCCTTTCCTGCCCAAGTTGGTGTTGGTCAGAGTGTTTTGTCACAGCAATGGAAGACAAACTAGGACACTTGTAAACCTGTTGTGGGTTGACACTGGCATGCTGGGACATGGTGTTAACCTAACTCAAGGAATAGGCTCCCTGCTTTCCACCCAAGATAAACAAGACATGTTTAGTAGGTGCCAAAAGGAGGTCTGTGCTAAGATGCCTGTCGCCATGCAGCCTCCCGTCAGAAGAGTTGTTTAACCTGGAAGCTTTCGGAAGTGGGAATATCCTATCAATCAGGCAGAGATTCATGAGAGAGAAAGGAAAAGGAATTTTATGACAAGCCATATCCTTGGACCTTCTATGGATTTATAAACCATCCCTTCTCACTCAGATGAGCCAGAAGACTTTTTTTTCCCTTCCTTTTTATTTATTTTTTTACATTTACTTTCATTTATTTCTTTTTTTTTCAACAATAAGTAATAAGTTTTGAGTACAAGCATCCTTCATGTAAAACCAATTTGCAAGCAGTTGTGCCCAAACCCACACAGCCCAAGGCTCCCACCATCCAGCGGGGGGGGGGGGGGGCTTGTATGTACAATCAAGTTGATCAAATAAGCATCCAGTCTATATTGCTGTAGTTTCACCATTCACCTCAATCGCAGCCCTTACATTCTACCACTCCCCCTCTTCCTCGGATTGTTCCGTAGGCTTAGAAAATGGGCAGGGTGGACGAGAAGCAAAACAGTCTGCTTTCTCTGGAGATGTCGTTTTGGACTCTGACCAGTTCTGGCTATTTCTTTTCATGGGCTGATAGTTTGTTCAGGAATAACCTTTCAATCCTACTAGCAGGTGAGGTGTAACTAATGCTGACAGAGGAGTCTTGCTTGACTCAAGGAGACCAATATTTGCTTTATTGGTTTAGTGGCCTTTGGTAGCACTCTCTGGTATACCCAGAAGACTTTCTAAACTTAGCTTCAGATGTGGAAGAGAATCATAGGTTAGAATACTGTCATCAATGTCATAGAACATTTGAACAGACCAGGGGCCAAGTACCCATGAGGCACCACTGGAAAAACGCACTGATGGTTCTCCCACATGAAGATGAATTGTTCTTGACTTTCAGCTGTTGTAGCAATGCTGAAGAAAGCATTGACCAGGTCCATTATGCAACAGTTTAACAGTCCAGTTCTGTTCCAACAGTGAAGCAATGCTGCACGCATCCATGCACACGAGGGGCACCACCGTGTTTAGTTCCCAGTAGTCCACTGTCATTTGTCCTGTCCCTTGAGCTGTGGACAGGCCATATGAATGAGGTAAATGGACTCTACTGCATGATGATGTTTACCTTTCCCAGCTCACAGATTGGTTCAGTGATTTCTTGGTGTTCTACCACCACCATCACCACAAGCGTACTGGCATGCAGCCACAACCAGACTTGAAGTCAATAGTGACACAGGAGGGTATTTGGCATGGCATCTCAAAATTGGTTTCACAGCTGAGACTGTTTGATTTCTCTGAATCTTAACTGAAATTTTCCACTGTTATTTGTAACCACTTTCCCCATAATGTCTAGCATGAGATATTCAGAGATGGGAGCAGTGTGTACTATCAAGGAATGCTGCCTTTCATGCCCATACTATTTGTCTATGTTAGCCATCTAATGCTGTTGTTAAGTGGTCCTAAAACTTGCCTGCATTTCCACAGGTAAGAGTACATAGAGTTCTGGTGTCTACCGGGCCAGTAACTCTTTGGATGTTGCACAGGACCAATGCTTGGCCCAGTGCCAGATGAGGTTTCCTGTCTAGAGATATGGTCTGGATCCTGGACCCTCAGTAGTTCCCTATTTGTTGTTTCCCCAGAATGAGGTGCCAGTTATACTGCCTGTGGCTCTTTCAAAAGCAGGATGGTTTGGGGTTTTGGATTTCTCCTACCCCCTTTTTCTTTCCTCTCAGCCTCACAAGGCATTCATTCCAGAGCGCTAAGAGCTAGGGAAGGGGCAAGAGGTAGGAAGTTGGAAGCTCTGCTCCTCAGGAGTTCCTTCCAACAGCTAGCTCTTTCTCTCTTCCCCTCTGGGAGTTCCTTGCCAAGGTACAGCATTTGACTACTTGTCTCTCCTGTGCCTTCATTAACCATTTCACCAAGTCCATCCTCATCTGTTTTCCAGAAACTTGCTTTGTATTATTTTGAGCCAGGATCATATGTAACTCGGGTTGACATCAAACAACTATGTAGCCAATGATGACCTTGACTCCTGTTGTTCCAGATTCCCAGTGTTGGGGTTACAGATATGTATCACAACACCTGGCTTGGGAGACTTAAAGTTTTTTGTTTTGTTTTTGCTATTTTTGAGACAGGGTCTCCCTTTAGTCCCAGCTGGCCTTGAACTTGCTATGTAGACCAGGATGGCCTTGAACTCAAAAATCTCCACCTGCCTCTGCCTCCTGAGTGCTGGACTTAAAGGCGTGCACCACCACGCTCGGCCAAAGTTTGTTTGCGGCCGCCCCCCCCCCACACAAGAAGAAACACTTGAATTTCACGTCAGATCACAAACAAAAGGAATCAAATCCACATGCCAAAAGCACAAAGAAAAATCAACAACATGGGAAAAGCAAATAAGAAATCCCCACCAGACACTATCAGTCCCACAGAGGACTCCTACGAGATCTCTCCGGAAATAACCCAGGACACAGATGATAGATAGATAGATAGATAGATAGATAGATAGATAGATAGATAGATAGGCCGGGCATGGTGGAGCACGCCTTTAATCCTAGCACTTGGGAGGCAGAGGCAGGCAGATCTTTGTGAGTTCAAGGCCAGCCTGGTCTACAATGTGAGTTCCAGGACAGCTGCGGCTATAGGGAGACACTGTCTCGAAAAGAAAAAAAAAAAAAAAAAAAAAGATAGATAGATAGATAGATAGATAGATAGATAGATAGATAGACAAATGTTCTATTGATTCTATTTTTTATTCTTTTTTTCTCTCTCTGATCCATCCTGGAGGCAGGTCCTTTAGTCTCTGAACCTAACTATGTAGACCAGGCTGCCTTCTCAGCAGAGATCTACCTGCAGCTGACTCCCTAGTGCTGGTTTAAAGGAATATACTCCTGGATTTAATTTTCCTTTTTTTAAAAGTTTTTTTTTTTGGACTTTAAAAAATATTTTTTATTTTATGTATATATGTAAGTACATGCATGAATATATGTGTACCAAGTACATGTCTAGTGCCCTTGGAGGCCAGAAGACATGAGATTATTCCCTGGGAATTGGAGTTACAGGAGGTTGTAAACTGTCATGTGAGTACTGGGGACTGAACTAGGTCCTCTGCAAGAGTAGCAAGTGCCCTTAACCACTGAGCCATCATCTCTCCAACCCCTGGGAGACTTTTAACGGGCCACTTCCTTTTACCTTTTACATTGAAAGCAAGACACATCCCTGTCTTTCGTGTCATTCTTTCTATGCCCCACCCCAAATCTGCTACCATTTGAGCTGCTCTTTGTATCTGTTGATGCAGCACAGGGGACAGTAAAATACCCAAGCTCCACACACAGTCAGGGGAGCTCTATGTAAGACAATATCCCGCATACTTGCTATAAAGGTCATATTTATACTGGGCGTGGTGGCACATGCCTTTAATCCTAGTACTTGGGAGGCAGAGGCAGGCGGATCTCTGTGAGTTCAAGGCCAGCCTGGTGTACATAGAGAGCTCCAGGCCAGCTGGGACTAAAGGGAGACCCTATCTCAAAAAGAAAAAAAAAAGTCATATTTATTAGGGCCAGGAGAAGCCTGAACACACGTAGCATAATGTTTTTAATTTAATAATTTATTTTTATTTTATTCTATGTTTTGCTTGTATGTATTTAAATGCATCATGTGCACGCACTGCCCATGGAGGTCAGAAGAGGATGTTGGATCCCCTGGAACTCAAGTTACAGACAGTCAGTCACTCTGTGGGTGCTATGAACTGACCCCATTTCTCTGCAAGAGCCAGTGCTCTTAACCTCTAATCCATCTCTCCAGCCCCATATATTGCATATTACATATCAAATACAACTGTAACTCCTACATAGATGTTCATGGTCCCCCAGCATGGAATTATCTCCAGTATAGGAGCAAATATGCCTAATCATGGTAATTAATCACACTACAATGACCTCACATTTTCCTTATAGCCACAGTGAGTCATGATCGGAGCCAGCTTTGATAGCTCTAATTAAACAGAATCTTATTTATCCCTATATCTTACCATACGAGTTTCCAGGCAGGCACATTCTCTTTGTGTGAACTTGGTGCCAGATCTGTTAACTCTGAAAGGGTTGTAGGGAGGCTCACTGGGGTATTGTCCTAGTCAGCTCTCTATTGCTGTGATAAAACACTGACCAAAACCAATTGGGGAAGAAAAGGGTTTATTTGGCTTACATGTCCATCAAATGAAAGCCAAGACAGGAACCTAGAGGCAGGAGCCGAAGCAGAGGTACACTGCCCACTAGCTTGCACCTCTGACCTATGCTCAGCCTGCTTTAACTCAGGACCACTTGCCCAAGGGTGGCACCGCCCACGGTGGGCTGGGCCCTCCCTCATCATTCAACAATCAAGAAAATGCTTCCCTGACATGCTCACAGGCTGATCTGATAGAGGAAATCCCCAACTGGGTCCTCCCAGGTGTGACAGCCCTGTATGTAGGAATGACAGGCATGTATGTAGGAATCAGTCGGATAAATTGTTCAGACCTGGCCCTTCAAGGGGATTCTTGCTGGGCTTTCGTTTCGAACCTGGATGTGGAGCACTCCTTTGATCTCTTTGTCATCTTATCATCCTTCACCTCTGTCTCATAAGAGCCCCATGTCTGGGGATTCCACCTTACACTACAGACAAACTATAATCTGTGAGTTCCATTGGTCAGATCCAGTTTTCTTGTCAGCATATCCTTGCTGATAACTGGCATCTTTTTCCAACTTCGGGTCATTCTATAATCCATTGGATCATGTGTGCGTGGCAGTCTTGCTGTGGGTAACTTCTCTGAGCATACCCAATAGAGGCTTTGCCATGGCTTCACCCACCACTTGGATTTTCTTTCCCTTTCCCATGACTAGCTCACAGGCCACCTGTAGTGCAGCTAGTAACACTCCCTGATGCTTTCTGGCTTTTCTTTCATCCAGTGATCCCCTCGACTCACCTAGGTCACATCGAACCACATAACAGTCTCGGGCTGGCCTGGAATTTCCCCCACAGAACCTATGTCCAGACTGAGTTCACTGGCTCTCTTAATGCAAACCCAAGGCCTCAAAGCCTCAGGGTACAGTTTTAAGATACAAAAGAAAGAACTGGGATGACATGAAATAACTCACCCAATCCTCAGTGGCCAACTGGCTAGGGAATAGGGTCTGTACTGTACCTACAAGCAGCAGTATTTGTATACATGGAGAGCAGAGAAACAGCCTTAGTGCTCAAGGTTTTATTAGCTTCTAATGAGTACATCCCACTTCTCTGTCAAGCCTGTCTTCCTTCTTTTCTCCACCATCTTCAAAGGAGGGAAATGACCACTAACGATGCTCCTACACCTGGACTGACTCTTTTTTTTTAATTTTTTTTTATTTTATTTATTTTTGTATGTGTATGAATGGACTGTCTGCATGTAGGTTTGTGCACCCGTGTTGTGCAATGCCTCAGAGGTCAGAAGAGGGTCTCGGTTTCCCCTGGAACTGGAGTTCTCCTGGAATTGAAGTTACAGACAGTTCTTAACCGCCATGTGGGTGCTGGGGATCGAACCTGGGTCCTCTGCAAGAGCAGTCGGTGCTCTTAACCACTAGGCTATCTCTCCAGCCCCAACCTGGATTGACTCTTACAGCCTGCAGAGCACCTGCTCAGAACAAGTTCACTGTGACTGCCTCAGACATTAATGCTGGCAAGTTTCCCCCAAGAAGCCTAAACCCAAGTCTTTAACAATGAAAATGATTCACTGGGAGTTCCTGATGTCTACCACAACAAAATCTCAGGCCAGGTGGTGCAGGCTGAAATCCCAGCTCCTTGTGAGTCTGAGGCATGAGGATCACAGGCTCAAGGCAACACTGGACAACTTAGTGAGATCCTCCCTCAAAAAGAGGGCTTGGGGCAGGTAAGAGCCCTTCCTGCACACGCATACAACATGCACAGACCCGCCAAGCCTCTCCAGCCACCAGGCTGTTTTCCCACGTTGCTATGTAGCCGATGCTGGCCTTGAACTTCTGATCCTCTTTCCTTTACATCCCAATTTTTTTCATTAATTTTTTTCCCATTTTATCTGTGCACATATATTCCTATGTGTATCCACATACCACAGCTATGTGGGGAGGAGGTTACAGGACAACTATGGGAGTTGGTTTTCATCTTCCACCATGCATGTTCCAGGGGTTCGTCTCAGGTCATCAGACTTGGTAGAAGCACCTGCTCCCACTGAAGCATCTTGCTGCCCATCAGTTTTCATCTTGAGACAGAGTCCCAGCAAGTTACCCAGGCTGGCACTGAACTCTCTTTAGTCCAATCAGACCTTGAATTTGTGACCCTCTTTACTTCAGCTTCTCAAATAGCTAGGATTTTAGGTCCGTGTCAACAGGCACATCAGCAGGGTGTTTGGTGTTTGTTTGTTTGCTTTTGGTCTTTTTTTTTTTTTGTCTTTATGAGTCAGGGTCTCCCTGTAGCCCCAGCTGTCCTGGAACTCATTATGTAGGCTGGCCTTGAACTCACAGAGGCATCCTGAGTTCTGGGATTATGGGGTGTATACAACCTGGCAGTTTTTTTTTTAAAGAGTTTTTTTTAATTATATATATATATATACATATATATATATTTGTGTGTTTCTATGCATGTACAAACGCACACGAGATGCCATGGAGGCTAGAGTAAGGTGATAGATTCCCTGGAGCTGGAGTTAGAGGCAGTTGGGAAGTTGTGAGCAATGTGATGTGCATGCTGGGAACCAAACCAGTCTAATGCAAAAGCAGATTACAGGCTCTTAGCCTCTAAGCCATCCCTCCAATTGTTACTGTTGTTGCTGTTGTTTTCTAGAGACAGGGTTTCACTAAGAAGCCCTGGCTGGCCTGGAATTTCCTTTGTAGACCAGGCTGTCCTCAAACTCACAGAGATCCTTCTGCCTCTGCCTCCCAAGTGCTAGGATTAAAGGCCGGCAAACTATATAAGCTTTTAAATAACATTTTCTGACTTGTCGATTGTTGTGTAGCAGTTTCCTCCAAGGTAAAGTCTTCCATCTTGGAATGAAGCTGGTAAACACCAGGATGGTCAGAGGAAGTCAACTGCAGGATTGTCCAAAGGGAGTGAACAGGGTGTTTAGAGGGGAAGGTAAAGCAGTCCATCCTGGTGGGAAGTTGGTTAAGCCAAATAAACCTTGAAATTGATGGGGGGTCACTAGGCCTTTCACCTTGAAATTGATGGGGTTCACTAGGCATTTCACCTTGAAATTGATGGGGTTCACTAGGGGCTCCTTCCTCAATGTATATAAGCCCTAATGACCTCTGAGAGGCACTCTCAGACGAAATAAGTCACCAGGAACAGCCAGAGACTGCCTGAGCTGCCAGGAAAAGGCTCAGACCAGCTGAGCTAGCCAGAGAACCTCTCCAGCCTGTTGAGCTGCCTGGGCTGTGCAGTGAGCCCCAGGTTTCCTTCTCTCATGCCTGCCCCTCATGCTGAGCTGGACTTTGGTGCTGTCTTCACTTTGGTCCGTCATCAGTTCCCTACCTGGGGTAAGTGTTGACGTTGCTCCAGAATACTCACACAACATGATCTTCATAAGTTCATCAGATCTTACTCCTTTCTTTATTGCTGTGATAAAACACTGACCAAAACCAACTTGGATAGGAAAGGGTTTGATTGCACCTTACATTTCCAAGTGATAGTCCCTCTTCCAGGGAAGTCAGGCAGGAGGCTGGGGCAGGAAGCACAGCCCATCAAGGAATGCTGTTTACTAGCTTGTAGTCTAGCTGTGCTCAGCCTGATTCCTTACATAACCGGGGCCCACCTGCCCAGGGTGGTGTCATCCACAGTGGGCGGGACCCTCCCAGGCGGGACCCTCCCACTTCTCTCAACAGTCAAGAAAACGCCTCACAGATAAGCCCACAGGTCAATAAAAGGGAAAATTCCCCTCATGGAGGTTCCCTTTTCCTAGGTATGTCAAAGACGTTTCAATCTAAGCCAACCAACATGATGTGTTTAGTTACATGGAATTTATATCTGCCAATTTTGTTAAGTTTTAGATTTTTTTAAATTTATTTTTGTATGTGTACGAATGTACTGTCTGCATGTAGGTCTGTGTACCCGTGTTGTGCAATGCTGCAGAGGTCAGAAGAGGGTCTCAGATTCCCCTGGAACTGGAGCTCTCCTGGAATTGGAGTTACAGATGGTTCTCAGCTGCCATGTGGGTGCTGGGGATCGAGCCCGAGTCCTCTGCAAGAGCTCTTAACCACTAGGTTAAGGTGCTCTTAACCACTAGGCTATCTCTCCAGCCCAAGTTTTAGATTTTTTAAGAGATTTGTTTTTTATTTATTTTATTAAGAAAACATACTCACCAGGTATGGCGGCACATGCCTTTAATCCTAGCACTCGGGAGGCAGAGGCAGGTGGATCTTTGTGAGTTCAAGCCCAGCCTGGTCTACAGAGCCATTTCAGCTGGGGCTACAGAGAGACCCTGTCTTGAAAAAGACCAAAAAAAAAAAAAAAAAGAAAACATGCTTGAGTTTTTATTTATTTCTTCTGAATTTTCATTTGACCAAAAGATAGTGAGATCATTATTTATTAAATTCATAAATGTAAGAATGCAGCATATTTTTAATCATGTATATGTATGTGTATGTGTGTGTGTGTGTGTGTGTGTGTGTGTGTGTGTGCATGAGATGCCCATGGAGCTAGTCTAGCAGATTAGCTTTTCTAACAAATGGCTTTAAAAAAATGCAAATAGCCCCTTAATTATAGTATCATTTACACAAAGAAACGTGCAGAACTGTGAGTGCAGCAGCATCTGTAGTCCCACAGGCTTTGGAGGTAAGTCAGGAGGATCGTCGGCCTGGGTACTACATGGTGGGGTGTGATGACGGTACAAATGAGCAGACGGCAAAACAGGAGGAAAGCCTGGAAAAATGCTGTGCGCTAGATGTATGGCCTGATGCATGATCTTCACTTTTTGTGCACGGCCATGTAAATAACACTCAGTTCAAGATACAGAACACTTCTGTCACATAAACGTTCCCTTATTTTAATCTTCACCTCCAACAACAACAACAAAAATTTCCCTTTTGTATTCCCAAACAATATCCATTCAGCCCAGAATTAAGCTTCATTCTAAATTTTTGTTTTTATAAGATTTTGTTTGTTTGCCTCCCCCCCACCCCCAGACAGGGTCTCCCTATTATGGAAATCAGGCAGTCAGGAGCCCAAGCATTTACTCAAAGGGTGAGAAAAACTCTATTTATGCTTGTGAACCCAGAAGAAATAGTGCTCTGAAGTTCTGGGCCATGAATTACAAAACTCCTCAGGGTTGTTTTGTCTGCTCTGCTCTGCTCTGCTCTGCTCTGCTCTGCTCTGCTCTGCGACAGGGTCTCCCTGCAGCCCCAGCTGGTCTGGAACTCACTATGTAGACCAGGCTGGCCTTGAACTCACAGAGATCCACCTGCCCCTTCCAAATGCTAGGATTAAAGGCGTGGGGCACCAGGCCCAGCCCACATCATTTCTTAACAGTTACACCATTGGCAGGTTTAAATTGCAGCTTTCTGTGATTAGCAGCACAGATGCTTATGTGTCCCAAGGCTCAAAGGAGAAATTTCTTCTGTCGGTGTTTACAGAAACAAATAGTAAGGTAGGGAGTTCGCACATTCCTTACATCGGAATTTATTGCTGGTGCCCTGTAGGCAGGATAATTGCAAACAGGTGTTCTACCAGATAACTCTGGCATTTATTTCTCAAGATAATTTTGAGGTCTTTGGTAGTTTCCATTTTAGTAAGCATTCATAAAGCTACCATAAGGTGAGTACTATGTCTTAAAATATAAAATCAGTAAAAACGCTATCAAACATACACAAAAATAACATTAATGCATGGGTATGCTTCTTTTCCTCTTCCTCCCTGTAGCCTCAGCCAAACTGGAATTCACTGTATAAACCAGGTTGGCCTCAATCTCAGAGAGATCTACCTGCCTCTGCCTCCTGATTGCTGGGATTAAAGGTGTGTATGCATGTGTGTCTGTACGTGCACATGTGTTTGCAGGTGCCTCCAGAGGCTAGAAGAGGGCATTAGAAGTTAGCTACTTGCAGGCAATTAGGGAAAAGGTTGAGATGGGAGAAAGCGATAACTCCGCTTACTGTTGGAATGTGTCTAAATAAGCCCAATCACCCAAAATAAAAACGATTAGCCTGACAAGGCCACCAGAGAAAAACAGACCTCCTGTTTATTTATTTATTTATTCTGGCCAGTGTCATCTGAGCCAAAGATGGTGTAGGAAGAGGAATCAAGGGAGAGAAAGACCTGTGAACCCCAATAAAAGGATTGGCCAGGATCATGTGGTGTTCTACCAGCTCTGGAGACCCCATCCTTTCCAACAGGGTGCTTCTGAGCTCTTTACCTGCTTTCACTCTTATCTGATTCTTTACTTCATTCATACTAAGTGTTCCACTCTGTCATTCTCTGAAAAGAACCTGGACTCCAGGGCACCGGGCCTTGGGCTCTCTCACCCCCAGAACAAGGGCATTAGAGCTGTAGTTACAGGTGGTGCAAGCCACCTGGTGTGGTTGCTGCAAACCAAACTCTAGTCCTCTGCAAAAGCTGCCAGTGCGCTTCACCACAGAGCCAGCACTCCAGTCCCCAATTCTAACTTTTATCACCATCAGGTTACCTGTTTTTGAACTTGATAAAAATATTATATGGTAGGTATTCCTAATTTGGTTTCTGTTGCTGTGATAAGCTCCTGAATAAAAGCGACTTATGGAGAGGAGGAAGCTATTTTTATACTACCAGGACACAGTCCATCACTGAGGGAAGTCCGGACAGGACTTCAAGCAGGAACTGAAGCAAAACCATACTGCTCGTGCTCGCTACCAACTCGTGCTTCCTACCGGCTCATGCTCAGCTTGCCTTCTTCCTTCCTTTTTTCTTTTGAGAATCTCACTGTGCATGGTGTACCCCTGGCTGGTCTGGAACTCACTATATAGACTGCGCGAGCCTCAACTCGCAGAGATTAGGCTGCTTCTGCCTCCTGAGTGCTGGGATTAAAACCATGGGGCCACCACCCCCAGATCAACTAGCTTTCTTATTACACAGCCTGGGCCCACCTGATTGGATGTGGTACAGTCCACAGTGCTGGGCCCTCCCACATCACATCAATCAAAATAGTTCCTCAAAGACATCGCCACAGGTCAATCTGATTGGAGCAATTCTTCCACTGAGGTTCACTTAGTGACTTTAAATCATGTCAAGTTGACAATAAAAACTGATCAGCACAGGATGAACTTGGCATGGGGCTCCTTTCAGTCAAGGCAGTCTGATCTATGAATTCAGTTCTATTATTGTACATATCAGCAGTTTGTTCTTGTTATTTGCTAAGTGGTAGAGTTACACAACGTGCCACACTGCATTCTTCTGATAATCAGCATTTTTGATTGTTTATCATTTGACTACTAGAAATAAACTTGCTATGGGAATCCTTGTATGTCTTTTTGTGAACATAAAACCTTTCCTGTCCTTAGATGCATACCTAGGAATAGAACTGCTGAGTCATAAAGTAGCTTTATGTTTAACTTGGCTCACAAGTGCTAAATGGGTCTCCAGAGTGCTGGTGCACTTCCACAACCCCATCAGCAGTGTGTGGGAGTTCAGTCCCTCCACGACTTTGCCAAGTATTGTCTTTTTGGTTTATTTTTTGAGACAGGGTCTCATGTAGCCCAGGCTGGCCTCAAACTTTCTGAGTAGCCTAGGCTAGCTTTGAACTCCCGAGCCTCCTGTCAGTACCTCCCAAGTGCTAAGATTACACCTGGCTTGTACTGTCAATTTTTAATTTTAATCATTCTGGTAGGTACACAGTTGTATCTATTTGTGGTTCTATTTGCTTTTTCCTGGTGCCTAAGGATTTTGTACATCTTTTAATTGACCATTTAAATAGCTTATTTTGTAAAGTCCTGTTCAAGCCTTTGTTTATGATGAAGTCTCACTATATAGCCCAGGATGACCTCGAATTTGTGATGCTATTGTCTCAGCCTCCTGAATGCCAAGCTAAAAAGTATACAGCCCCACCCAATCTCTTTGTCTGTTTACAAAAATCAAGTTGGTATCATTGTTTTTTAAATTTTATTTTGTGTGGATGAGTGTTATGCCTACATGTACATAAGCGCACCTGTGTCATGCAGTGCCAGAAGAGGCCAGAAGAGGGTTTCAGGTCCCCTGAAACTGGAGTTACAGATGGTTGTTAGCTACCATATCAAAAAAGATCATCCATCATGGTGCACACCTTTAATCCTAACACTCAGGAGCCAGAAGCAGGCAGATCTTTATGAGCTCAGGACCAGCCTGGTCTACAGAGCAAGTTCCAGGACAGCTGGGGCTACAGGAAGACCCTGTCTTGAAAAAGACCCCCCCCAAAAAAAATCATCCATCATGACCAAGTTGGTTCATATATCAGAGATGTAGGGATGGTTCAACATATGTAAATCAATAAATATCATAAAACACATAAATGGAATGAAAGACACAAACCACATGATCATCTCAATTGATGCAGAAAAAGCCTTCGACAAAATCCAGCATCCTTTCATGCTTAAAGTCCTAGAGGGAATTGGACTGGAGGGAACATTCCTCAACATAATCAAAGCCATATACAACAAACCCACAGCCAACATCATCCTAAATGGAGAAAAGTTAGAAGCATTCCCCTTAAAGGCAGAAACCTGGCAAGGCTGCCCCCTATCACCACTCCTCTTCAATATAGTGCTTGAAACACTTGCTAGGACAATAAGACAAGAAAAAGAAATTAAAGGAGTACTAATTGGAAAAGAGGAAGTCAAGCTATCCCTTTTTGCAGATATGATAGTTTACCTAAGAGATGCTAAAAACTCCACCAGAAAACTAGAAATGATTAAGAGTTTCAGTAAAGTGGCAGGATACAAAATTAACCTAGAAAAATCAGTAGCCTTTCTTTACATCAACAACAAGCAACTTGAGAAGGAATATAAGGAGAACTTCCCACTCAAAATAGCCTCAAAAACAATAAAATACCTATGAACAAACCTAACCAAAGGTCTCTACAACAAAAATTTTAAACCCCTGAAGAATGAGACTAAAGAAGACATCAGAAGATGGAAAGACCCCCCCCCCATGCTCATGGATTAGAAAAACTAATATAGTAAAAATGTCCATTCTACCCAAATTAATATACAGATTCAACACATCTCAAAACCCCCAAGAGTTTCTTCACAGACTTGGGGGAAAAAATTGTTAAATTCATTTGGAAAAACAAAAGACCCCAAAGCAACCCTGAGTGAAAAGAGCAATACAGGGGGGATCACTGTACCAGACTTCAAACTATATTACAGGGCTATAGTCATAACAACAGCCTGGTACTGGCACAAAAACAGACCTGTAGACCAATGGAACAAAACTGAAGATCCTAACTTGACCACATACAATTTCAGCCACCTCATATTTGACAAAGGGGTCAAGAAGATTCAACAGAGGAAAGACACCATCTTCAGTGTATGGTGTTGGCAAAACTGGATCACCACTTGTAGAAGAATAAAGTTAAACCCCTACTGCTCACCCTGTACAAAAACCAACTCCAAATGGATCAAAGACCTCAACGTGAAATGCCAAAACCCCAAAGAGGGTAGAAAAAAATGTTGACAGCCACCTACAAGACATAGGAATAGGAGAAGACTTTCTAAATAAGACAGCAGCTGCATAGGAAATAAGGTTGACAATTGACAAGTGGGACCTCATTAAACTCAAAAGCTTCTGTACAGTGAAGAAAACAATCAGGGAAGTGAAGAGAAAACCCACTGAGTTAGACGAAAACTTCACCACTGATACATCTGACAGAGCGTTAACTTCCAGAATATATAAATTACTCAAAAAATGAAGAAGTATTGCTGGGTGTGGTGGAGCACGCCTTTAATCCTAGCACTTGGGAGGCAGAGGCAGGAAGATCTTTGTGAGTTCAAGGCCAGCCTGGTCTACAGAGCAAATTCCAGGACAGCAGGGGCTACAGGGAGACCCTGTCTCAAAAAGACCAAAAAAAAAAAAAAAAACAAAAAAACAAAAAAAAGACCAACAAGAAGTAAGAAAACAAATGATTCATTCCAAAGATAAAGAGCTGAACAGAGACTTCACAAGTGAGGAAATAAAGATGGCTGAGAAACATCTTACAAAGTATTAAACACCCCGGGTGTGGTGATGCATGCTTTTAATCCTAGCACTCTGGAGGCAGAGGCAGGTGGATCTTAGTGAGTTCAGGCCAGCCTGGTCTACAGAGTGAGTTCCAGGACAGCTGGGGCTACAGGGAGACCTTGTTTCGAAAAGACCCAACAAAAAAAAAGTATTAAACTGTGGGGTCCTACCCCGAGGCAACCAGGTGGAAGGGGAAAGACAGGTGCACAGTCTGCCCACCCTCCGCAGCCTCCCAGTGTCCCACAGACAGACAGCAGGGGAGTCAGTCACAGCGACGATCTCATTCATTGCAAAGCACTACAGCAGCTTATAAAGGCAAAACCACAAGGGGAAACGCCAATCGATCTTAAAGGTCAAATAGCTAGAGCCAATCAGAAAAGTTTCGAAAACCACCCTGGCCCGCGCCTACCTTACTTCCTTTAGCCCCCTCTTTTTAATTAGGACCAGCTGGCCCCACCACTTACTTCCTTTACCCCCTCTTGTTTACTTAGGACCGCTGGCCCAACCACCTTACTTCCTTTAGCCCCTCTTGTTTACTCAGGACCAGCTGGCCCACCACCTTACTTCCTTTAGCCCCCTCCTTGTTTACTCAGACCAGCTGGCCCACCCACCACCTTACTTCCTTTAGCCCCCTCTTGTTTACTTAGGACCAGCTGGCCCACCCACCTTACTTCCTTTA
Organism: Rhizomys pruinosus; assembly: GCA_009823505.1. Lineage (NCBI taxonomy): Eukaryota > Metazoa > Chordata > Mammalia > Rodentia > Spalacidae > Rhizomys > Rhizomys pruinosus. Next base: position 166,669 of record VZQC01003614.1, read on the forward strand.
GCCCCCTTGTTTACTTAGGACCAGCTGGCCCACCTACCTTACTTCCTTTAGGCCCCCTCTTTTTTCACTTGACCACGCTGGCCCACCCACCTTACTTCCTTTAGCCCCCTCTTGTTTACTTGGACCAGCTGGCCCGCCTACCTTATTCCTTTAGCCCCCTCTTGTTTACTTAGGACCACTGGCCCGCCTACCTTACTCTCCTTTAGCGCCCCTCTTGTTTACTAGGAACAGCTGGCCGCCTACCTACTCCTTTAGCCCCCCCTTGTTCTCTTTAGGACCCCTGGCCCGCCTACCTTCTCCGTTTAGCCCCTCTTGCTGTCTACCCTTAGGACCAGCTGGCCGTCTACCTTCACTTCTTTAGGTGCCCTCTTTAGGGTGTTGTTGCCCTCTCATGCCCCTTCATAAACATCTTTAATAATTAAGGAAATGAAATTAAACCACTTAAGAGATTATCTTACTCCAATATAAAACTGGCTAGGATCAAGAACAAATGATACCAAATGCTCGGAGAGGTTGTGGGGAAGGGGAACAATTCATCCACTGCTGGTGGAATGTAAACTCATACAGCCACTACGGAAAGCAGTGTGGAGAACACTTAAATGACTCAAAATAGCCTACCACCTGACCCCAGTCATACACTCCTGGGTAATACCCACAAGACTCATCCACCGTAGAGACACATTCTCGCAGCCATGTTTTATGCAGCTCTCTTCACAATAAGAGAAGAGCTGGACCAACCCAAGTGCCCCTCAACTGATGAGTGGATAGAGAAAACTTGTGTCAATCTACACAATGAACTAAGTTCTACGCAGCAGTAAAGAAAGATGGCCATCAATGAACTTTGTCAGGTAAATGGATGGAATGAGAAGATATGCTAAGTGAAGTAACACAGTCCCAGAAAAACAAATGACAAATGGTATCTGTGATGCTAGGCCATTACCTAGTTGTATAGGCAAACAAGCAATGTTAATGTTATATTCTCTTTATCTGAAAGCGAACTGTGCTCTTTATAATTGAATCCTAACAGGCTCTAGAATTAATGTCAACTCATTTTCCGACTCTTGTAATGTTAGTATTATGGGTGGAGTTTTATCTAGGCAGTATGTTATAGATATATAAATTTAAAAGGGAAAATGTGAATCCTGAAATATGATTTGGAAATAACATACGATTTATTTTCAGAGACATAATTTTTGTTATAGGTGGTCTCACACACACACACACAAACACACACACACACAAACACACACACACACTATATGCATATGATGGAGCAATACAAATTGGAGGGAACAACAGCAACAAAAAAGTGGGTCAAGAACGCGAACTGAAGGCTGGAGAGATGGCCTAACAGTTAAGAAGTTGCGCAACTGCCTTCTACAGAGGACCCAGGTTTTGGTTCCCTAGCACCCCACATGGCAGCTGAAACCACTGTAACTCCAATTCCAGAGAGACTCCAGTTCCAGGGGAATCCAAGACCCTCTTCTGACCTCGTTGGCCTTGCACGACACCAGGTGCACAAACTACATGACAGACAATACATTCATACACATAAATAAAATATTTAAAAAATATTTTTAAAAAAAAGAACCGACTGAAACAGTAAAGTTCTCCCCAAATCAATAATCCTCTGCTCTTGAAAACTTTAAAAGACTCAGAAAGATACAGCGCAGGTATGGCACAATGCCCAGCATGAACCAGGTGGGTCGGGGCAATGGAAGGAATGAGTCTAAATTGGACTGAGAATTATTATGAATGTACACAATATTTAAAAGAAAAATAGAAAGAAATACCCAAAGTATTATCATTTTGGAGAGCAAGGGAACTTTCCCCAAAGCCTCTTCAATAGTTTGAATGTATGTGTCCATTCTAAAATTCATGTGAGGGAAGGAGAAATGGCTCAGTGCTTAAGAACATGTACTGCTCTTCTAGAGGACCTGAGTTCAGTTCCCAGCACTCATAATCCCCTGTAATTCCAACTCTGAGGGCACTTGCACTCACGTGGCAGACACACACAAACACATGAATAAAGATAAAAATACATTCTTTTAAAAAATAACATTCATGGGCGCTGCATGAGAGCTCAGTAACTGAAGAGCACTGGCTATCTCTTGCAAGGACCTGGGCTTAGTGCCCAGCACGCCACATATGCAGCTAATACGCTATCCATACTCCTCATCCAGGGGGAATCTAGGATGCCTCCTCTGGCCTCTCCTGGTGTTGCAGTACACGTGGTCTATGTACTTACATCAGGCAAAAATGCTCATTCTACAATCAAAATAAAATAAAATAAATCTTAAAAACTTAAAATAAAATTCATGACGAAAATTCCCAATGCAGCAGTACAAAGATGTAGGGACTTAAAGAGTAGTGAAGCCATGTAGGTCTACTCACAAAAATCCAAACCACCTTTCCAGCGCCGGCTAGACGGGACTAGCTAAGCCTCCTGCCTCTCTGTACCTTCAACCCTGGAAAGCAGGGTGTTACCTCCCCTCCCATCAAGAAGCAAAGCCGCTACCTCTTAGCTGGGCGTGGAGACGCGCACCGGCCTTTAATGCCTAGCACTCTGGGAGGCCAGAGCAGGTGGATCCTCTTGTGAGTTCAGGCAGCCTGGTCTACAGAGATCGAGTTCCAGGACAGCCTGGGCGCTAGACAGGGAGACCCTGTGCCTCAAAAAAGACAAAAAACATTAAAAAAAAGAAACATAAGAAAGAAAGCAGCCTACTCTTTTTTTTTTTTTAATTTTTATTTATTTATTTATTTTTATGTGTATGAATGTATTGTCTGCATGCAGGTCTGTGCACCCGTGTCGTGCGATGCCGCGGAGGTCAGAAGACGGTCTCGGATTCCCCTGGAACTGGAGTTCTCCTGGAACCGGAGTCACAGACGGTTCTCAGCCGCCATGTGGGTGCTGGGGATCGAACCTGGGTCCTCTGCAAGAGCGGTCGTCGCTCTTAACCGCTAGGCCATCCCTCCAGCCCCCAGAAGCAGCTACTCTTAAACCAGCCTCTGCAAAGACTAGTCCATGCCACTCGTGATTTATCTTTTGAGGATGTTCACCCTGGGATGAGCAAGACAATCCAATAAGGGCTTTGTCTGCAAGGAAGGAAGACAGACTGGACTTTGACCTAGACAACAGACTGCCTCCAAGCCTGGAGACCCAGAGTGTCACAAATGGCTGACACAAAGCCCCTATCCAGAAAGGGAAGCAGTGTATAAACTGCATGATGTATGATGTCTCCAGGGTCCAAGGACACTTTTAGGAAAGGCAAAGAAAGGATTGGCACCTTTTATCTTCCTGTGCCTAAGAAGACTGGGCTCCATAGGTTGGAGGTCTCGAGGGTCCAATCTCTGCTTGCGTACACACAGGCATGGGGCTGTCCGCTAGAGCATAGTCAGCTTACCAGGGGCCACACTTTCAAACAAAGCTGACTCTCATACCCCAGGTAACATCGACTGCCAAAAGCTCCTCACTTAGGGGTGGGAGTCGTGAATCCCCTCTGTACTCCACACTAGAATGTTGACTGGCTTGGTATTCAGCAGGTCTCGTGCTGGCAGTCCTATCATGTCCAAAGGCACTGTTTCACTCTGGTCCTCAACATGAGGATGATATTTCTGCTCCCTCTTCCATCATGGTCCCGGGGCTATGGTATGGATGCCCCATTTGTGACTGACCACTCCACAGACACTTATTCTCTACACTTTGATCAGTTGTGACTTTCCATGTTAAACCACCATCCACTGCACAAAGAAACTTCTCTGATGAGGTCTGTGAGCTGCACTAATCTATAAATATAAAATTATGAATTTAGGGAGCTAGAGAGAAGGCTCAGCAGTTAAGAACACTGGGTGCTCTTGTAGAAGACCCAGGTTCCATTCCCAGCACCCACATAATGGCTAACAACAGTCGGTGACTCCAGTTCCAGAGAATCTGATGCCTTCTTTTGGCCTCTGTGGGCACTGCACACACAGATCCACTTATATACATGCAGGCAAAATACTCATACACATAAATTATATACATATATATATATATATATATATATATATGAATTTAGAGGGACAGTTTGAGACTATGTCTTTTTAGCAAGTAATAGTAGCAGGTTCACCCCTGGGGCCGATGACTTCCCCAACTGTGGGTTCTTGGCCAGATTTATAATACCAGGCATACATTTCCTTCTGTGGAAAGTGCCTTAAATCCAAGCAGAAAGGGATTAATTACCCCAATAACATTCATGCCATTATTGCACCCATTGGGGGATATAACCATACTAATTGTTATTGTAGCTCACAAGGCTCACTGCTGGTTAGAACTGTTACTGACTTTTCTCCCTGTAGCAACCTGCAAAGCACCATCCAGTACTGTGAAAGGTAGCCAGCATGGAGGAAGCTTCCTGGCCAGTACGTGATTTAGCCATACCTGGGAGCAGATGTCTTCAGCAATAGGGTCTCACTATCAATTTCTGGTGCCCAACCAAGAGCAACAGCAATGGTCTATATTGTCTGGGGGTCTTTGGGANGAAAAAGTTGTAACTGATTTGGAATAACATCAAACGCACCCAAAGCACATCCCTGAGTGCACAAACAGCCATATCCGGGGGGATCCTTGGGCTCATAGCTTCAGCACTTTACAGGGTCATTAGTGTATACATACGGTTCTTTTGCCGGCACCCCCGCCCGCCGCTGCAATTGCAACCCGCCCGTCTGCTACTACCCTTTACCATCTCGCAGTTCTTGCCAATTTGGTTGCCAGCCATTTCCCCTGTGTCAGCCCCCACCCTCATGTTCTTGTTTGGCCAACCGATGGCTGCACATTTTTGAAGGTAGCAATCCTAGTTAAGCCTCCCTTACTGTCCACCTGACCATAACACACCTAACGTTGTATTCAGAGCCCTCTCCGCGACTGTCCAAAACCCCCTATAAGGGTCTGAGCCCATATGGGGCCTTGCCCCTGCCCCTACCGAACTTAATCGGGATACGGCCTTGGACATAGATGAGATTTGCATTATTAATAATTACGATCAGATTGATCCCTAAGTGGTACTCATTCCCTCCCAACGCTTCGTATCAGTGCCTGCAACACTCCGGGAAGTGAAGGCGAACCCCCCCCTGTGAGTTCGACAGATAACTTCTCCCATTGTTACTGACCGCGCTTTCCTTTTCTTAGCCTCTTCTTATCATACTCCCCCACATGCCGACGCGCTATGGATACGTAGCTGTTGGGGGTCTTGTCGTTGGCGCATTCCTTTCCTCCTTCCCTGTGGTGCGCGGGTCGTCGTGCTTTTTTTGTCCAATGGCCATTCTGTCTTCAGCGCACCTTCCGTGCCCGCAGTGTCTAGAGGCGGCCCCTGTTGCAACAATGAACCCACCCCCTCCCCCCCACCATCCCCTCCCCCACCCCCCCCCGACAACACAGTCCGTTACAGAGCCGCCGCGCCCCCCCAGCCGTGATTCTTCCCAACGCTCAAAGCGGTCGTTCTGCCTAGCACCCCCTTGCTAGCGCCCTATCCTACTGGCACGTGAGCAAAGACCCTCTCCCCACAGTCTAATCCCCCTCTTCGGGTTTGTTGGTGTGTTGCATGTCGGTTCCTCTTCGTCTTGGAGGCTTCGGGCAGTGCTTATGGCGTTCAGCCGCTGGGGTACCGCGTCGCGTTCACGGACGTGTTGGGGCTAAGGGAGACTCTGTCTGGTTCTCGCGACTGATACCCACAAACCAACCGTCTTTCCGTTGGGTGTACCCCCCCGCGGTCCAATGGTGTACGGGGACTGCCAGGGCACAGGTCTGCGCCCACCTCGCATCCTCACATTGTTCCCCCCAAGCAGTCCTCGTAGGGTTACGTCCAGTCCCCGCGATGCGTTCATTTCATTGCAACTGCCCGCTCGAGCCTAATGCACAAAACACCGGGATAAGTAGCAGTCCTAATATCTCTCTTATTATGGTCATACTGCTAGAGCACATCCGGAAAAGTTCAAACCATCCCACTGTGACGCGGACTCGCTTCCCCTTTTCGCCCGGTGTGTCTGTGCCTTGGTCTTTAATTAGGTGTCCTAGATGGCCAACCTTCCTTGTAGCCTTCTTGTTATTAGTGACCAGCTGGCCAGACACAATTACTCCGTTTAGCCATTCTCCTTGTTTTTAAGTCAGGACCGCTGGCATACCGTTAACTTGCGTACAACTTCTTGTTCATAAGGGACCATAGGCGGGCGCCTCCCCCACTCTTAACTCCCGTTTTTAGCCCTAGTGTTGTAATGGTAAGTCCAAGCTGGACGCCTATCGTTTCTTTCGGACCGCTGGTCTGTGTGTTTATTTAGGTACCAGTGTGGCCTTGGCGATCTTAGCTTCCTTATTGTATCTTCTTTTGTGTGTTTTACTTAGGAGTGGCGCGCTCCCCGTTAGCTCTACTTCCTTTAGCCCTACGTTACTCGACCCCGTGGCCCCGGTCTCTAGACTTGCTTTAGCCCTACCCTCTTGTTGCTTTCGGCCCCTCGCCTGGTGTGGGCTCCGCTTTGTGTCTCCTGTCATTCTTTCGTTTTTCTCGGCTCCGGTCCCGCAGCGAGCCTAGCCCCCGTTTTTGGACCTGGCGGCTACCTATCCTTCGCCGTCGTCCTGTTTAAGGGCCCGTGGGTTCACCCTTACCTTCCCGTAGGGTGCTTCTTGGGGTGTTGCCTTAGCCCTCAGAGTTGAAACATTTCGCTTTAATGAATTCAGGGGCCCAAGCAACATCTGAAACCTAACTGTAGCAATCTTATCCAGTCTAAACTGGGAGATCCAGCGGAAAGCACCCTGCTCCTCGCTCACCCTATCGGGAGGAGCGGTAGAAACCACAGGTGTGTGCAATTGGTGGCTGGGCCCTTCATCCACTGTTGGGCTGTCACTCCTACAGGCACTATCTGGAGGGAGCGCGAGTCGTTTGGACGCAACATGCAACGCTCAACCTGCGCGCTTCTCCCGTCCCCAGTCCCCTCCCGGGCACTCCTCCACAAGCCAGTCTCCATCGTCATTAGGAACTTGGGGCGATCTTGTGTCTATTGTCGCCCTATGGTCCCCATGATCGCCGAGCGGACCCCCCCAACTGTCGAATTGCTTGGATCGCGACATAGGCCAGAAAAGCGTCAAGGTGGTGTCGGTAATCTACCCCTACACGGACCTACGTTTTTTGCAGTCTGCATTATAAGCGAATATGGTCCTCGTAAAGTGGACGGTAACTGGCTTGGAATGAGACTGACTTGCTAGCGGACGGTCGACCCGTACCAGACCGTGGAACTCTTTTAATAAATGACTAATGGGTCTCCTGTGGATGTCCTTGGCCCGTACCGTAGTATATGGCAACCCTCCGGCCCTGTTGGTGTTCACTCTGTTCTGCACTTCCTCTTTGGAATGCTGGATGGGGATTTTAAGTGAACTCCTACCCCGGGTCTACCGGTCTGTGCCATCATTTCCCGAGTTTGCATTCTGTGTTTTTCTGGGTGGGAGGGGGTCCGTGCATATTTGGGCACGTGAATCTTCCTCTGAACCGGGAACCTGTGAAGTTGAAATATTTTGGACTAACAGCACGTCTTTAGGGGTGACCTCTTTTGGTAGGGGGTCTTACACACACCCCACCAGACCACACCCGACAGCCACAACACTAGACGCGCTTTTGACACCTTATAGTCTGATTGGCAATATCACTGGAGGTGGGGTCCTCATCAGCCACACGCAGTTGTCGTACGAGCACGCCCTGAAGGCTTGCTGCGAGGCCTTCGCTCGTTAAGACGTGCCCTCGGTTCCTAGCGCCCGGTTCGATCTCCTGAGCAGCCAAGTGGCTTTGCGCCATTGTAACCTCCAATTCTAGGATGAACATCCAGTTCGCCAGGAGGATCCCCATACGACTTTTTCTGTCCCTCTCTCGCCTTGACGGCCCCCCGGGCTAAAAAACCTTTCGCCTGAGACCATATTAATTTCATCTCACATAACTAAAGTAGTTTTTAAATACATATTATTTAAAAGAAAAACGAGAGCCGATCGACACCGTTTTCAGTTTCTCCAGCTAATTCTACTCCTCTGCTTGACAACTTTTGTAAAAGCGGACTCATGAAAAGCGATACCGAGGGAGTGTGAGGGGCAATAGCATTGATACTCAGGTGAGTGTGTGTCGGGGTGTGGGGGGCTGGCACAGGGGCCACGCGTTCTTGGATGCGATACTTGTGCCCGCACCAAGTTTCTAAAATGTCCCAGATCGAACTTAAGCACGTGTACTCATTTCGGGCGGCACGGGTACTACGCGTTAAGCCTCTATTATCGTGTGAATCGTCGTCCAGTACCTGTTTGCGGGGGGCCGGAAGAACAGGTGTCAGTTTCTTTAAGACGTATGCTGTTGGGCGCGTTCATTGTTCTCAAGCAGCGAATCCCCGTATATCAATCGAGTGGACTGCACCTTCAGTGGCAGAACACTACAAAACGCCTGCTTCACAGATCCCAATTCCTTTTTTTAAAACTCACAATTTTCCATGTTGTGCAGATAGATGGCGCAGTATAAGGCAGGCGATTTCTGCAGTATGGCCTGGGCTTCGTGCATGCCCCACAGAGCACTAAAAAACCGTATCACAGAACTCCGTTCCCTGGGTAGCTTGTCTGCCTAGTCCTTCAATTTCTCTCGTGTTAGCATTCCCGTGGTTGTACCTTACTGCAGTACAAACCCCTGTGTCCTTTACCTACACCTAATATAATCAAAACAATTCTCTGTTCCACATTTCACTCTAACAACTTTCTCGACGAACATTCCCCCTGCCAGCGTCAGGATTTAGGGGCACTTAAGTAGCGTACAGCTGTCGGTTACTTACCACAACATATCACTACTCCGGCTGAGCTTAGCGTGGGAAGGCTTAGCCGACTCGCCCTTGGCCACTTCAATCCACGTTGGGGGCAATGCATGGGGACTCCGTCCGTCACCACTCCAATCAGCGCAGCTCTTTGCGGGAGCGTGGAGCGCGACCGCATTCTTGCTAGCCCCTTAGGTGAGTTCAGAGTATGTGGATTTTGTGGCGTTCAATGCCGTCTTGTCTAACAGCGTGTAGTTCAGGAGCAGTGGGGTGGGGAACCCGGTCTCAACAAAAGCAAACAAATTAAAAAAAAAAAAAAAAAAAAAAAAAAAAAAAATTTTTTTTATAATTTTATTATTAATTCTTATGGGGTATGAATGTATTTGTTGCCGCGGTCTGAAGCACCCGTGTTCTGCGAGTTGACGCGGCGTTAGACAGCAGATGTCTGATGCTGGCAGGGATGAGTTCACTGAACGGCGCACATTGGATGGTTTTCATTGCCGCAGGGGTGTTGTGGGTATCGAACCGGGAGTCTTGTCAAGAGCGGTCGTCGTCTCTTAAAGTAGGGCTACCCTCCCTCGGTCCACTCAGGCACGCGCTATCTAAAATCCTAGCCGCCATAGAAGGGGAAGTCATGCCACTGTGAGATTTCTTGTGTGGGCGTTGTACCCGGGATGAGCTAAGGTAAATCCAAGTAACGGGCGGTTCTTGAAGGCCTGTACGACCCCAGCTGGGACTGTTGCCCTTAAGAAACCAAGACCGTGTACCTATAGAAGTTGGGCGACCAGCGTGTCAGCAAAGGTGACACAACGGGCCCCCTTCCCTGTCAGACAGGGACGGCTGTAATACAAAGCTGATGTATTATGTCTTCCCGGGCACGGTGAACTTTTAGAAGGCAACTCAAGGATTAGGCCACCGTTTATCTCCGCGTTGCTAACGAGATCATTGGCGCGACCTCGTAGGTTGGATGGTTTCCCGCGGGTCCATTCATGTGCGCCTCCCTATCCACTCTGGACAACCGGTGGCTGTCCGTGTTTCCTTAGGCAGTCAGATTACCAGGCGGTGCCAACTTTCAACAAGCTGGACCCGTCTCACCCCCGCACCCCACCCCAGGTACGATACATCTGTGGTACGGCCCCATAAAGTTCCTCATGCGCGGATGGTGAGGTCTGTGAATCACCCTTTGTCTCCCATCACATACTATGTTGAGGCTTGGTCCAGGATGCGTTGATGCGCGGGCATTCTACAGGTTTGCCAAAGGAACCTCGGTTCACTTGCGTTCCACGAGGATGATATTGCTCTCTTGGAGTTATTTATGGTCTGGGGCCTGGGTAGTGCGATGCGCCACATTTGACATGGACCCTCCGATTAGGCTCACATTATTTCATTCTTTGAAGTTGTGACTTCCATTGTATGAAACGCCATCCACTGCACACCATAGACTTTTGTCGTGGTAGGGAGTCGGCAATACTCTGACGAACTGACAAATATCGATTCGTTAGGGATGCGATTATGTGAGCGGACCGGCTCAGAGCTTAAGACCATGGGTGTTGTATAGGACGACCGGCGGTCCCATGTCCCATGCCCAACTATGCTGGCTACAACTATACATTCGGTGATCAGTTCGTCGACGCCTTTGACTAGTTTTTGGTCTGTGGGCCTCTGCACCACAGCATGACTTCACCCATGCAGTCAACTCTCCCTACCCTCCCTACTCCATTAGATTCTATTTAGTTCCTGCGTCTCCCATAGTACTGTCGACTTTTAGTCCTGGCCACGTATGATGCGCTCCGTTCTTCTATCGGCACCCGCTAATAGTCGCAGTTCACCCTGTGGCCGCTGCACCTGCCTCACCTGTGGTCTTTGTCCTGCTTAGCATCCCAGCATATACTATTTCTCTCTGGGCAATGTCTTCAACTCACGCGCGCCCGGGCTTTCCTTACCATCACAACATAATTGCCATTATTGCACATGGGGGAATCACCTTCTACTGTGATTGTCGTCTCCCAGGCTCAGCTGTTAGCCCCTGCCTGCTTGTTTCTCCCCGTTGACGGCAACCTGACGCGCCATCCAGCGCTTGAAGGTCGTCCCGCCAGGGGACGCTTCTGCAGGTTACGGATCTTCCGCCGTATCCCTGGGGCGCGATGTTTCCGCACGAGGGTTCATCTATTCAATTTTGTGCCAATCCCACGCGTTCCTAACCCGTCCCTGGGTCTATACTGTCTGGGGGGGTGGCTCGTTTGGGCACCACTATCCTTACTTTTCCCCGGGTTTACTGCTTTTCTTCTTGGCCTCTGCGGCTTTGACCTAGCCCCGTTCTGATTTTTTGTAACTAGCTCTCTTTCTTATCTTACCCCTGCACACATTTCGAACGCAACCCCCGCCGTTTTTGGGGTCTTTTTTTTTAGCCCGTGTCTCGTGTCCCTCCCCTCCCACGTGTTGGATACCTTCCCGTCGGGCCCCCTCCCCGTGGCTGCCCTTCCAGACGATGCGGCCTGCCCTGCGCTTCCCAAAGTGCCGGATTCCATGAGCGCCGCCCTCACACGTCATACTACCTTTTTTTTACTGCTTTCGTATCTTGGGGGTGTGGGGCAGGCCCTTAATCTTCTGCCCCTTCTGGCGGTCGCGGCGGCTATTCCGTTGTGTCCGAGGTCAGCCTGTTCATCGCGCATTCGTGGAAGGGGGTACCGGCCATGTCGTTGTGCTCCACATCAGTATCAATTCCCAAAACCACACATCGTAACTAGCACCCGGCAATTCCCCCTTCACCTCCCGTGCATGGTCGTCGCACTCGTTATCTTCTTTCCTTTATGAGGATTGCGATAAGAGCTTTACTTTTCACGTCACCCTGGGCTAGGAGCGACGATTGGGTCCAGCTGCATATCTCTAATCATCCGTCCAAAAGGAAGCGGCGGAGGCGGAGGACGGCGGCGGGGCGGCGGCTTGCTCTTGGATCTCTTCACCAACTATCTCAACTAACTTTTTTATCCGCGGTGTGTTGGGTGTGCCTGTGTGAATTCGCATCAGGTCGGGCGCGCGGCCGTGGCGTGGATCTTGTGCGGTTCCGTAGGCCCGCTCTCGTCAGAGTCAATGTTTTGGACCGCTGGGATCCGGGAGCCCTTGCCCTTTGACTCACCCACACAATAATTCATTATTTGCGTTATTGGAGCCTCGTCAATTGTGCAATGTGATATGCACTTCCCTCTTTCTGTGTGCTACACATTCACATCCCGTTTCGGTTGTGTTGCCTCCGTGCTATGTCCTTTTCGCGATAACTCCCCCCACGGCACCCCATGGAAAACTCCTTTCCCCGGCCTCGTTCTTTGAGCTTACCTTGAGACCGTTCCGGGCCTCCGTAGTCCATTGTGTCCCTGGGAAGCAGGTGCTGTTGTTGGCCGCAGCCCGCCCGGGTCACCCTTCTACCCATGAGCACCGACAAAGCAGATGTCAGAGAGAGGAGATGGAGACTCTCAAAGGCTTGTTAAATTCACTCTAAGCGACTCCCTAATTCGCATATTCCTCTCTCAGCCCAAGCCATCCCCTTCCTCAGTACCTCCATCACAGTCCACCCAATGCGGATACACTGTTGATCTCCCTAACGCCTCTGTGTGGACACTCCTCTCCAACCCACCCCTTGTCCATTCCTAACATTATTTCCTCTCCCCTCTTGCTCTTCCCTCCTTTCTTTCCTTTTTTTCCCCCCTTTACCCATTCCTTTTTTTTTTTTTTCCCCTCCCCTCCCTTTTCTCCCTCCTCCTTTTCCCCCCTTTCTCCCTTCTTTTTTTTTTCCCTCCCCTCCTCCCCCTTCCTTTTTCGGGTAGAGGCAGCGGTTGAATCTCTCGAGTAGTTCAAGGCCAGCCCACCTCGGTTTCTACAAAGTAAGTTCAGGGACCAGCTTGGGACTCCAAGATAGACCCTCTGCATTTCAAAAAGACAAAACAAAAAAAAAAAAAAAAAAAAAAAACACAAAAAAAATTTCAACTGTCCTAATAGAAATTTTCAAAAGATTTAAATAGACATTTTTGTAACTGAAGATTTAGAAGCTGCTTTGCTTTAATATAAAAAATTGTGACTGGCCCCTTGGCCCTGCCAATGCGTAAACGGAGGAAGCCAGCAGTGATAAAAAGCAGCAACTTCTGCCTTTATCACAATATCCGTATACATTATCCTTCATTTTTTTTTTTTTTTTTTTTGGGGGGCGGCAGGATTCCTGCTCAACCTCTGCATTTGTAGGAGGTTAGTTTAAAACACTTAAGAGATTATGACTGTCTTAGAACGATGTGAGCCCTATGCTTACCCCTAAGGGATCCATCCCCATTGAATGAAAGCTAAACAGGAACACCCACCATAAAATAAAAGATTTATTTTCACGACTCAGACTCGACTCACACGCACTTCACTCCTTAACTCCTCTCTTCTCCTTATCCTTCTTCTTCTTCTTCTTCTTCTTTCTTCTTCTTCTCTCTATTCTTCTTCTTCTTCTTCTTCTTCTTCTTTTTTGAGGACAAGGGTCTCCCTTTTAGTCCCAAGTGGCCTGGGGTTTCACTCTGTAGACCAGGCTGGCCTGGTGAAACTCACAGAGATCCGCCTGGCTCTGCGCCCTCCCAAGTGCTAGGATTACAGGCATGTGCCACCCCATCCGACAATTAAGGTATTTTACTGTCTGCTTTTACAACCCTGCTCCCCAGACCTTTGAAAATTTGTCTAGAAGTCTGTAATCATTGCCGTAAACCTGTTGGCCACTTTCAGTTCCACAAACGTCAGTGCCTCATAGGTGGATAACCTGGGGATGTGATTACTTCCCAAATGAGTATTACCCATGACGGAAGTTTAGGCTGTCCACTAAGTGGGGTCAGTCATCTCATGGAACTGGATTATATGTCCCTTCAGGGTATAAGCCCTTCTCTGGAGCTACTTAGCACAAGCAGAACTGAGATTAAGCTCAACCAGATACCAGTTTGACTAAGACTGTTTAATTATGCAGACCTCTGCTCCCCATCCCAATTCTTTATTTAAACCTAAAGCTCGCCGGGCATGGTGGCACACCCCTTTAATCCTAGCACCTTGGAGGTTGGGAGGCAGAGGCAGGCGGGATCTGGATCTTTGTGAGTTCAAGTCCCAGCCTGGTCTACAGAGTGAGTTTAGGACACTGGGGGGGTGGGGGGGGGGGGGGGGGGGGGGGGGGGGGGGGGGGGGGGGGGGGGGGTGGGGGGGGGGGGGGGGGGGGGGGGACTACAGGGAGGACCCGTCTTGAAAAGACCAAAAAAAAAAAAACAAAAACAACCACCCTAAGCTCATGTCTGTACCCCAAAGATTAAATTATATTTGTTCTCCATGTACTCAATATGGTCATAATGATTAAAATCTTTTTCTGCCTTTTTACCATTACTTTTGTTTGTTTTCTTAGGGGCAAGTGGCCAGACCTGACGCAGGTGGAGTCCTGAGTCAGACTGCTGGCCTCGGACTTCGATTATACATTCACTAAAGATATACAGGTTGGTGGGAGCAAGCCAGTTAGCAGCTTTCCTCCATAGTCGGTGTTCCAGGTTCCTGCCTGAGCTCCTGCCTGGTTCCCCTGGTCCTTGATTGATGAAACTGCTCTGCTTTGAGAAACTGTCCCACGAGCCAGATGGCCCAGCACACAATAACCTGCTTTCCTGGAGGACAGAAGGGCCTCGGAGTCTTAAATCTTTGTTTACAACTCCCTCCTTTCTGCATCACATCTGTGACTGCCAGCAGCCTCATCTTTAAGGTTCTCAGATCCTGGGCATGGCCCAGGAAGGGCCTTGAGATTTAGAATCACCAGGAAACCTACCTTGGCATGTCTTGAGGTGGTTCCAGAAAAGAAAGGCAAGCTGAAGGGGGAAGATTTCTCTGAATGTGGCACAGTTCCCTGGACCAGCATTTGTCTGGCTTCCTGACCACGGATCCCACCACTCTCCTCCCCGACTCCTCCACTATCAGAGCTTCCCTTTCAAGCACTGTCATACACATCCCCTGCCAGGATGGACTAAGCCCTGAAATTGTAAGCAGAATAAACTTTTATTTGTTTTAAAAAAGAAAAAAAAAGATCACAGGTTGGCATTGAGGTGCACAACTGAATCCCAGGACTCAGGGGGTAGAGGCAGGGGGATCATGAGTCTGAGGCTAGACCAGGCTCCACAGCAAGACCTTGTTCAGAAATGAAGAAAGACAAAAACATCATGTATTGTATGACTCAAATTACATAAAAGTCTAGAAAATGAAGACTAAACTGTGTTGATGGAAAGTGGATCAGTGTTTTGACGGGAATGGGGTGAAGAAAGAATCAGTAAATTCAGGAGGGCAGATAAGGGCGTTTTGAGGTTGATGGATAAGAATCGTCCTTGGGATGAAGAGATGGCTCAGCATTGGGAGCACCGACTGCTCTGCAAGAGGACCAGGTTTGCTTCCCACCACCCACATGGCCGGCTCTAAGAAGTGTCTTTACTTCCAGTTCCCGGGGAATCCGACGCCCTCCTTCTGGACCTCTGCAGCCATTGCACGACATGGGATGCCACAAAACCTGCATGCAGACAGTCACTCATACCACAGAAAAAACTAAAAATTAAAAATTAATTAAAAAAAAAAATCGTCCTCTTCATTATGATGATACATACACATAATGTCAAGATTACCAAAATTGGCTGGAGAGATGGCTCAGCAGTTAAGAGCACTGGCTGCTTTGCAAGGACCTGGGTTCAGTTTTCCAGCTGAGCTGTAGCTAACATACTATCTGTTAACTCCAGTTCCAAAAGAACTCCAGTTCCGGGGGATCTGACCCCATCCCCCTCTTTCACCTTCTGTGGGCACTGCATGCACACAATACACTTACATACATGCAAGCAAAACAGTTATACACATAAAATAAAAAATAAACTTTTTAAAAAGTTTAACAAACTGTAAGCTTAAAGTCTAGTTAATTCATTTTAATTTTAAAATTACCTTTATTTATGTGTATGTGTGTGTGTGTGTGTGTGTGTGTGTGTGTGTATACACATGGAGATCAGAGGACAACTTGCGTCAGGTCACTTTCACCTTGTCAGTCCAGGGGATTGAACTCAGGTTATCAGGCTTGGTAGCTACAACTTTACCCACCGAGTCATCTTATCAGCCCCTGCTCAGTTTATTGTATATCAACTATACTTCAGTATTATGATGGTTAATCCTGTTAATCCTGGGTGCCAACTTGACTGGATTTGGGATGAACAAATATGAGAAAGAGATGTTCAGACTGGATTATCTCAAGCCGGAAGGTCCACCCTAACTGTGGTCATTACCTTCTGCCTGCAGCCTGTATAAAAGGCCATGGCAAAGCCGGGCATGGTGGCGCAAGCCTTTAATCCTAGCACTCAGGAGGCAGAGGCAGGTGGATCTTTGTGAGTTCAAGGCCAGCCTGGTCTACAGAGTGAGTTCCAGACAGCTATGGCTACAGGGAAACTCTGTCTCGAAAAGACCAAAGAAAAAGGCCATGGCAGAGGGAGCCAGTCCCTTTTACTGCTTGCCTTCTCTCTCACTGGTGAGTTTGTTGGAGCCAGTCCCTCTTTACTGCTTGCCTTCTCTCTCATGGGTGAGTTTGTCGGAGCCAGTCCCTCTTTACTGCTTGCCTTCTCTCTCACGGGTGAGTTTGTTGGAGCCAGTCCCTCTTTACTGCTTGCCTTCTCTCTCACGGGTGAGTTTGTCAGAGCCAGTCCCTTTTACTGCTTGCCTTCTCTCTCACTGGTGAGTTTGTCTTGCTGCTGTGATGGATCCCAGCGTAGACTGAGATGGTCAGATCACCCAGAATCCATAGGGCCTTCAGCACTGGACTGAGTCTACTAAAACATCCAGCCTTGTGAACTGAGCAACTGCCCGGATTCTCAGCCTCTGCCATGTGACACCACTATTATTGGACTACTTGGACTCTATCCCATGAGCAAATCAATAAATCTGTAGATAGATAGATAGATAGATAGATAGATAGATAGATAGATGATAGATATTTGTTCTATTGATTCTATTTCTTTAGAGAACCCTGACTAATAGACTAATACAAGTAGGGATTAAATGAATGTGCCACCAGGCCCAGCCATGATTTATTTTATTTTCATTCATGTATGCACGTGTCTGTGTGAGTGCATCCCACATGTATGCAGGATGCCCTCTGAGTCCAGAAGAGGGCATCGGATCTCTTTGAATTGGAATCGCAATCAGTTGTGAGCCCCCTAATGTGGGTTTTGGATATCAAACTGGATCCTCTGGAAGAAGAGCAAGCACTCTTAACTCCTGAGCCATCTCTCCAGCACTAATTTGGGATTTTTTTTTTTTGGTCTTTTTGAAACAGGGTCTCCCTATAGCCTCACCTGGCCTGGAGCTCACTCTGTAGACCAGGCTGGCCTTGAACCCACAGAGATCCACCTGCCTCTGCCTCCCAAGTGCTAGGATTAAAGGTGTGCACCACCTCGCCTGGCCCATAAATTTGGGAATTTTTATGCAATTATTTCTTCTAATTGTTGGTCTTTATCACTGTGGTGGTTTGGATGAGTGTCCCCCATAGGCTCTAGGTATTCAGACATTTGTCTCCAGTTGGTGGTGCTGTTTTTGGAGGTCTTAGAAGGTGTGGTCATGCTAGGGGAAGTGTGTCACTGGGGGCAGGCTTAGTGAGTTTTAACAAACCTCATGGTCTACAGTCGCCCTCTCTCTGTTTCCTGTGCTCTTTGTGAGATGTGACCCTCAGTTTGCTGCTCCAGCTTCAGCTGCCACGCCTCCCTCCACAATGGACTCTAATTCCCTGGAACCGCCAATTGTAAGCTCAAATAAACTCTTCCTTTTATAAGTTCCTTGGTCATGGTGCTTTATCACAGCAACAGAAAACTGACTAATACAGTTATTGGTACCAGAGAGTGGGGTGTTGGCTTTGAAGAACCTGACCATGTGTATGTTTCGAGAAATGTGGAAGACTTTGGAACTTTGGGCTAGAAATGCTGTTGACTACTGTAAGAAGAGCTTGAGGGGCCATTCTAGTGGAGGCCTGGAAGAAAGCATGGCTGCAAAAGATGTAGTTCCAGGGGAAAATAAAGACTTAGGCAGCAACTGGGATATTTTGATAAAGAGTCTGGCAGCAGTTTGCCCACAACCCAGATGCTTGCCTGATGCTAAGTTGAAAAGTGGTGGACTGATGTTTTTGGCGGAGGATATTTCAAGACAGCCTAATGTAGAAATGGTGGNGAAAAAGTTGTAACTGATTTGGAATAACATCAAACGCACCCAAAGCACATCCCTGAGTGCACAAACAGCCATATCCGGGGGGATCCTTGGGCTCATAGCTTCAGCACTTTACAGGGTCATTAGTGTATACATACGGTTCTTTTGCCGGCACCCCCGCCCGCCGCTGCAATTGCAACCCGCCCGTCTGCTACTACCCTTTACCATCTCGCAGTTCTTGCCAATTTGGTTGCCAGCCATTTCCCCTGTGTCAGCCCCCACCCTCATGTTCTTGTTTGGCCAACCGATGGCTGCACATTTTTGAAGGTAGCAATCCTAGTTAAGCCTCCCTTACTGTCCACCTGACCATAACACACCTAACGTTGTATTCAGAGCCCTCTCCGCGACTGTCCAAAACCCCCTATAAGGGTCTGAGCCCATATGGGGCCTTGCCCCTGCCCCTACCGAACTTAATCGGGATACGGCCTTGGACATAGATGAGATTTGCATTATTAATAATTACGATCAGATTGATCCCTAAGTGGTACTCATTCCCTCCCAACGCTTCGTATCAGTGCCTGCAACACTCCGGGAAGTGAAGGCGAACCCCCCCCTGTGAGTTCGACAGATAACTTCTCCCATTGTTACTGACCGCGCTTTCCTTTTCTTAGCCTCTTCTTATCATACTCCCCCACATGCCGACGCGCTATGGATACGTAGCTGTTGGGGGTCTTGTCGTTGGCGCATTCCTTTCCTCCTTCCCTGTGGTGCGCGGGTCGTCGTGCTTTTTTTGTCCAATGGCCATTCTGTCTTCAGCGCACCTTCCGTGCCCGCAGTGTCTAGAGGCGGCCCCTGTTGCAACAATGAACCCACCCCCTCCCCCCCACCATCCCCTCCCCCACCCCCCCCCGACAACACAGTCCGTTACAGAGCCGCCGCGCCCCCCCAGCCGTGATTCTTCCCAACGCTCAAAGCGGTCGTTCTGCCTAGCACCCCCTTGCTAGCGCCCTATCCTACTGGCACGTGAGCAAAGACCCTCTCCCCACAGTCTAATCCCCCTCTTCGGGTTTGTTGGTGTGTTGCATGTCGGTTCCTCTTCGTCTTGGAGGCTTCGGGCAGTGCTTATGGCGTTCAGCCGCTGGGGTACCGCGTCGCGTTCACGGACGTGTTGGGGCTAAGGGAGACTCTGTCTGGTTCTCGCGACTGATACCCACAAACCAACCGTCTTTCCGTTGGGTGTACCCCCCCGCGGTCCAATGGTGTACGGGGACTGCCAGGGCACAGGTCTGCGCCCACCTCGCATCCTCACATTGTTCCCCCCAAGCAGTCCTCGTAGGGTTACGTCCAGTCCCCGCGATGCGTTCATTTCATTGCAACTGCCCGCTCGAGCCTAATGCACAAAACACCGGGATAAGTAGCAGTCCTAATATCTCTCTTATTATGGTCATACTGCTAGAGCACATCCGGAAAAGTTCAAACCATCCCACTGTGACGCGGACTCGCTTCCCCTTTTCGCCCGGTGTGTCTGTGCCTTGGTCTTTAATTAGGTGTCCTAGATGGCCAACCTTCCTTGTAGCCTTCTTGTTATTAGTGACCAGCTGGCCAGACACAATTACTCCGTTTAGCCATTCTCCTTGTTTTTAAGTCAGGACCGCTGGCATACCGTTAACTTGCGTACAACTTCTTGTTCATAAGGGACCATAGGCGGGCGCCTCCCCCACTCTTAACTCCCGTTTTTAGCCCTAGTGTTGTAATGGTAAGTCCAAGCTGGACGCCTATCGTTTCTTTCGGACCGCTGGTCTGTGTGTTTATTTAGGTACCAGTGTGGCCTTGGCGATCTTAGCTTCCTTATTGTATCTTCTTTTGTGTGTTTTACTTAGGAGTGGCGCGCTCCCCGTTAGCTCTACTTCCTTTAGCCCTACGTTACTCGACCCCGTGGCCCCGGTCTCTAGACTTGCTTTAGCCCTACCCTCTTGTTGCTTTCGGCCCCTCGCCTGGTGTGGGCTCCGCTTTGTGTCTCCTGTCATTCTTTCGTTTTTCTCGGCTCCGGTCCCGCAGCGAGCCTAGCCCCCGTTTTTGGACCTGGCGGCTACCTATCCTTCGCCGTCGTCCTGTTTAAGGGCCCGTGGGTTCACCCTTACCTTCCCGTAGGGTGCTTCTTGGGGTGTTGCCTTAGCCCTCAGAGTTGAAACATTTCGCTTTAATGAATTCAGGGGCCCAAGCAACATCTGAAACCTAACTGTAGCAATCTTATCCAGTCTAAACTGGGAGATCCAGCGGAAAGCACCCTGCTCCTCGCTCACCCTATCGGGAGGAGCGGTAGAAACCACAGGTGTGTGCAATTGGTGGCTGGGCCCTTCATCCACTGTTGGGCTGTCACTCCTACAGGCACTATCTGGAGGGAGCGCGAGTCGTTTGGACGCAACATGCAACGCTCAACCTGCGCGCTTCTCCCGTCCCCAGTCCCCTCCCGGGCACTCCTCCACAAGCCAGTCTCCATCGTCATTAGGAACTTGGGGCGATCTTGTGTCTATTGTCGCCCTATGGTCCCCATGATCGCCGAGCGGACCCCCCCAACTGTCGAATTGCTTGGATCGCGACATAGGCCAGAAAAGCGTCAAGGTGGTGTCGGTAATCTACCCCTACACGGACCTACGTTTTTTGCAGTCTGCATTATAAGCGAATATGGTCCTCGTAAAGTGGACGGTAACTGGCTTGGAATGAGACTGACTTGCTAGCGGACGGTCGACCCGTACCAGACCGTGGAACTCTTTTAATAAATGACTAATGGGTCTCCTGTGGATGTCCTTGGCCCGTACCGTAGTATATGGCAACCCTCCGGCCCTGTTGGTGTTCACTCTGTTCTGCACTTCCTCTTTGGAATGCTGGATGGGGATTTTAAGTGAACTCCTACCCCGGGTCTACCGGTCTGTGCCATCATTTCCCGAGTTTGCATTCTGTGTTTTTCTGGGTGGGAGGGGGTCCGTGCATATTTGGGCACGTGAATCTTCCTCTGAACCGGGAACCTGTGAAGTTGAAATATTTTGGACTAACAGCACGTCTTTAGGGGTGACCTCTTTTGGTAGGGGGTCTTACACACACCCCACCAGACCACACCCGACAGCCACAACACTAGACGCGCTTTTGACACCTTATAGTCTGATTGGCAATATCACTGGAGGTGGGGTCCTCATCAGCCACACGCAGTTGTCGTACGAGCACGCCCTGAAGGCTTGCTGCGAGGCCTTCGCTCGTTAAGACGTGCCCTCGGTTCCTAGCGCCCGGTTCGATCTCCTGAGCAGCCAAGTGGCTTTGCGCCATTGTAACCTCCAATTCTAGGATGAACATCCAGTTCGCCAGGAGGATCCCCATACGACTTTTTCTGTCCCTCTCTCGCCTTGACGGCCCCCCGGGCTAAAAAACCTTTCGCCTGAGACCATATTAATTTCATCTCACATAACTAAAGTAGTTTTTAAATACATATTATTTAAAAGAAAAACGAGAGCCGATCGACACCGTTTTCAGTTTCTCCAGCTAATTCTACTCCTCTGCTTGACAACTTTTGTAAAAGCGGACTCATGAAAAGCGATACCGAGGGAGTGTGAGGGGCAATAGCATTGATACTCAGGTGAGTGTGTGTCGGGGTGTGGGGGGCTGGCACAGGGGCCACGCGTTCTTGGATGCGATACTTGTGCCCGCACCAAGTTTCTAAAATGTCCCAGATCGAACTTAAGCACGTGTACTCATTTCGGGCGGCACGGGTACTACGCGTTAAGCCTCTATTATCGTGTGAATCGTCGTCCAGTACCTGTTTGCGGGGGGCCGGAAGAACAGGTGTCAGTTTCTTTAAGACGTATGCTGTTGGGCGCGTTCATTGTTCTCAAGCAGCGAATCCCCGTATATCAATCGAGTGGACTGCACCTTCAGTGGCAGAACACTACAAAACGCCTGCTTCACAGATCCCAATTCCTTTTTTTAAAACTCACAATTTTCCATGTTGTGCAGATAGATGGCGCAGTATAAGGCAGGCGATTTCTGCAGTATGGCCTGGGCTTCGTGCATGCCCCACAGAGCACTAAAAAACCGTATCACAGAACTCCGTTCCCTGGGTAGCTTGTCTGCCTAGTCCTTCAATTTCTCTCGTGTTAGCATTCCCGTGGTTGTACCTTACTGCAGTACAAACCCCTGTGTCCTTTACCTACACCTAATATAATCAAAACAATTCTCTGTTCCACATTTCACTCTAACAACTTTCTCGACGAACATTCCCCCTGCCAGCGTCAGGATTTAGGGGCACTTAAGTAGCGTACAGCTGTCGGTTACTTACCACAACATATCACTACTCCGGCTGAGCTTAGCGTGGGAAGGCTTAGCCGACTCGCCCTTGGCCACTTCAATCCACGTTGGGGGCAATGCATGGGGACTCCGTCCGTCACCACTCCAATCAGCGCAGCTCTTTGCGGGAGCGTGGAGCGCGACCGCATTCTTGCTAGCCCCTTAGGTGAGTTCAGAGTATGTGGATTTTGTGGCGTTCAATGCCGTCTTGTCTAACAGCGTGTAGTTCAGGAGCAGTGGGGTGGGGAACCCGGTCTCAACAAAAGCAAACAAATTAAAAAAAAAAAAAAAAAAAAAAAAAAAAAAAATTTTTTTTATAATTTTATTATTAATTCTTATGGGGTATGAATGTATTTGTTGCCGCGGTCTGAAGCACCCGTGTTCTGCGAGTTGACGCGGCGTTAGACAGCAGATGTCTGATGCTGGCAGGGATGAGTTCACTGAACGGCGCACATTGGATGGTTTTCATTGCCGCAGGGGTGTTGTGGGTATCGAACCGGGAGTCTTGTCAAGAGCGGTCGTCGTCTCTTAAAGTAGGGCTACCCTCCCTCGGTCCACTCAGGCACGCGCTATCTAAAATCCTAGCCGCCATAGAAGGGGAAGTCATGCCACTGTGAGATTTCTTGTGTGGGCGTTGTACCCGGGATGAGCTAAGGTAAATCCAAGTAACGGGCGGTTCTTGAAGGCCTGTACGACCCCAGCTGGGACTGTTGCCCTTAAGAAACCAAGACCGTGTACCTATAGAAGTTGGGCGACCAGCGTGTCAGCAAAGGTGACACAACGGGCCCCCTTCCCTGTCAGACAGGGACGGCTGTAATACAAAGCTGATGTATTATGTCTTCCCGGGCACGGTGAACTTTTAGAAGGCAACTCAAGGATTAGGCCACCGTTTATCTCCGCGTTGCTAACGAGATCATTGGCGCGACCTCGTAGGTTGGATGGTTTCCCGCGGGTCCATTCATGTGCGCCTCCCTATCCACTCTGGACAACCGGTGGCTGTCCGTGTTTCCTTAGGCAGTCAGATTACCAGGCGGTGCCAACTTTCAACAAGCTGGACCCGTCTCACCCCCGCACCCCACCCCAGGTACGATACATCTGTGGTACGGCCCCATAAAGTTCCTCATGCGCGGATGGTGAGGTCTGTGAATCACCCTTTGTCTCCCATCACATACTATGTTGAGGCTTGGTCCAGGATGCGTTGATGCGCGGGCATTCTACAGGTTTGCCAAAGGAACCTCGGTTCACTTGCGTTCCACGAGGATGATATTGCTCTCTTGGAGTTATTTATGGTCTGGGGCCTGGGTAGTGCGATGCGCCACATTTGACATGGACCCTCCGATTAGGCTCACATTATTTCATTCTTTGAAGTTGTGACTTCCATTGTATGAAACGCCATCCACTGCACACCATAGACTTTTGTCGTGGTAGGGAGTCGGCAATACTCTGACGAACTGACAAATATCGATTCGTTAGGGATGCGATTATGTGAGCGGACCGGCTCAGAGCTTAAGACCATGGGTGTTGTATAGGACGACCGGCGGTCCCATGTCCCATGCCCAACTATGCTGGCTACAACTATACATTCGGTGATCAGTTCGTCGACGCCTTTGACTAGTTTTTGGTCTGTGGGCCTCTGCACCACAGCATGACTTCACCCATGCAGTCAACTCTCCCTACCCTCCCTACTCCATTAGATTCTATTTAGTTCCTGCGTCTCCCATAGTACTGTCGACTTTTAGTCCTGGCCACGTATGATGCGCTCCGTTCTTCTATCGGCACCCGCTAATAGTCGCAGTTCACCCTGTGGCCGCTGCACCTGCCTCACCTGTGGTCTTTGTCCTGCTTAGCATCCCAGCATATACTATTTCTCTCTGGGCAATGTCTTCAACTCACGCGCGCCCGGGCTTTCCTTACCATCACAACATAATTGCCATTATTGCACATGGGGGAATCACCTTCTACTGTGATTGTCGTCTCCCAGGCTCAGCTGTTAGCCCCTGCCTGCTTGTTTCTCCCCGTTGACGGCAACCTGACGCGCCATCCAGCGCTTGAAGGTCGTCCCGCCAGGGGACGCTTCTGCAGGTTACGGATCTTCCGCCGTATCCCTGGGGCGCGATGTTTCCGCACGAGGGTTCATCTATTCAATTTTGTGCCAATCCCACGCGTTCCTAACCCGTCCCTGGGTCTATACTGTCTGGGGGGGTGGCTCGTTTGGGCACCACTATCCTTACTTTTCCCCGGGTTTACTGCTTTTCTTCTTGGCCTCTGCGGCTTTGACCTAGCCCCGTTCTGATTTTTTGTAACTAGCTCTCTTTCTTATCTTACCCCTGCACACATTTCGAACGCAACCCCCGCCGTTTTTGGGGTCTTTTTTTTTAGCCCGTGTCTCGTGTCCCTCCCCTCCCACGTGTTGGATACCTTCCCGTCGGGCCCCCTCCCCGTGGCTGCCCTTCCAGACGATGCGGCCTGCCC
The DNA here is from genome assembly GCA_009823505.1 of Rhizomys pruinosus. NCBI lineage: Eukaryota > Metazoa > Chordata > Mammalia > Rodentia > Spalacidae > Rhizomys > Rhizomys pruinosus. Next base: position 191,479 of record VZQC01003614.1, read on the forward strand.
TGCGCTTCCCAAAGTGCCGGATTCCATGAGCGCCGCCCTCACACGTCATACTACCTTTTTTTTACTGCTTTCGTATCTTGGGGGTGTGGGGCAGGCCCTTAATCTTCTGCCCCTTCTGGCGGTCGCGGCGGCTATTCCGTTGTGTCCGAGGTCAGCCTGTTCATCGCGCATTCGTGGAAGGGGGTACCGGCCATGTCGTTGTGCTCCACATCAGTATCAATTCCCAAAACCACACATCGTAACTAGCACCCGGCAATTCCCCCTTCACCTCCCGTGCATGGTCGTCGCACTCGTTATCTTCTTTCCTTTATGAGGATTGCGATAAGAGCTTTACTTTTCACGTCACCCTGGGCTAGGAGCGACGATTGGGTCCAGCTGCATATCTCTAATCATCCGTCCAAAAGGAAGCGGCGGAGGCGGAGGACGGCGGCGGGGCGGCGGCTTGCTCTTGGATCTCTTCACCAACTATCTCAACTAACTTTTTTATCCGCGGTGTGTTGGGTGTGCCTGTGTGAATTCGCATCAGGTCGGGCGCGCGGCCGTGGCGTGGATCTTGTGCGGTTCCGTAGGCCCGCTCTCGTCAGAGTCAATGTTTTGGACCGCTGGGATCCGGGAGCCCTTGCCCTTTGACTCACCCACACAATAATTCATTATTTGCGTTATTGGAGCCTCGTCAATTGTGCAATGTGATATGCACTTCCCTCTTTCTGTGTGCTACACATTCACATCCCGTTTCGGTTGTGTTGCCTCCGTGCTATGTCCTTTTCGCGATAACTCCCCCCACGGCACCCCATGGAAAACTCCTTTCCCCGGCCTCGTTCTTTGAGCTTACCTTGAGACCGTTCCGGGCCTCCGTAGTCCATTGTGTCCCTGGGAAGCAGGTGCTGTTGTTGGCCGCAGCCCGCCCGGGTCACCCTTCTACCCATGAGCACCGACAAAGCAGATGTCAGAGAGAGGAGATGGAGACTCTCAAAGGCTTGTTAAATTCACTCTAAGCGACTCCCTAATTCGCATATTCCTCTCTCAGCCCAAGCCATCCCCTTCCTCAGTACCTCCATCACAGTCCACCCAATGCGGATACACTGTTGATCTCCCTAACGCCTCTGTGTGGACACTCCTCTCCAACCCACCCCTTGTCCATTCCTAACATTATTTCCTCTCCCCTCTTGCTCTTCCCTCCTTTCTTTCCTTTTTTTCCCCCCTTTACCCATTCCTTTTTTTTTTTTTTCCCCTCCCCTCCCTTTTCTCCCTCCTCCTTTTCCCCCCTTTCTCCCTTCTTTTTTTTTTCCCTCCCCTCCTCCCCCTTCCTTTTTCGGGTAGAGGCAGCGGTTGAATCTCTCGAGTAGTTCAAGGCCAGCCCACCTCGGTTTCTACAAAGTAAGTTCAGGGACCAGCTTGGGACTCCAAGATAGACCCTCTGCATTTCAAAAAGACAAAACAAAAAAAAAAAAAAAAAAAAAAAACACAAAAAAAATTTCAACTGTCCTAATAGAAATTTTCAAAAGATTTAAATAGACATTTTTGTAACTGAAGATTTAGAAGCTGCTTTGCTTTAATATAAAAAATTGTGACTGGCCCCTTGGCCCTGCCAATGCGTAAACGGAGGAAGCCAGCAGTGATAAAAAGCAGCAACTTCTGCCTTTATCACAATATCCGTATACATTATCCTTCATTTTTTTTTTTTTTTTTTTTGGGGGGCGGCAGGATTCCTGCTCAACCTCTGCATTTGTAGGAGGTTAGTTTAAAACACTTAAGAGATTATGACTGTCTTAGAACGATGTGAGCCCTATGCTTACCCCTAAGGGATCCATCCCCATTGAATGAAAGCTAAACAGGAACACCCACCATAAAATAAAAGATTTATTTTCACGACTCAGACTCGACTCACACGCACTTCACTCCTTAACTCCTCTCTTCTCCTTATCCTTCTTCTTCTTCTTCTTCTTCTTTCTTCTTCTTCTCTCTATTCTTCTTCTTCTTCTTCTTCTTCTTCTTTTTTGAGGACAAGGGTCTCCCTTTTAGTCCCAAGTGGCCTGGGGTTTCACTCTGTAGACCAGGCTGGCCTGGTGAAACTCACAGAGATCCGCCTGGCTCTGCGCCCTCCCAAGTGCTAGGATTACAGGCATGTGCCACCCCATCCGACAATTAAGGTATTTTACTGTCTGCTTTTACAACCCTGCTCCCCAGACCTTTGAAAATTTGTCTAGAAGTCTGTAATCATTGCCGTAAACCTGTTGGCCACTTTCAGTTCCACAAACGTCAGTGCCTCATAGGTGGATAACCTGGGGATGTGATTACTTCCCAAATGAGTATTACCCATGACGGAAGTTTAGGCTGTCCACTAAGTGGGGTCAGTCATCTCATGGAACTGGATTATATGTCCCTTCAGGGTATAAGCCCTTCTCTGGAGCTACTTAGCACAAGCAGAACTGAGATTAAGCTCAACCAGATACCAGTTTGACTAAGACTGTTTAATTATGCAGACCTCTGCTCCCCATCCCAATTCTTTATTTAAAACTAAAGCTCGCCGGCGGGCATGGTGGCACACCCCTTTAATCCTAGCACCTTGGAGGTTGGGAGGCAGAGGCAGGCGGGATCTGGATCTTTGTGAGTTCAAGTCCCAGCCTGGTCTACAGAGTGAGTTTAGGACACTGGGGGGGTGGGGGGGGGGGGGGGGGGGGGGGGGGGGGGGGGGGGGGGGGGGGGGGTGGGGGGGGGGGGGGGGGGGGGGGGACTACAGGGAGGACCCGTCTTGAAAAGACCAAAAAAAAAAAAAAAAAAAACCACCCTAAAGCTCATGTCTGTACCCCAAAGATTAAATTATTTGTTCTCCATGTACTCAATATGGTCATAATGATTAAAATCTTTTTCTGCCTTTTTACCATTACTTTTGTTTGTTTTCTTAGGGGCAAGTGGCCAGACCTGACGCAGGTGGAGTCCTGAGTCAGACTGCTGGCCTCGGACTTCGATTATACATTCACTAAAGATATACAGGTTGGTGGGAGCAAGCCAGTTAGCAGCTTTCCTCCATAGTCGGTGTTCCAGGTTCCTGCCCTGAGCTCCTGCCCTGGTTCCCCTGGTTCCCCTGGATGAACTGCTCTGCTTTTGAGAACTGTCCCACCGAGCCAGATGCCAGCACAATAACCTGCTTCCTGGAGGAAAGAAGGGCCTCGGAGTCTTGAATCTTTGTTTACAACTCCTGCATCACATCGGTGACTGCCAGCAGCCTCAGCTTTAAGGTTCTCTAGATCCTGGGCAGGCCCAGGAAGGGCCCTTGAGATTTAGAATCACCATGGAAACCTACCTCTGGGCATGTCTATGAGGTGGTATCCAGAAAGGCAAGCTGAAGAAGGAAGATTTCTCTGAATGTGGCACAGTTCCCTGGACCAGCATTTGTCTGGCTTCCTGACCACGGATCCCACCACTCTCCTCCCCGACTCCTCCACTATCAGAGCTTCCCTTTCAAGCACTGTCATACACATCCCCTGCCAGGATGGACTAAGCCCTGAAATTGTAAGCAGAATAAACTTTTTATTTGTTTTAAAAAAAAGAAAAAAAAAGATATACAGGTTGGCATGATGGTGCACAACTGAATCCCAGGACTCAGGGGGTAGAGGCAGGGGGATCATGAGTCTGAGGCTAGACCAGGCTCCACAGCAAGACCTTGTGTCAGTAAATGAAGAAAGACAAAACATCATGTATTGTATGACTCAAATTACATAAAAGTCTAGAAAATGAAGACTAAACTGTGTTGATGGAAAGTGGATCAGTGTTTTGACGGGAATGGGGTGAAGAAAGAATCAGTAAATTCAGGAGGGCAGATAAGGGCGTTTTGAGGTTGATGGATAAGAATCGTCCTTGGGGCTGAAGAGATGGCTCAGCATTTGGGAGCACCGACTGCTCTTGCAGAGGACCAGAGTTTGATTCCCACCACCCACATGGCGGCTAAGAAATGTCTTTAACTCCAGTTCCAGGGGAATCCGACGCCCTCTTCTGACCTCTGCAGCATTGCACGACATGGGTGCACAAACCTGCATGCAGACAGTACACTCATACACATGAAAAAATAAAAATTAAAAATTAAAAAAAAAATCGTCCTCTTCATTATGATGATACATACACATAATGTCAAGATTACCAAATTGGCTGGAGAGATGGCTCAGCAGTTAAGAGCACTGGCTGCTTTTGCAGAGGACCTGGGTTCAGTTCCCAGCTCCCACATGGTGGCTAGCATCCATCCTTAACTCCGGCTCCGGGGGGATCTGACCCCCTCTTTCACCTTCTGNTATATATACATATATGTGTATATATATATGTATATATATGTATATATATATATGTATGTATGTATTTTTTTTTGTCTTTTCGAGACAGGGTCTCCTGTAGCCCCAGCTGGCCTGGAACTTGCTCTGTAGACCAGGTTGGCCTTGAACTCACAGAGATCTGCCTGCCTCTGCCTCTCAAGTGCTAGAATTAAAAGCGTGCACCACCATGCCTGGAATACATGTATTTTTATAGCTTCAGCTGGCCTTGAACTCACTATGTAGACCAAACTGGTTTTGATCTCACAGAGATCCACATGCTTCTGCCTCCTAAGTGCTGGGATTAAAGGTATGGGCCACCATGCCCAGCCTTTGTTTTGTTTTTTTGAGACACAGTCTCATGTAAGCCAGGCTTCCATAACTAGCAGAGGAGGACCTCAACCTGCATATCCTCTTCCTTCCACTTCCTAGCCCTGGGATTGCAGGTGTGTGCCACCATCCCAACTGTGACTGCCTTCGTAATGTGCTTGTCTACCAGTTCTGTCATCTCTGTTCCTCAGTCTGTCTCTGATTTATTTCATTACAATGGATATTTTTCTATTTTTTTTTTATGTGTATGAGTGTACTGTCTGCATGTAGGTCTGTGCACCCATGTTGTGCAATGCCACAGAGGTCAGAAGAGGGCATCGGATTCCCCTGGAACTGGAGTTAAAAACAGTTCTTAGCTGCCATGTGGGTGCTGGGAATCGAACCTCGATCCTCTGCAAGAGCAGCTGGTGCTCTTAACCACTGAGCCATCTCTCCAGCCTCATTTTCCTACTTTTTTATGTATATGGTAACTTTCTTTTTTTTACCCAAAGCCAATTTTTATTGAAACTTCGTGCATTTCATACAAAATTTCCAATAAAATCTAGAACCATTCCCCCTTCCTTGCCTCCTCCACCCCACCAGAGCTCATGCATTCTGCCAAACATGTTATTCATCTTTTTCTCAGTCTCTTTTAAAATTTTCGATGCAGAATTTTACTGTTTGGAGCAGAAGTTCACCGTTTTCTTTTTTGTTTTTGTTGTTATTCCTTTCACTATGCATCACTCCAAAATATGCATATATGCATGCCACACATATATCATAGATTTTAGCATCTTCAGCTTATGAGTTCTTTTTTTTTTTCTTTGTTAGGCTGAAAGATGTCATGTTTTTCCTTAAGGAAGTGTTTGAAGGCTCCTCCTTGGCAAGCCCAAACAGCCATCAGTCCTGCCCTTGTGCTCCACACTGGGGTTTTCCCTTCCCATGGTCACCAAATGAGACCCAAGATGCAGAAACCCCAGTAGTAGCTCAGTCCACAAGTTGGATGTCTCAGCAGTCCCCATCTGGCACTGAAGGTTTGGAGGATTCTTGGAAAGACATGAGTATATATGATAACTTTCAACTGGACACCAGACATTGTAACTTTGTGTTTATCTGGAGTTTGGGTTGTTTTGTGTTTATTTCTTCTATTTTGTGCTATGATTTTGGGTGCAGTTAAGTTACATGGAAATAATTTGACTCTTGAGACAGGGTCTCCCTATAGCCCCAGCTGGCCTGGAACTCACTCTGTAGACCAGGCTGGCCTTGAACTCACAGAGATCCGCTTACCTCTGCCTCCTGAGTGCTAGGATTAAAGTCATGTGCCACCGCGCCTGGCTGTTTGACTCTGCTTTTTGGCTTTCTTACGTGGATCAGGCAGCCCTTAGTCTAGGCCTCATTTGGCAGTTCCCTTGAGAAGTGAATTAGTTACTTTTCCTGTCACTGGGATTAAGTACCTGACAGAAGCAATTTAAGGAGGGAAGGATTTATTTTGGCTCACAGTTCAGAAAGATCAGCCCATTATGACAGGGAAGTCATTGTCACCCAACTCAATGGATTTGCAGCTTGGTGAGTGTAAAGCCAAAATAAGCACAACTAGAATTGAGAGATTTATTACCTGCAGCAGGCACGAAGAACACAGGAGTCTTTTGCAAAGCAATGTTCTCCCTGAACAAAGCAAGCCTGGGGATTTTTATTCAGAGAGCCTGTGTGTATTTAGATAGCAGTCAGTCCTTCCATAAGCATGCTCAGTGATGAACAGGAATGCTTCTCGGCATGCTCAGCTTGCACCATGAGGTGTAGGTGAAAATAAAGGAAAGCTACTTGGAAGGTGCGGTTTCCCGGGAATCTGCCCCCGAGGGTGTCTGCCTCCCTCAGTTGGGGCTAACAGTGTAGAGGCTGCGGTCTGTGGCAGTGGGCTGTGGCACAGCTGCTTCCTCCTGGCTGATCAGGAAGCAGAGAGGTGTAGTTAGAACCTGAGGCAGATAACATCAGCATCCTGGCCTGCCTCCAGTGACTCATTCTGCTAGCTAGGCCACATCTCAAGGGGTCCACACCTTCCCAAAGGACCACCAGCTGGAGACCTTGTGTTCAGACACTGTTCCTGTGGGGAGCATTTCATATTCAAAGCGCAACAGGAGGCATCTGTCTAATGCCTGGTTTTCAGATCTCTCTACTCTGCTCCTGGAAATAGAAGCGATTCGCAGCTCTGTGAGTTCAGTCCGCCTTCCCAGTGGCCCCTTCCCAGCGTTTCTTTGGGAAATATAGATGCGAGTCAGGGCTCAGCTGACATCTGCAGGTTGCTAGAACTCTCTGAAGTTTTCTTTTCCTAGTACTGTGATTTTCACATCACAGCCTTTGTGATTTCAAATTCTTCCAGAAGATTCTACCTTCTCCTTTTCAAATTCTGTTCCCTTAACTCTGGTATAAATCATCAATATGCAGCTTTTGTGTTGTATTAGTTCATTTCTCATAGATAAATTAGATTTCTGGGACACATAGTAAATATATTTTACTTTGTAAGAAACATCCAAATTGCCTTTCAAAGTGGCACATCATTTACAATTCAGTTCCACTCTGCACCACTAAACAATCTCACTCAATAATCTTTCTCTTCCTTTCCCTCTATCTTTTGTTCTTTCTCTCTTTCTTTTCCTTTTTTATTTAAAATTTCTTATTAGCATTGCTTTCTTTAAAAAAATAACACAGTGGGGCTGGAAAGATAGCTCAGCAGTTAAGAGCACTGACTGCTTAGAGAGGATCCAAGCTCAATTCCCAGCACCCACAGTAGCTAACAACCAACCACAACTGCAGTTCCAGGGGGTCCAACACCCTTTTCTGACCTCTGAGGGCATTGCATGACACAGGTGCACTTACATGCATGCAGGCAATACACTCATACACATAAAATAAAAATAATACAATATTTTTAAATTAACATGATTACACTGAAAAATTTTGTATATGTTGGAGAATTTGGAAAGGGAGTGAATACCAAAGTCACATTATAGCAATAGTGATAAATTTCACAGTATGAAGCTTAGTAGTACAGTTTTGTCAGAAATTATAGAATTGCAAATTTGCCTTCTTAAAGTATAATTACATATTTATTAACTTCCCAGATTGTTATATAAAGTAATATTTTATTTTATTATTTTTAATTTATATTATATGTATAAGTTTGCCTTATACATATTATTGCCTGCATGCATATAAGTGTACCCAGGTTGTACAGTGTCCTCGGAGGTCAGAAGAGGGTGTCAGATCCCTTGGAACTGGAGTTATGGTCAATTATTAGCTGCCATGTGGGTACTGGGAATCAAACCCTGGTCCTCTGCAAGCCCGTCAGTATTCTTAATGGTTTAACCATCTCTCCAGACCCACGGACTGTGATTTTTATCTCTAGAAGTTCAATTAGGTGTTTTACCTTTTCCATAGGGCACAGGTGAAGGTACACTGGGGCTGTAGAACAACAGAAAAACAATGGAAAAGCTCTTGGTGCCTGGCTATGAGAAAGGTCCAACATCAAGGCCTGGATACCCAGGACCATGTGTGGAATCAAGACCACAGCCAGCCCTCAAGGGAGATGGGAGATCTATTCTAGACAATCAGTGCTCCCAGGACCACAATCTACAAATGACAGAGACCTCCCCTGTCCCCAGCATAAGCCCAACACAGGCAAAGCCACTGCCCTGTACACCTGGGACCTTGTGGGAGGGCTGTGGGAGTGCGTACACACAGAGAAGGCTGCAACTACTGCCCAACTGTCCTCCATTCTCCACTCTGCTCCACCACCAGCCCACCACCAGAGGAATGTGGAAATGTGGCTCACAGCTGGGGACCAAAGCTCCAGGTTCATGTGAGGGGACCACAGCCACAGCTCATGGAAGGGAGCTAAGCTCCAGTTCACAGGAGGGGCAATAACTCCAGCTTACAAAAGGGAAACACAGCTCGAGCTCATGACAGAGGATGACAGCTCTGGCTCTCAGGAGGGGGTCTTTTCAAAACTTTTTGAGGCAGGCTATCATATATACCATATATAGCCCAGCCTGGCTTCAAACTTGCTATTTGGCTGAGTGTGACCTTGAACTTCTGCTTATCCTGCCTGTCTCCTAAGTGCTGGGATTGCAGATGTTCACCATCACAGCCAGTTTGGTTTGGTTTGGTTTGGTTTGGTTTGGTTTGGTTTGGTTTGTATTTTTGAGACAGGGTCTCCCTGTAGCCCCAGCTGGCCTGGAGCTCACTCTATTCACCAGGCTGGCCTTGAACTCACAAAGATCCACCTGCCTCTGCCTCCCCAGTGCTAGGATTAAAGGTGTGCGCCACCACGCCCAGCGACAGCCTGTTTTATGTGGTGTTAGGGATCAAACCTAGAGCTTCCTCCATGCAAGGCAAGCAGTCCACCAATTAAGCTACATCCCCAGCACCCTCCCTTCCCCTCGTTTTTCCTCCCTACTCCCTCCCTCCTTCCTTCCTTCCTTCCTTCCTTCCTTCCTTCCTTCCTTCCTTCCTTCCTTTTTGTTTTTGTAAACCAGCTGTCCTCGAACCTGCAGCAACCCCCTCCCTCTGCCTCCCAAAAGTTGGGATTATAGACATGCACAATCACACTTCATTTTTCTTTTATTTTCATTCTAATAGGTGTATAAAGCTATCCTCTGTAGTTTTCACTTTCATTTTCCTAGTGACTAATGACACAGAACATTAAATGTGCTTATTAGAGCCAGTTATGGTGGCTCATGCCTATAATCCCAGTACTTGAGAGACAGAGGTAGCAGGACTGGCTGTGAGCTCCAGCCCAGCCTGAACTATATCATGCATTCTAATCAGCTGGGACTATAGAATAAGACCCTATCTTTTTAATTTTATTTATTTTTTATGTGTATGAATGTACTGTCTGCATGTTAGGTTTGTGCACCCATGTTGTGGAATGCCTCGAAGGTCAGAAGAGGGTGTCAGATTCCCCTGGAACTGGAATTAAAGATGGTTCTCAGCCGCCATGTGGGTGCTGGGGATCAAACCCAGGTCCTCTGCAAGAGCAGTCAGCGCTCTTAACTGCTAGGCCATCTCTCCAGGCCCGTAGACCTTATCTTTAAAAAAGTGTTGCTGCCATTCATATAATCCATATAATTTCATGAGCATTACAACCTTTCCTCCAATTTAAAAACTAGGATTTTTCAGGCCACGTGTGGTGGTATACACTTTTAATCCCAGCACTTGGGCGGTGGAGGCAGGTGGGTCTCTGTAAAATAGAGGCCAGCCTGGTCTACTCATCAAGTTCCAGGCCAGCTGGGGCTATAGGGAAACCTTTCTCAGAAAACAAAGGCAATAATAAAATCCCTGGGGTTTCAGCAGCCAGCCCTGTGGTCCCACCTGCTTGCTGTGTTCTTTGCAGGTACTAAGTCAACATGCTTTCTTCTTCACAGAAGGGGGGAGCTAGATGGCTCAAAGAGGAGAGGTTCTTGCCACCAGGCCTGACAACGTGAGTTTGAGCCCCAGGATCCACGCACTGGAAGGAGAGAATGGACTCCTACATAGCACGATGGTGTCTGCACTCACGCCCACACACTAAATGAAAATGAAAGAAAAAATTTTTAAACTTTCTGTTTGTTTTGAGACAAGAGGTCTTCTATAGTCAAGACTGACCTTTTACCCACTATGGAGCTGAGGCTGGTCTTGAACTGCTTCTCTCTTCCTAGTGCTGAGATTAGAAGTGAGTGCCACCACGCCTGGCTTCTTTCCCATTGATAAACATTTGGATTGGTATCAATTTTATGCCATCAGGAATAGGGTTTCTTGATTATGGGAATCAAGTATTTGTAGAAACACGTTTTCATTCTGCTTAGGCTGATAACGAGGCATGGAATTGTTGGGTTATTAGGTAAGTATGTGTTTAATTTTCCTTCATGAAATATCTATTTAACCTTTTGCCTATTTTAAAATTGGGTTAGTGGGCTGGAGAGATAGCCTAGCGGTTAAGAGCACCGACGCTCTTGCAGAGGACCCAGGTTCGATCCCCAGCACCCACATGGCGGCTAAGAACCGTCTGTAACTCCAGTTCCAGGAGAACTCCAGTTCCAGGGGAATCCGAGACCCTCTTCTGACCTCCGCGGCATTGCACGACACGGGTGCACAGACCTGCATGCAGACAATACATTCATACACATACAAAAATAAATAATTAAAAAAATAAAATAAAATAAAATTGGGTTAGTGTGTGTGTGTGTGTGTGTGTGTGTGCGCGCGCGCGCGCGCTGAGTATTGAACCCCTGCCTCTCAGCACGCTGAGGCTGCACACTACCCTAAGATGCACCTCAGCCCCTTGTCTTCTTAGTGCTGAGTTGTAAGAATATTTTGGCCATGAATTTATGAAAATCCTTCCGATTTAGCCTTTCACTGGGATCAAAGGCATGTGCCTCCACCCCCAGCTGCAAGAACTCCTTCGACATCTGAACACAGTCCATTAGTAGACACAGATTTGAAAATACTTTGTCTCCCCGTATGACTTATATTTCATTTTCTTCTGAAATCTAAAAAGCAGAGGCAATCTAATGATCTTCTGGGCAATTCAGTGCCATGTTTCTGGCAAAGACAGTTCTCAGAGCCTTATATTTTTCACCAGTAATCAAAGTTCTGCAGCCTCGATTCCTAGTTTTACAAGTTGATAACTAGGAGGGCAAGGCCTGTGTTCGCGGCCCTCAAGCCTGCCAACGTCGAGCTTGCCAGCTATCTAGGAGAGGGGGCCCATGCCTGCCTTTCTCTTTTATTTGCTTTTTGTTTGTCTATTTGGGGGCAGGGTCTTATATACGTGAGGACAGCCTTGAACTTGCAATGTAACCAAGCATGACCTTGAACTTTTTACCCTTCTGCCTCCATCTCCTGAGTGCTAGGATTACAGGCATACGTCATCCTGCCTGCTCATGCCATGCTGGGGATCTAACTCAGGGTTTCTTGTATGCTAGGGAAGCACTCTACTAGCCAGACCATATATCCAGCCCCAGCTTCTACATTTCTGAGAATCACTTAACAAACTCCCTACCACTCCATGCAATGGGCTTCCAGGAAAACATCTTTCTGGGTGTAGCTGCTCACAGCCATGATCTCAGCCCTTGGGAGGCTGAGACAAAAAGACTGCCACAAATTGGAAGCCAGCTTGGGCTACAGTTGTCTTATCCTTTTTTTTTTTTTTTTTGTTTTTTTTTTGGGTATTTTTTGAGACAGGGTCTCCCTTTTATAGTACCAGCTGTCCGATAAGCTTCCGCTTCATGTAAACCAGGCTGGGCCTTGAACCCACAGAGATCTGCCCTATCCTGTCCTCCCGAGTGCTGGGATAAAGAGCATTGCACCACCATGCCATCCATGCCCTCCTACAGTGCCCCGCTTTTTTTATGTTTTTTTATTTTTTTTATTTTGTTTGATTATTAAATTTTAATTTATTTCCATAATGTGTAGGAATGTATTGGCTAGCATGCAAGTTTGTGCACCCGTGTCATGCAAAAGCCACGGAGGTCCAAAGAGGGTCTGGAATTCCCCGGAACTGGAGTTCTCCTGAATAGTAGCTTTCAGTCAGACGGGTAGTTAAAGGCCGCCATGTGGGTGCGGGGGATCGAACCCGGGTCCTCTGCGAAAGCAATCGGGGTAGAACATCGGCGCTCTTAACCGCTAGCATCTCTCCAGCCCACAGCCCCGCGTTATACAGTCCCTCTTAAAAAGACATCTCAAGGCTGGAGAGATAGCCCACCAGTTAAGAGCACCCTGCTGCTTCAGAGAAGCCGGTGTGGATCCGCCAGCACCCACATGGCAGCTAAGAACCATCTGTAACTCCAATTACAGGAGAACTCCAGTTCCAGGGGAATCTGAGACCCTCTCTGACCTCTGCTGCATTGCAGGACACGGGTGCACAAACCTACATGCAGACAGTACATTCGTACACATACAAAAATAAAAAAAATAAAATAAAATAAAGGCGTGGTGGCTCACACCTTTAATCCTAGCACTGGGGAGGCAGAGGCAGGCGGATCCTTGGGAGTTAAAGGCCAGCCTGGTCTACAGGGAGACCCTGTCTCAAAAAGACCAAATAAATAGGAAGAAAGAAAGAAAAGAAAGAAAGAAAGAAAGAAAGAAAGAAAGAAAGAAAGAAAGAAAGAAAGAAAGAAAGAAAGAAAGAAAGAAAGAAAGAAAGAAAGAAAGAAAGAAAGGGCGTCACAAGACTGAAGAGCTAGCACAGCAGTTACGAGCACTGGAGGCTGCTCTTGCAGAGGACCTGGTTCAGTTCCCAGCACCCACGTGATGGTTCACAACTTTGTTATTCCAGTTCCAGGGGATCTGATGTCCTCTTCTGGCCTCCACAGGCACTGCACACATATGGTACACAGATGTGCAGGCTAAACACTCATACGCTCATAAAATATAAATCAATCTTTTTTCAAAGGGGGAGTCACCTCTTATGGGCATCATACAAGACTAGGTCAAGTGGGATGAGGCAAACAGGATGCGATCCTGCCCCCAGCTGCTTGGGATGAAGGTAACACCTTCATCCAATGGGACAGCTGGGGTGCCTGGAGGACCAAACCCTTTGGAGAGGACGGACCTGCAAACATCCTCTAGGTTGATCTAAGTGGCGGTTACTCACGTGAATAGACATGGTCATGCTGTGTATTTAAGACGTGTGCCTTGCAAAATACCACTTGTATTTGTACCTTTTTAGAGAGGAAAAGCCTTCCCTTCACCCTGTGAACATTCCCTGGGATGAAGTAACAATAGGCAGGTTGATAGGAGAAGAGATGGCTACATTGTCAACTGGGGGTGTGGATCACCCAGTTGAGTTGTGTTTGTCTAAGAACCCAGTGAGGTCTAGGTGCTTGTATGCATCTGGGGGAGGGGAAGGTGGAAAATGTGACCATTTCAGCAGTAGTGAAGGATTTCAGGTGAATGAATGGGCCCACTGTTCAAACAACAGTTAGTAAATGATTCTTGGTGGGAACAGAATGGGCCTAGCAGTCCAACAATAGCCTGTGATAAAATCTGCCCATTGTGGTTTGCTCTTAAATCTCTCTCTTGGATATGAGTTCAGGTAATGAGAACTCAGACAAGAGATCAAGGTAACTGTTTTCTTCTTGGATGGGTCCAGTTTTGGGGCAGATAAAGGAGTATCAGATTCAAGCAATTGCTATCTGCTGCTCTTCAAAGGCCTTTAGTTTAAAATAATCAGCATATTTGGGGATAAAATTTCCTATTGAAGAAAATAATTACAAGGAATTCAAATCTTTCAAAGAATGACCACAGGAATGTAACCTTTGTAATGGTATTTTGTAATCTCCCCCACCTTGTAAAACTTTTATTTACACAAAGGTCAGCTGTATTTTAGAAACTATGGCCTGGAAAGAATGACCTCCTCTTCCCTGTCTCTTTCATTTCCTTCCTTTAAAAAAAAAAAAAAACAACAACAACAACAACAGCAACAAAACCTGTTATCTGCAAGACCCTGAGTTCTCATCCCAACCAATGGGGAAAAGACACAGTGCTCTTTTGTTAGGATAGAAACCTACCAATTTTCCTGCTGGGTGTGCTCAGTGCTTCCTGAATGAGGCAGCTAATCCTTTGGCAAAAGAAACTGTTGCCTTACTGAGTTACTTTTACTTTGTTCACCTATTCTTTGTGAAGTATCAACAGGGTCCTTAGATTTTATTTCCAACATTGGACTCCTCTAAAATTCTATTTGTTTGGCTGGGCATGGTGGCACACACCTTTAATCCTAGCACTCTGGAGGCAGAGGCAGGCAGATCTTTGAGTTCAGGCCAGCCTGGTCTACATAGCGAGTTCCAGGCCAGCTATACACATACACATATGTAACAACAGATACACACGCACACACACACACACACACACACACGCACCCATGTACGCACGCACACACAGGACAGATACAGGGAGACCCTGTCTCAAAAAAGAAAAAAAAAATCAATTTGTTTGTTTATTGAGACAGGGTCTCACTATGTATCCCTGTGCTCAGTCTGGCCTGGTACTTGCTATATAGATCAGGGTAGCCTGGATCTCACAGAGAACCCCCCCTCTGCCTTCCTGAGTACTGGGTTTATAGGTATGTGCCACCAACCTCGGCTCACTTCAGTATTTTCGATAGACAAGCATGGTACTACACACCTTTATTCCTAGCACCTGGGAGGCAGAGGCAAAAGGATCTCTGTGTTCCAGACCAGCATGCTCTACATAATGAGATCCTGTGTCCCCACAATAAATAAATAAATAAATAAATAAATAAATACATTTTAAAATGATTCATTATTTTATGCCTGCACATGTGTAAGTGCACCTGCGTTATACAGTGCCCGCAAAGGTCAGAAGAGGGCGTCAGATCCCTTCCCTGGAACTCAAGTTACAGACAATTGTTAGCTGCCATGTAGGTGCTGGGAATCTAACCAGGGTCTTCTGCAAGAGCAACCAGTTCTCTTATCCCTGAGCCACCTCTCAAGCCCTGCCAAATCAGTAAACCTTAAAGAGGAAAAAAAAAAATGTAACTGGCCCCAGCTTCACATCTCAGCAGAGCAGATAGGCTGAGTCGGGTGCAAAAGATAGGGGCAGCACCCCAAGCAGGCCAGGTCCGAGGCCTGGTGTGGCAACAGGAGAAGCCAAGGACATAGGCTAGAGCCATTATTAAGGGAGTCCCTGAGGACACAGAGTCACCAGAATGTTAGAAAAGGGGACAGCCAGGCGTGGTGGCGCACTCCTTTAATCCTAGCACTTGGGAGGCAGAGGCAGGTGGATCTTTGTGAGTTCAAGGCCAGCCTGGTTACAGAGTGAGCTCCAGGACAGCTGGGGCTACAGGGAGACCCTGTCTCGAAAAGACTCTCCCCCCCAAAAAAAGAAAAGGGGATCAAGAGAGAGAGCTCTGGGCTAGGGAGGCTGCTCAGCAATAAAGGACCTGAGTTCAGAGGCCCAGCTCTAAGCTAGGTATGCCAGTCACTTAGCATGGGGGAAGTAGAGACAACTTGCCCAGCTCCACACATGTGCATCCCCATCCACAGATGTACACATACACATATGTAACAACAGATCACACACACACACACACACACACACACACACACACACACACAAGACAGATCAGATCTCTGGGAAACAAACTGGAGGGGAAGTGGAGGGAGGCTGTGTTCGCTTCAGTTCTGATCAAGTGGAAACTGCACAGTTAACAGCTGGAGGTCCTGGGTACAAGAAGATACTCAACGAAGCTGGAGAGGTGGCCCAGTGGTTAAGAGCACTGGCTGCTCATGCAGAGGACCCAGGTTAGCCCCACATGGAGGCTAACAGTCTGTAGCAGTCTGTAACTCCAACACCCTCTTCTGACCTCCACCGGTATTGCATGACACAGGTGCAGTTACACACATGCAGGCAACACACTCATACACATAAAAAAATGAAAATAATTATCTTTTGTCTCTTTGAGACAGGGTCTCCCTGTAGTCCCAGCTGTCCTGGAACTCACTATGTAGACCAGGCTGGGCTTGAACTCACAGAGATCGCCTGCTTCCTCTGCCTTCTGAGTGCTGGCATGCACTACCATGCCCAGCTAATAAATAAAAATTTTTAAAAAGATACTCATGATTCTGAAAGATGGGCTGATTAGGAAAAACAAGTTCAGTTTCCCACTGTACTGCTGATACCAGATGTGGATGTGTGTGCAAGGAAGAAATTCTGCAGTGGATGCCAGCTCCATGTCCTGACACTGTCCAGTTCTGGAGCTTTCCACTGAGAGGCAGATAGGTCCCAACCCACAGGCTAAGGGTCCCATGAGACTCCTGATGGCAGTCACAAAGTCCAGGTGTCTCTGACCTAGCAACCCCTCATTGGGTTCAATGACTGTTCTAGAACATCTCATAGAACTCAGGGAAACACATTTACAAGTATATTGTTGATAAATAATAATTACATAAGGTCATGGTTTGTTTTTGTTATTGTTTATTGTTTTCTTTTTTTTTTTTTTTTTTTTTTTTTTTTTTTTTTTTTTGTCTGTTTGAGACAGCTGGCCTGGAAGTGTGCTATTTTAGATTAGGCGGCCTGAACTCACAGAGTCTGACCTGCCTCTGCTTCCTGGATGCCAGGATTAAAGATGTGCAACACAATGTCCCCAACCAAAATCTGAGGTGCATGGTTTGTGTTTTGGGGTTTGTTTCAAAGTAATGTATTTACTTGAAAGCTTTTGTGCATTTCATTTATACAAAATTACACATTACAAATCAAATCTAGACCCGGGCCCCCTTCTGCCCCCCACCCCACCACCCACCAACCCCACAGCATTCTGCTAACCTTTCCTTTTAATAAGTTCCTTGGTTGTGGTGCTTTAAAAATCACAAACACAGCAACAGAACAGGTGGCAACTCACAGAGGATGTTGGTACCAAGAACGTTGGCTGTTGGCTGTGAAAGAACCTGACCATGTGGATGTTGGGAGAAATGTGAAAGACTTTGGAACTTTGAGGCTGGCAAGCTGTTGACTACTGACGGTAAGACAGAGCTTAACCAGGAAACAGGCAGATCTAGTAGAAGCTGGAAGAAAGCATTGCTGCAAGCAAAATGTAGTTTCAGAGGGAAATAAGACTTAGGCAGCAACCAGAATATTTTGATAAAGAATCTGACAGCAGTTTGCCCACAGCCCAAATGCTTGCATGATGCTAAGTTGAAAAGCATGGACTAATGTCTTTTGTGGAGGCTTTCAAGACACCTAATGTAGAAATGGTGGCGTGGCATTTAATAGTGAATATTATACAGATCTAAAGTGTAAAAGAGCAGATGGGGCGAAAAAGAAATGCAGAAGGTACAGTTGGAATCTGAAAAACTGCCAAGAAGAAGTTTAAAGTGAGAGCCAAGGCATGTGAAGGAGAGGTTCCTTGTGATAAGGAGACTAAAGTGAAAGGAGAGGCCTAGCTATTTAAAATGAAACAATGGAAAGAGTAGAATTTTAAAGTGATTAAGGAGGTGTCTCAAGATTTACAAGTAAATAATAGAATCAGTACCTTCAGGGCCAAGACCACACCCAGTTAATCCTCCAATTTTGAAAGGAAAATACGAAAGTGTTTTCTACCCCCACAAGTCCAGGGTAGAGAAAATTTGCAAATATGGTTGAGTTAAAGTAGGAGAGAGTGCATCCCGAACTTGCAGCCAAATTCTGCAATTTCATTCACGTGGTGCGGCTTTAGAGGCATGAAGTATGCAAGAGTATGAGGGGGTTATCAGTTCTGTCCTCTGCGGTTTCAGAGAGCCAAAGAGCCAGGCAGAGTGCAGCAGGGGCATCCATGAATAAAGAAGGCCCTGATAGGCCTTTGTGTGAAGCTGTGAATGTGAAGTCCTGTTGGCAGCAGAGACCCCAAGAAGACATTCGGAGGTGCCAGAGCTGTGAGACAACTGCCAAGGAGAACTGCATACAATGGAGTGGACCACACTAAGGAAGAGATGATAAGTGGTTGCACAAGCAAAGCTGAAAGAGTTTGAAGCCATCTCAGTAAGTCTCTTGGAATTAAAGTCCCAGAAGTCACACTGGAGCTACTGGACTTGGTGTTTGCCCTGCTGGTTTTTCCAGGTCTTGTTTTTGGCCAGTATTTCCTCACTATACATCTATTCCTCACCGTTTGGAATGGTAATTTGTATTCAGTTCCACTGTACAATGGTAGTTTGTAATTGGTCTCTTGATTTTACGGAAGCTTACAGTTAAGAGATTGGCCCAACTCTCAGAAGAACTTGGGACTGTAGATTTTTGAATGGCATTGAACTGGTAAAGACTATGAGGAATTTTAAGGTTAGACTAAATGAAATTTTTCCATTTATATGTCAGGGCCATGGGGGCAAGAAGAGGATGTGGTGTTTTGAATGATAGTGTCCCCCACAGGCCTTAAGTACTGAGACATTTTGTCTCCCAGTTGGTGGCCCCTGTTCTTTGGCGGTCTTAGAAGTGTGCTGTGCTGGCAGCCGATATTTTCTTGGGGGCAGGCTTCGTGCGTTATACCCGAGCCTTAGGTTGTGTGGGCTCCCACCTCTCCCCTACATCATCGGCTTCCTGGGCTCATGGCGCGGATGTGAGCTAGGGACCCCCTCGGCTATGCTGCTCGGCCCGGCCCGCCGCCTTCCATCCCTCCTTCCCCCCAAGCCACCCTGACTCTGCTTCCCTGACCACGTCCCTCCGCAGCTCCAATACCCCTCTTCCTTTTCTCCGTATTCTCTGGTTTGGGGGGTTTCTCACCGCCCCCGCCCAGTGCCTCCTCCCCCCCCTCTTGTCCACTCTGCCCTGCTGCGGGTGAGCTGCACTTGTATGGTGCTCAAGTTTGGATCTTCAGTATTTTGTCCATAGGTCTCCGGGTCTGTTTTTGTGCCAGTACCAAGCTGTTATATGACTACAGTCTTTTTTTTATGACTACAGTCTTGTAGTGTAGTTTGAAGTTTGGTATGGCAATCCCCTCTGTATTGCTTGCTCTTTTTGCTCAGGGTTTTGGCTATCTATTCAGAGTCTTTGTAGTTATTTCCATATGAAATTAAGGACTTTTTCCCCCAAGTCTGTGAAGAAACTTTGGGGATTTTAAAATTTGGATTGCTTGAAATCGATCTGTATTATTAATTTGGTTGAATAGGAGCATTTTTTACTATATAAATTTTTCCAAATCATGAGCTGTGGGGGAGTTCTTTGCAATCCGCCTGATGTCTTCCTCAATTTTGCTCTTCAGGGGTTTAAATATTTTTTGGAGAGATCTTTGGGTTAGGTTTTTTTTCCTAGGTATTTTATTGTTTTTTTGAGGCTGATTGTGATTGGAAAGTCTCTTATATTCCTTCTCCGTATAGCTTGTTCGTGGTGTAAAGAAAGGTTAATTTTGTATCCTCCACTTAACTGAAACTGTTAATCAGATTCTAGGAGTTTCTGGCTGAGTTGTTTTAAGCAATCCCTTTAGGCCAAACAATCGTCCTCATCTGCAAAAAGGGATGCTTAACTTCCTCTTTTCCAATAGTACTCTTAACTTCCTTTTCTTGGCCTTGTTGCCCCTAGCAAGTGTTTTCAAAGCATTGTTTTGAAGGGAGTGGTGCCGGGGGCAAGCCGATGCCTAGTTCCCTACCGTTACGAGGGAATTGGCTTCTGTCTTTTTCTTTTCTTCCAATTTAGGATGATTTTGTGAGGTCATTAGTGTTTTCTAGCCTCATGCATTAGGCCATAGACTAGATCATATAAAAAATAGTTGACCATGCCTAAAGTTTCCACATCAGCTTGCTAGAAACTAGTTTAATTTCTATAACTCAACTCTTCAAGAAACCAAGGAAAAAAAAAGAAAAAAAATTTCCCAACCAGTAAGTGTATGCATCTGGCATGACACATGACCGTTCCTGTCCTTAACTTAAAGTAGAATACCATCCATCACACAACCATAAGCGAATCTGGGCTTAAGCCGCCAACATACCTATAATTGTAACATTTGGGAAGGCGGGGCAGGAGGATTTCTTGGAGTTCAAGACTAGCCTGGGTTACATAATGAGGTATCAGGTACCAGCCTAGGCCTAGTGAAAAGCTTTGTCTCAAAACAAAACAGAGCCAGGCAGAGTTGTGCTTGTCTTTAATCCCAGCACGTAGAAGACAGAAGCAGAGCAGAGCTCGTGAGTTCACAGGCCAGCCTTGGTCTACAAAGCAAGTCCAGGCCAGTCAGGGATATGTAATGAGAATTTTTCTGAAAACAAACAAAAGTACACCGGAAGAAAAAACCATGAACAAAGTAACCTCAGTAATCTGAAGATTGGGCTGTCAGTCCATGTGTCCTATTGTTCTCTCTCCTGGGCCCCACAGGAAAGCAACTTTGAAAATGACCAGTCTGCTTTTTTTCTAACCATTCCCTGTAGGAAAAAAAAATTTATTTAATTTTATATAATTTAAATGTACTGAGTGTTTATGCCTGCCATGTGTGTAAGGGTGTACCTGTGCTGTGCAAAGCCCATGGAGGCCAGAGAGGGCGTTGGAATTCCTGGAACTGGAGTTTATGATGGTTTGTGAGAACACCCCTTGGGTGCCAAGAAATGGAGCCGGTCCTCTGCAGAGCAGCCATGCTCTTAACAGCTGGAGCCATCGCTCTAAGCCCCTAAAACAACTAACGTTCATGACAATCAGAACCCTCATTCGTTTATGACTCATACCAGAGTTTTAGGGTCAAAGCCTGGGCTCCCCCAGCCCTAATAAGCTAGGCCTGGCCATCCATTCTCAAGCCAATTAAAGAGAGAACAGAGAAAAGCCGAGAGGAAGAGTTTGGGGGCCGCCCCCGCCATGCGTTGGCCAGTGGGGCATGACAAAAGAAAGGGAAAATCCCACCGTGACATGGGAAGGAAAAGAAAGTCCACATCCGGGTTCGCTTTGCTATCCTGCTGGTGGAGTCAGGAAGCTTTAGACACGACTGTAACTAAATTGCCTACCATGACACTGCATGTTTCCCTAAAGACGCTCCAATCAAAGATGTGAAGGACAATAAAATGTGCTTGGGGCTTATTTAGGCCAAAATGATCTGTCACGGTTGTTGGAAGCATTCCTTGTTCCTATCCATTCCCAAGATCTAACCATATCATCCTCCTAAATCCACCTTAAAACATATCTCTCATAGATCCACCTTTAAAAATGTTGTTACAAAAGGAAATTCTTTTCTGACTTTGTCGTAAGTTAGTCTCTGATCAATGCAAACGTAAGTCCAGAGGATCATCCAAGCATGGTGGTGCACCCCTTAAATCCCAGCAGAGGGCAGGTAAGATCCATGAGTTTCAAGCCAGCCTGGGCTACACGGGACTCATAGGCCAGCGGGGACTAAAGGGAAACCGGTCCTCAAAAATAGCAAAAAAAAAAAAAAAAAAGTCACAGGATCGTATACACAACCACTGTGAGGCTATCTGACCTCAATTCCAGCTTTTAGAGCCCGTATCCTACTGTTTGTTTTTTTTTTTTTTTCTGTATGTGTATGCAACGTACGTCTGCATGTAGGTTTGAACACCCATGTCATGCAATGCCTCGAGGTCAGAAAAGGGTGTGTATATTCCCCTGGAACTGGATTTTCTCCTGGAATTGGAGTTTGGAGTTTCAGATGGTTCTCCAGCCACCATGTGGGTGCTGGGATCAAAACCAGGTCCTCTTGTAAACAGTTGTCGGCGCTCTTAACCACGAGGCCTCGCTCCAGCCCCCCCATACTCTTTTTTGTCTGTTTTTGAGCCCCTCCTTTTTTTAAAACCCCCATGCTTAATAGCTACAGTGTAATCTCTTAATAAATTCCAGCTCTGCTTCACACTGGCTTCTCCTGAAATTCTTTGCTTTCTGTGGTAAACACAAGAATCCTGGGTTTGCCTGAGTGGAGGTCCCTAATATGGAAAGGAACTACTGAGTCCTCTGTCTGTGAGAACAGCATGTGGCTGTGCCTCCATCCCCTGCCCCTCTCATAGCACACTTGGGAAGAACAAATAAAGAAGACCAAATACCCGCCAGCCCATCTTTGGAGTTCAATGTGAAGGTTGTAGAAGTGTAACTAGAGGCAAGAAGGTAAGGTCCGAGGAGATGGCTCATGGGCAAAGAGCCTTCTCCAGGCAGAAGCTGAGGAAGGACCCAAGTTCAAATATCCCCCAGAAAGAAACAGTGATCCCAATGCTCCAACAGCACAATGAGAAGCAGAGACGGGGCATCCTGGAAGGTTGCAGCCCCTGACTCACACAAGGTGAGGACCGACACCTGAGGTTATCCTCTAACCTCCACCACACACGTCGACATGTGTGCCCCACACTCCACATAACATGCACATGTATGTATACATGTTCATGCCATACTCACACTATATGTCACACACAGAGATTTAAAGGAGGAGGAGTTAGGGGAGGAGGAGCCAACCGACTAAGGCAGGGGGAAGGAGGGAGAGGGGGGAAGGAAAAACGCGGTTGAGGTGTGAATCCACCCACCACTGACCAGCATTTGCCTATGCCAGTCTCTCCTGCGAGTAGCTGACAAGCTGTTTAGACTGTGGGGAATTCTTTCCTCGGAGACCATTTCCCTCCCCTTCCTTGCCGGCACCAGGTTCATTCAGCCTTTTCCTTCTCTCAGCATGAGATATTCCTGAGGCAATTCAAGTTTCTTCCTTGAGGCCCACTGTTTCTACAGTCTGGGAGCCAAAGGGAGGGGCCCAAGTGTGTCTTCAGGACATCTTCACTCCTGACGTCACAGCTGCAGGCCTGGCAAAGGAATGCAGGCCCCTGCCTTCCCAAGGAGCCAGCTTGCCCAGGGCACCTCATACAACTCCAGTGCTGGTGGATTAAGAAGAGTCATTTTTCTGTTGCTGTAATCAAACACCAACCAAGATCAAGGGAATTTATAAAAGGAAGGTTCAGAGCTTACGTTGTGGTCAAGGGAACTGAAATCCATCATGCCAGGAAGGTAGGTGCCGGAGGTGCCACTGCACAGAAAGCAGGAATATATTAAATTTTTTTTAATTAATAAGTAGTTTGTGGGAGAAGTTTTTTTGTTGTTGTTGCTGTTTTGTTTGGGTTGTTTTTAGTTAAGTTCAGGACAGAAAGTACAGGCGCTCTCCAAACCCCTCCGATCCCATCCAATGTTAACCAAGAGCCTTCTCATGAATTCAATTTTCAAACTGTCCTCTAGACACAGCTCTGAACCAAGGCCCAACACTGCCCTCACTTCTAGCTCATTGAAGTAGACAGACCAGCCTCAGGCAGTGCCATGTAGGAGGAAATTCACAGACAGGTGAGGGAGCCCAGGGTGCCAAGCCCTGCAGGGCACCTCCTAGCTTCAGGGGAGCCCCGAGGACGTCCTTAATGGCTGGATGCTTCTTCTAGCTTGCTTTCTCTCACTGTGTTAAACATCATGAGTAGAAGCAACTTGGAAAGGGAAAGGCTTCTTTCATCTCACACTTCCAAGTCAACCCCATCACTGAGGGAAGCAGGGTAGAAGCTCAAGGCAGGAACCTGAATCAGAGACGGGGAGGAACCCTGCCTACTGGCTTACTCCCTCTGGCTCTTGCTTGGCCAGTTTCTCTCTCTCTCTCATCTCGCCTCTCATCCTCTCTCTCTCCATCTCTCGCACCGACCATCCTCCTCTCTCCTCTCTGTGTGTGTAAAATTTTCATTGAATTGTTGTGCATTTCACACAGAACTCTTACGTTTACATTCCCCTCCCCACTGGTACCCTCCCATATCCTGTCCACTGGAATTCAAGCACTCTGCCATTGTGTCAAGGCCATAGTGTCGAGTTAGCGTCCCCAGGCTTCCCTCAGCACAAGTTCATCCACCGAGGTCGGGTCAGTCCATCTAGAGTCCCTTCCCTTAAGATCAGCTCTTCCTCAACTCACAGCCCCGGCAGTAATCAGCGCCAATAATTCTAAGACCTAAGGTCTCACTGTCAATTTTCCACAGTGGCTTGGGGTTTTGTCTGCTGGATGTTTGCATGGGGATGTGCATGCTGGACTCCGTTGCTTGTAAGTTCATACAACCAAGGTCCCAGGACCCTGTAGGACTACTATTTCCATTGGTTATGTACCCCTTGGCTCTTCTAATCTTTTGCTCCCTCCTCTGCAATGGTCCCTGAGCCCTGGGTGGTTGGAAGTTTAATAGAGGAGTCCTGTTCAATGACCCACACTATGCACTACAGTATTGCTGTTGTGTTTTGTGCCCATTTGTGACCTTTTGTGTTCCTGGCCCCGTGTTGCATGAGGAAAGCTTCAGTGATGAGAACTGACATGCACTAGCGTTCTCTTCCCCCGTTCTATGTTCCAGGAGCCTTAGGTGTACAAAGTGCATCAGGGAATGGTAGCCCTGGGGCTGGGCAATTCACAGTCCTGATGGTAGACAAGTTTTGTGGAACCCTGTAATCATCTCCCATCTATTTCAGCCAGCTTTCTTATACAAGCCAGGGAACTATCTGCCAGGGGGTAGCTTGCCTACATAGCTGACCCCTCCCATATTAATCAACATCAAGAAGACCTCAAGCCAATCTGAACTAAGAAATCCCTCAATTAAGACTCCCTCTTCCCAGGTTGTTGTGAGTTTACAATAAAAAGGTAAATGAGAACAATTTCATGTTTTTTTGTTATTTGTATTGTTTTTGGTTTTGTTTTTTGATTTTGTTTGAAAGACAAAGGATCCGCCCTATAGCCACAGCTGGCCTGGAACTCACCCTGTAGACCAGGCTGGCCTTGAACTCACAGAGATTTCACCTGGTGGCCTTGTGACCTCCCTGCTAGGGATTAAAAAGGCTGCACACCATGCCCCAAGGCTTAAAGTTGGTTCCTTAGCAACCATGTGGGTACTTGGAACCGAACCCTGGTCCTCTGCAAGGAGCATCGGTGCTCGTAAAACTGAGCCATCTCCTCCAGCCCCCAAGACANAGGAGAGAGTCCATCCCGAACTTGCAGCCAAATTCTGCAATTTCATTCACGTGGTGCTGGCTTTAGAGGCACGAAGGATGCAAGAGTGAAGGGGTTATCAGTTCTTCCTCTGCGGTTTCAGAGAGCCACAGAGGCCAGGCAGAGTGCAGCAGGGGCATCCCTGAATAAAGAAGGCCCTGATAGGCCATTGTGTGAAGCTGTGAATGTGAAGCCTGGTTGGCAGCAGAGACCCCAAGAAGACATTCGAGATGCCAGGCCTGTGAGATATTTGCCAAGGAGAGCTGCATACAGGGAGTGGTACCAGCCTAAGGAAGAGATGTATGTTGCAAGCAAAGCTGAAAGAGTTGAGCCATCTAAGCCCTTTGGAAGTCAAGTCCCAGAAGTTGCACATGGAGCTACTGGACTTGGTGTTTGCCCTGCTGGTTTTCGGTCTTGTTTTGGTCCAGTATTTCCTCACTATGCCTCTATTCCTCCCTTTTGGAATGGGAATGTGTATTCAGTTCCACTGTACATTGGGAGTTTGTAATTTGTCTTTTGATTTTACAGGAGCTTACAGTTAAGAGATTGGCCCGTGTCTCAGAAGAGACTTTGGACTGTAGACTTTTGAATGGCATTGAAACTGGTAAAGACTATGGGGACTTTTAAGGTTGGACTAAATGAATTTTGCATTTTATATGGTCAGGAGCCTATGGGGGCCAGGAAGAGGAATGTGGTGGTTTGAATGAGTGTCCTCAATAGGCTTTAAGTATTCAGACATTTTGTCTCCAGTTGGTGGCACTGTTCTTGGAGGTCTTAGAAGGTGTGGCTGTGCTGGAGGAAGTATGTTATTGGGGGCAGGCTTAGTGAGTTTAACAAGCCTTGTGGTCTCCAACCTCTCCCTCTCTCTGCTTCCTGTGCTCATTGCGAGATGTGACCCTCGGCTTGCTGCTCCAGCCCCGGCCACCATGCTTCCCGCCACAATGGACTCTGATTCCCTGGAACCGTCAATCATAAGCTCAAATAAACTCTTCCTTTTATAAGTTCTCTTGGTTATGGTGGTTTATCACAGCAACAGAAAAGTGACTAATACAACCCTCTTGTCAAATATGAAATATGAGGTGGCTGAAATTGTATGTGCTCAAGTTTGGATCTTCAGTTTTGTTCCATTGGTCAACAGGTCTGTTTTTGTGCCAGTACCAAGCTGTTTTTATGACTATAGCCCTGTAGTATAGTTTGAAGCCTGGTATAGAGATCCCCCCTGTATTGCTCTTTTTGCTCAGGGTTGCTATGGCTATTCAGAGTCTTTTGTTTTTCCATATGAAATTAAGGACTTTTTCCCCCAAGTCTGTGAAGAAACTCTTGGGGATTTTAATTGGGATTGCATTGAATCGAATCTGTATATTAATTTGGTTAGAATGGACATTTTTACTATATTAATTTTTCCAATCCATGAGCATGGGAGGTCTTTCAATCTTCTGATGTCTTCTTCAATTTCCTTCTTCAGGGGTTTAAAAATTTTTTTGTAGAGATCTTTGGTTAGGTTTTTTTCCTAGGTATTTTATTGTTTTTGAGGCTATTGTGATTGGGAAGGTCTCCTTATATTCCTTCTTCAGTTGCTTGTTCTTGGTGTAAAGAAAGGTTAATTTTGTATCCTGCCACTTTAATGAAATTCTTAATCATTTCTAGGAGTTTTCTGGTGGAGTTTTTAGCATCCCTTAGGCAAACAATCGTCTCATCAGCAAAAAGGGATAGCTTAACTTCCTCTTTTCCAATTAGTACTCCTTTAACTTCCTTTTCTTGCCTTGTTGCCCTAGCAAGTGTTTCAAGCATTGTATTGAAGAGGAGTGGTGACAGGGGGCAGCCTTGCCTAGTTCCTACCTTTAAGGGGAATGCTTCTGTCTTTTCTCCATTTAGGATGATGTTTGAGGTCATTGTTTTTTACTAAGCCTCTGCATTAGGCCCCAATAGACTAGATCAATATAAAAACATAGTTGCCCATGCTAAAGTTCCACATCAGCTTGCTAAAACTTAGTTATTTATCTCACTCTTCAAGAAACCAGGAAGAATTTCCCAAACAAGTAAGTGTTGATTGGCATGAAAATGAAGTTCCTGTCTTAATCATTAAATAAATAAATAATAAAAAAAATAAGAGAATCTGGGCTTAGCAGCACATACCTATAATTGTAACATTTGGGAAGGCGGGGCAGGAGGATTTCTTGGAGTTCAAGACTAGCCTGGGTTACATAGTGAGTTCAGGTCCAGCCTAGGCTGTGAAAGCTTGTCTCAAAACAAAACAGAGCCAGGCAGAGTTGTGCTTGTCTTTAATCCCAGCACTTAGAAGACAGAAGCAGGCAGATCTCTGTGAGTTCCAGGCCAGCTTGGTCTACAAAGCAAGTTCCAGGCCAGTCAGGGATATGTAATGAGATGCTTTCTCAAGACAAAACAAAAGTAACCGGAAGAAAAACAAATGAACAAAGTAACCTAAAGTAAGCTGAAGTTGGGCTGTCAGTCATTTTTCTATTGTTCTCTCTCCTGGGCCCCACAGGAAAGCAACTTTGAAAATGACCAGTCTGCTTTTTTTCTAACCATTCCCTGTAGGAAAAAAAAATTTATTTAATTTTTAAAAATTTAATATGTATGAGTGTTTTGCCTGCATGTGTGTAAGTGTACCTGTGCTGTGCAAAGCCCATGGAGGCCAGAAGAGGGCGTTGGATTCCCTGGAACTGGAGTTATGGATGGTTGTTAGACACCCATATGGGTGCCAAGAATTGAGCCCTGGTCCTCTGCAAGAGCAGCCAGTGCTCTTAACAGCTGAGCCATCGCTCTAGCCCCTAAAACACTAACTTTCATGAACCAATCAGAACCCTCATTCTGTTTTATGAACTCATTACCAGAGTTGTTAGGGTCAAAGCCTGGGCTCCCCCAGCCCTAATAAGCTAGGCCTGGCCATCCATTCTCAAGCCAATTAAAGAGAGAACAGTGAAAAGCAGAGGAAGATGCATTCAGTATGGCCATGGGGCATGACAGAAAGAAAGGGAAATCCACCGTGACATGGGAAGGAAAAGAAAGTCCACATCCGGGTTCGCTTTGCTATCCTGCTGGTGGAGTCAGGAAGCTTTAGACACGACTGTAACTAAATTGCCTACCATGACACTGCATGTTTCCCTAAAGACGCTCCAATCAAAGATGTGAAGGACAATAAAATGTGCTTGGGGCTTATTTAGGCCAAAATGATCTGTAACTGGGTTTTGGGCATTCCTTTCCCATTCCCAGATCTAAACAATATCTCTCATAAATCCACCTTAAAACAATATCTCTCATAAATCCACCTTAAAAATTTGTTTACAAAAGGAAATTCTTTTCTGACTTTGTCGTAAGTTAGTCTCTGATCAATGCAACTTAGAGTCTCAGGATCATGCCAAGCATGGTGGTGCACCCCTTAATCCCAGCAGAGGCAGGTAGATCTCTATGAGTTCAAGGCCAGCCTGGTCTACACAGGGAGCTCTAGGCCAGCTGGGACTAAAGGGAGACCCTGTCTCAAAAATAGCAAAAAAAAAAAAAAAAAAAAAAAAAAGTCACAGGATCGTATACACAACCACTGTGAGGCTATCTGACCTCAATTCAGCTTTGAGAAGCCCGTATCCATACTCTTTTTTTTTTTTTTTCTGTATGTGTATGAACGTACTGTCTGCATGTAGGTTTGTACACCCATGTCATGCAATGCCTCGGAGGTCAGAAAAGGGTGTTAGATTCCCCTGGAACTGGAGTTCTCCTGGAATTGGAGTTTCAGATGGTTCTCAGCCACCATGTGGGTGCTGGGGATCAAACCCAGGTCCTCTGTAAGAGTGGTCGGCGCTCTTAACCACTAGGCCATCTCTCCAGCCCCCCCATACTCTTTTTTGTCTTTTTTGAGCCCCTCCTTTTTTTAAAACCCCCATGCTTAATAGCTACAGTGTAATCTCTTAATAAATTCCAGCTCTGCTTCACACTGGCTTCTCCTGAAATTCTTTTCTGTGGTAAACACAAGAATCCTGGGTTTGCCTGAGTGGAGGTCCCTAATATGGAAAGGAACTACTGAGTCCTCTGTCTGTGAGAACAGCATGTGGCTGTGCCTCCATCCCCTGCCCCTCTCATAGCCACACTGGGAAGAACAAATAAAGAGACCAAATAATCCTCCAGCCCCATCTTTGGAGTTCATGTGAGGTTTAGATGTAACTAGAAGGCAAGAAGTAAGTCTGAGGAGATGGCTCAGTGGGCAAAGAGCTTCTCCTGCAGATGTGAGGACCCAAGTTCAAATCCCCAGAAACAGTGATCCCAATGCTCCAACAGCACAATGAGAAGCAGAGACGGGGCATCCTGGAAGGTTGCAGCCCCTGACTCACACAAGGTGAGGACCGACACCTGAGGTGTCCTCTGACCTCCACCCACACACGTTCGACATGTGTGCCCACACTCACATACATGTCACATGTATGTATACATGTTCATGCATACTCACACATATATGTCACACACAGAGATTTAAAGGAGGAGGAGTTAGGGGAGGAGGAGCCACAGCTAAGCAGACCTGGTTGAGGTGTGATCCACCCACCACTGACCCAGCATTTGCCTAGTGCCAGTCTCTCCTGCGAGGTAGCCTGACAAGCTGTTAGACTGTGTGGAATCTCTTTCCTGGAGACCATTTCCCCTTCTGGCTGGCACCAGGCTTCATTCAGCCTTTTCCTTCTCTCAGCATGAGATTCCTGAGGCAATTCCAAGTTCTTGAGGCCCACTGTTTCTACAGTCTGGGAGCCAAAGGGAGGGGCCCAAGTGTGTCTTCAGGACATCTTCACTCCTGACGTCACAGCTGCAGGCCTGGCAAAGGAATGCAGGCCCCTGCCTTCCCAAGGAGCCAGCTTGCCCAGGGCACCTCATACAACTCCAGTAGCCTGGTGTATTAGTCATTTTTCTGTTGCTGTAATCAGACCAACAAGACTAGGGGAACTTATAAAAGGAAGAGTTCAGAGCTTACGATTGGTGGTCAAGGGGAACTGAAGAGTCCATCATGCCAGGAAGGTATGGTTGCCGGAGGTGCCAACGTGCACATAAAGCAGGCATTTATTAAATTTTTTAATTAATAAAGTATTTTTGGAGAAGTTTTTTTGTTGTTGTTGCTGTTGTTGTTGTTTTTAGTTAAGTTCATGACAGAAAGTACAGGCAGCTCTCTCAACCCTCCTATCTCATCCACATGTATACCTTCTCATGAATTCAATTTTCAAACTGTCCTCTAGACACAGCTCTGAACCAAGGCCCAACACTGCCCTCACTTCTAGCTCATTGAAGTAGACAGACCAGCCTCAGGCAGTGCCATGTAGGAGGAAATTCACAGACAGGTGAGGGAGCCCAGGGTGCCAAGCCCTGCAGGGCACCTCCTAGCTTCAGGGGAGCCCCGAGGACGTCCTTAATGGCTGGATGCTTCTTCTAGCTTGCTTTCTCTCACTGTGTTAAACATCATGAGTAGAAGCAACTTGGAAAGGGAAAGGCTTCTTTCATCTCACACTTCCAAGTCACAGCCCATCACTGAGGGAAGCAGGGTAGAAGCTCAAGGCAGGAACCTGAATCAGAGACGGGGAGGAACCCTGCCTACTGGCTTACTCCCTCTGGCTCTTGCTTGGCCAGTTTCTCTCTCTCTCTCTCTCTCTCTCTCTCTCTCTCTCTCTCTCTCTCTCTGTGTGTGTGTGTAAATTTTCATTGAATTGTTGTGTATTTCACACAGAACATCTTAACTTTACATTCCCTCCCCACTGGTACCCTCCCATATCCTGTCCACTGGAATTCAAGCACTCTGCCATTGTGTCAAGGCCATAGTGTCGAGTTAGCGTCCCCAGGCTTCCCTCAGCACAAGTTCATCCACCGAGGTCTGGTCAGCCTATCTAGAGTCCCTCCCTTTAAGATCAGCTCTTCCTCACCCGGCAGTAATCAGCTGCCAATAATTCTAAGACTAGGTCTCACTGTCCATTTCCACAGTGCTGGGTTTTGTCTGCTGGAGTTTGCATGGGCCTGTGCATGCTGACTCCGTTGCTGTAGGGTCATATAAGCAAGGTCCCAGGACCCTGTAGGACTCTATTTCCATATGGTTATGTACCTCCTTGGCTCTTCTAATCTTTCTGCTCCCTCCTCTGCAATGGTCCCTGAGCCCTGGGTGGGTGGAGTTTAATACAGGAGTCCTGTCCAAGGACCCACACTCTGCACTCTTATTCTGTGTGTTTTGCCCATTTGTGACCTTTTGTGTTCCTGGCCCTCTGTTGCCTGAGGAAGCTTCAGTGATGAGAACTGACATGCACTAGCGTTCTCTTCCCCCGTTCTATGTTCCAGGAGCCTTAGGTGTACAAAGTGCATCATGAATGTGCCACTGGGGCTTGGGCAATTCACAGTCTGTGTATGACCAGTTGTGGAACCCTGTAATCATCTCCCATCTATTTCAGCCAGCTTTCTTATACAAGCCAGGACTATCTGGCCAGGGGTAGCATTGCCTACATTAAGCTAGACCCTCCCATATTAATCAACATCAAGAAGACCTCAAGCCAATCTGAACTAAGAAATCCCTCAATTAAGACTCCCTCTTCCCAGGTTGTTGTGAGTTTACAATAAAAATTAATGAGAACAATTCTTTTTTTGTTATTTGTTTGTTTTTGGTTTTGTTTTTGATTTTGTTTTGAGACAGGATCTCCCTATAGCCACAGCTGGCCTGGAACTCACCCTGTAGACCAGGCTGGCCTTGAACTCACAGAGATTCACCTGCCTCTGCCTCCCGAGTGCTGGGATTAAAGGCATGCACCACCATGCCAGGCTTAAAGATGGTTCTTAGTCACCATGTGGGTGCTGGGAACCGAACCCTGGTCCTCTGCAAGAGCAGTCGGTGCTCTTAACCACTGAGCCATCTCTCCAGCCCCAAGAACAATTCTGAAGGAGCTCTAGATGTTAGTTAGCAAAGTACACTAAGGGCAGGAGTAGGTCGTGTGTGCGCAAGGACTGCCCAGATAGCACATCTAAACCAGGAGCTCTGTCTGGCTTTAAGATTGGACTTTACTGAGTGACATCACCTCTCCCAGCCTCAGTCTACTCATCAGTGGAAGGGGCTGGAAACATTACCCCCTCATAGGATGACAGATGAAATCTAGTCCCATGTGTAAGGGGGAACATGAAGCAGAGCATCTCCAGAGGATGCTAAGATAATATGCAAAGGTGGAGAGAGGAGGAGCTGGAGGCCGGAGGAAGGCAGGACCAGAAGCCCAGACACGTGCCTGTGAAATGAAAGCATGTTCTCTTCCCATGAGCTCAAAGAGAACCACACAGTACAAGCAGCTTCTCTACTGCAGGTGCTCTGTGCAGAGATAACCCCCCCCCACCCGAGGCCCTTTCTTCCAGGAGGCAATATGGGCTAGTACTTGGCTCAGTGTATTTGTACCCCAAACTAAGCCCCAAACAAAACAAAAGCCCCACCTTTATTCCCGCTGTTGGTTTCCCTTTTCTTCTCAGTTTGTTTCCCATAAATAGCAATACATATTCTGATCGGGTGTCCCCTGCCACAGGGTCCTGGTAGGCGGAACTGTGTGCCTTCATTCAGGCACAGACCATGCTTCACTGCCTTCCCTTTGCTGGGAGTGGGGGTGTCCCTGCCACATTCCTAATAGCTCCGGCTACACTGAGAGAGCTACAACATCCAGGTCAAAGGAAGAGGTTGTTCCCCTCCTGGCTCACTTGTTGGAAGGACTGTGATCCTTTGGGGATCTTGTTCAACATTTGTGGAAGAACCAGCTTGCTGGGTACACAAAAACTGAGCAGGCTTGGGGTTAGATATCTAGCCTAGATCTCCTACAGAATGTCCTGGAGACAAAGCTGAATCCCATAAAAGGAAAAATGTCCTGGAGTGTAAAGTGTATGACCTGGAGTACGCTCCCAAAGTAGCAAGTGTCCTGTCCTGGGAGTATTTGAGCCGGAGGGTCAGAGATATGGACAGGGCCATGGAGGCTTAAGTATTTACTTCTTAGCACCGGATGAGCCCTGACCCTCACAGAGGGATGGATCACCCACTAGCCTCAGGGGAGCTCTATCTCTCTGCTCAGAAGGCTCTAGGGCAGACAGGTATTGGGGACTGTGGTCATCTCAGGCCTAAGGGCTGGCTGCTGTGCTCCCCGTAGGTCATTTCCCAGGGTTTTTGTGATACTAGGATACACTGTATATATTTGGGCGTTCCTGGCTCACATCTCCTATATGCCTTGTAATTTCTTAAGTGAAAAGCCCTTGCTTTGCTTCCTGTGCCTGCTTGAAGATGTCAGTGCTCCTCTTTCTACCCTAGCCACCTCCTGTTGAGAGACAGACAGACAGACAGACAGAGGCAAGACGACCATGAGTTCAAAGTTGGATTGGGCGATATAACAAGACTCTGTCTCAAAAAAACAAATTACAAACAACAACAAAAACTCAAACCCTAAGGTAGCAGAGAGATGGCTCAGTGGATAATGTGGCCGCCATGGCTCCCCAGCACGCCGGTGATCTCAGTACCAGGATACAGAGACAGAGGATCCCCAAGGATCTTTGCCAGCCAGTCTATCTAATCAGTGAGCTCCAGGTTTGGTGAAAGACCCTGTCTTGGCATGTTATTGTTTCTAAAGCCCCTCTTGACTTGTGAAGAGCTTTTCTCTGTGTATGAGTGTATGTGTCACGAGCATAGACTTAAAGTCCAAAAGGAGTTCAGGATACAGAATATTGTGATGCAATCTAATTGATTCCTTTACACTCAGGTCAATTAACACACTTAGCAACTGTCCTGACCCCCAGTCTCTTCCCACCTCAAGGCTTGCTCACCAGGGACTTTCTTGGTCCTCCTAATGCCGTGGAAAGGGCTCCAAGCCCAGGGGCTTCCCGAGGGCTGTGGGCTCAAGCAGGTCTTGGACAGAGCTGCGAGCAGTGTCTCAGCCTCTGGGCAGTGACGCACACAACAGGAGCCCCCAGCCGGGAAGTGTGAGCTGAGAGGCTCAGGCAGGGCGCACCTCACATGCAGGTCTCCCTGCGAGGGAGTGAGAACCCTGTCCTCCAGCGTCCTCCAGCTTACGTAGGGGGAGCACATGTGGTTATCTGCCTTAGTTGTCAGGGCCCCTGGCCTGGTGCTCTCCGCTAGATGTCTGGTTATCTGAACAGCCTTAGGTGTAGGACAGTTCCTGGCTAAGCTAAATTTACTTCAAATTCACACATATTTTCTAGAGCTAAAGTCACCTCAAATTCACACATCTCTTCTAATGCTAATTATACTCCTTACAATGTATGTGTGTGTGTTTCTTTTAATAAAGTTTGTTACCTATTGTGTCTGAAGAGAGAGAGAGACAGACAGACAGACAGACACAGAGAGATAAGAGACAGAGACAGAAAGAGAAAGAGAAAGAAGGCTGGAGCCATCCCTAACTCCAGTTCCAGGGATCAGGTGCCCCCTTCTGGCCACCATGCACACTGAATGACATGGATGCACTTACACACATGCAGATAAAATACTCATAAAGTAAAAATACTTAAATTGAAAAAATTAATTTTACTTTTAAATTTTGAATTTATGTGTATTTCCTGCAGAACTCCTTAGTCACCTACACCGTCTTCCCACTGGTCCTCCCGAAGCTCCCCACTGGATTTCGTCCATTCCTTCATTGATGTCAAGGCCTATCGGCTCAAGCTGGTGTCCCCAAACGCCCCTCAGTGCAAGTTCTTCGACTGAGGCCTAGTCAACCTACCTAGAGGCCCTCCCTTTAAGAAGATCTGCTGTGGGGGCCGGATGTGGTGGCACACGCCTTACATCCCAGCACTTGGGAGGCAGAGGCAGGGGGATCTCTGAATTCAAGGCCAGCCTGGTCTACATAGTGAGTTCTAGGACAGCTGGAGCTACAGGGAGACCCTGTCTCAAAAAGAAAAAAAAAAAAAGATCACCTGTTTGCACCCAGCAGTAATCAGCTATCAATAGTTCTTCAGCACCCCAAAATATTTAATTTAAAAAAAAGAAGGAAAGGAAAGGAGGGAGAAGAAGGGAGGGAGGGAGGAAGGAAGGAAGGAAGGAAGGAAGGAAGGAAGGAAGGAAGGAAGGAAGGAAGGAAGGAAAACCCTATCTCCAGAAAAGTAAAGTGAGGAAGGTCAGCAGGATGGCTCGCTGGGCAGATGCGCTGGCTGCTAAGCCAGTACCTGGACCCGCAAGGTACAAAGAGTTCCCTCTTTCCATTTCCTGCAAGTTATCCTCTGATCTCCACATGCTCACATAAAATAAATAAATAAACAAAAAAGAAACTTTTTTAAAAGAGAAAATGTGAGGCTGGAGAGATGGCTCTTGCAGAGGACTCGGGTTCAGTTCCCAGCACCCACATGGCAGCTAACAACCATCTGTAACTCCAGTTCCAGAAGATCTGACTCCCTCTTCTGACCTCCACAGATGTTGCATGACACAGGTGCACTTATACACATGTAGGCAATACACTCATACACATAAAATAAATATAATAAATAAATAAAACAAAAAGAGAAAATATATTTTAAAAAATAAGGTGGAGAGTGATAGTGCTGCAGCTTTTTTTTTNTGTAGCCCCAGCTGTCCTGAAATTCACTCTGTAGACCAGGCTGGCCTTGAACTCACAAAGATCCGCCTGCCTCTGCCTCCCAAGTGCTAGGATTAAAGGTGTGCACCACCACACCTGGCTTGCTTTTTATAAAGAAATGGGACATTGAGGCGTTCCCCCCAGGAAGCAGGTTTATGAGAGCCAGCACTGACTTGGATTTCCATCCAAGGCCTGAGTCCTGACCACAGTAGGGCTTAGCCTTCTATACTTCCCATTCCCCTTTATAGTTTAGTCTCTTTATCACCCATTATTGTAACACAAATTCTGCTACAGGGTCAGGATAGACAGAACTATGTACACACACTCAGGCACAGACCATACTGCATTCATTGCCTTTCCTTTTGTTCTAAGAATGTCCCTACCACAGTAGAGGAAGACACTCAACGTCGACCTCCACCTCCCTATGTGCATGGGCGGGGAATGCAGACAGTCATGCATACACCCTCCTCCCCCCCAGTAAAAGCATATTTTCTTTTAATATTTTTTTTATTTTATGTGTATGCATCTTTTCTTAAAGCATTGGGCCTTTTGTCCTTCTTTCCAGAAGCATTTCTGGAATAACGCAGACAGACAAAGGGGATGGACAGCTTTGGTCACTTACAGGCAGCCTCCCTCAACCACACCTAAACTTCTACTAAGGAAGGGATTTTTGGAAAGTCCCTAGAGCATCACTAGATGGCTGTGCTCGTTACCAGGCAAACCAGCCTATGTTCAGAAGATTGGAACATAAAAGGCATTTCTATACAGGAAGTGGGGGTGAAGGTTTAAGTTGACCACCATCAGTGATTTAATCAATCATGCATGGCTTGATGCACAAGCCACCATAAAACTCAAGAAATTTCATCAAACTGGGCATGATGGCTCTCACTTGCAATTCCAACACTTGGGATGCTGAAGGCCAAGGACTGCCTCAAGTTGAGGCCACCTTGGGCCACAGAGTAAATCCTTGTCTCAAACTAACCAACTAACCAACAAAACAACCAACAATAAACTACAAAACATCAAACCCCAGAATACATCCATCTTCCTAGGGGTTAGGTATGGGAGTGGGGGTGGAGCAGTGGGTGGGAGATGCCCTCATTCCCACACTGGGCCAAAGCCCTGTCCTCAGGATCCGTTTTTCCTCTTTTCTTTGTAAGTTTGCTAGATCAGAGTTCCTCTCAGTTGTTTGTTTGTTTGTTTGTTTTTTTCTCTGAAAGTCTATTGAAGCCATCCTCTTGGGCTTGGAGCATGTTGTAAGTCGTTTGTGGTGCCTGAGGGGGACACAAAGTGTTCAAAGTGGAAGGTGAGGTAGCTTGCTTCTGTTTACAATGCGTGTCAAAGTGATCAAAATGGAAGCTGTGTCAGTTTTCCTCTCCTAAAAGCACTCTTCTGATGACTTCCTCATTTCTTATGAGTTAGCCCGGGCCACGCCATTTTGTAAAATACTTCTAAGCAAACTGTATGGTTTGGTTGAACTGTGAATTTCCTGTAACTATAGTAATTCAGTTTCTAGAACTAAAGTAACTTGTTTCTCCAGATTCTTTCATCCCATGTTGACCCCAAGCAATGCCTAGCCCAGAAAGATGTTTATCTATTACCTAACATTTAATTGAGCATTCACTGACTACCCCTAGCAACAGCCAACTGGAGATTCCCCCACCACCACCAAAGAAACTTTCCAATCTCTTTCCCACCCCCACCACCTTCTTCCTCTGAAAACTACGAAGGTTCTCCCACTCTGCCACATGGCTGAACTCTCCTCAGAGCCCCTGCCATGGCCTGTTACAGTAAACAACAGAATCCACCTCTCAGTTGAGACATGCCATTGTCTCCTCCCCAAAAGTAATCCAGTTGGTTCTACCCAAGGGACCACCCCTCAGAAAGGCTGGTTCACATTAAACCATGCTAAAGAAATGGGAGGAGGAACTGGAGAGAGAGCTCAGGAGTTAAGAGCCCTTGCTGCTCTTCCAGAGAACCAGAGTTGGTTCCCACCATCTACGCTGGGCAAAACACAACTGCCTGTAACTCCAGTTCCAGGGGATCTTACAACTTTTTCTGACCTTCCAGAGCATCAGGGCACACACATGATGTACATGCATATATGCAGGCACTCACACATCAGGACACACACATGATGTACATACATACATGCAGGCACTCACACACACACATAAAATATAAATAAATACATAAATACATACATACATACATACAAAAATACATAAATAAATAAATGCTTTTTTAAAAAGAAGAGGTGGGAAGGATAAGTAGAAGTAGCTCTTTGATCAAATGCACTTCTTTTCCCTGCCCAGAATCCCTGCTCAGTTACTCCAGAACCACCACATTTCTGAATCGTGACTCAGAAAAGTATAACTTCTTTTCTTTTTCTTTGGACGCCGGCTGGAGCCTACTCAGGCTTTTCGCGCCCATGCTTAGGCTTCACTCGCTATGTAAACCTCTCCTCCCCACACGTCTGCTTGTCTGCCACATGGTTCTCCACCAGGCCAGCTTATCTCAAGTGACACAGCTTTTTCTCTTCCTCTTCTCCATCTTCCTCCTCTGTGCAGCTGCCTTGGGGTTTTTCTTTTAAACTCTAATAAAATTGTCCTTAAACTTTCTTCTGAGTCTGTGCTTAAATTCTTTTATTAACAAGACTAAGGGGACCCCAGTTTCCCCAGGAGCACTGCTGTCTGCCCTTTTGTCTAAAGGACAAACTGTTTCATTGTCCGCCTTGAACCTCAGACTCAAAACCTTTCATCGTATAGACTTTAAACATTAGGTAAAATCATACTTTCATATTTTATCTTGCTGTTATAGTGTTTTCTGTAGGTATTTCATTCTCTAAAAAAAAGCTCCTGTTATACCAGACGGTGACACACTGTCACACCGGGATGGAAGTTCTCCTTCTAAAAAAGAGTATCAGATCCCTTGGAACTGGAGTTACAGAAAGTGGTTAGCTGCCTT
Organism: Rhizomys pruinosus; assembly: GCA_009823505.1. Classification (NCBI taxonomy): domain Eukaryota; kingdom Metazoa; phylum Chordata; class Mammalia; order Rodentia; family Spalacidae; genus Rhizomys; species Rhizomys pruinosus. The sequence goes on from VZQC01003614.1 coordinate 230,037, forward strand.
GTGGCTGCTGGGAACTGATCCCTGGTTCCCTTAAGAGCAGCCTCCACTTTGCATCTTTTTAAAGAAAAATTATTGTTGTGTGTGGCTACATTGGGAAAAGGGACAAAGATCCAGTGACTCCCTCAAGTCTATCTTCAGGGTGCTGAAAGATTAAATTTTATTTTTTTAATTTAATTAATTAATTTATTTTACGTGTATGAATGTAATGCCTGAAGGTGGGTAGCTGGGTGCACCCATGTCATGTGCAATGCCACAGAGCTCAGAAGAGGGCTTCATATACTCTGGAACTAGAGTTAAAGATGGCTATTGGCTGCCATGTGGGTGCTGGGAATTGAACCCAGATCCTGTGCAAGAGCAGTCAGTGCTCTTAACCAATAAGCCTTCTCTCCAGCCCTGAGATTAAATTTTAAATAGGGGACCAAGGATATGCATAGCTAAGCAGTCCTCGTCAAGGTGTGGACCCAGGCATTATTGACGGATTGTTATCTTTGCAAGGTTGTAAATCTCTTTCCAGGAGAAAAAAAGCTTTTCAAGGGAAGAGTTTCAGCTAGGGCCAAGGCTTTTCTTCTCCTAATATAAGGTTCCTAAACCTGGCATGGTATTGTAAGTCTTTAATCCTAGCACTTGGGAGGCAGAGGCAAGCAGATCTCTGTGAGTTCAAGGCCAAGCCTGGTCTACAAAGTGAGTTCCAGGACAGCTGGGGCTGTAGGGAGACCCTGTCTCAAAAAGACAAAAAAAAAAAAAAAANNNNAAAAAAAAAAAAAAAAAAAAAAAAAAAAAAAAAAAATTCCTAAAAATTTGGGGGGGGGCCTCATTTTAACTATCTTATTTATTTATTTATTTATTTATTTTTATTTATTTAATGTACATGAATGTTTTGCCAGTATGTACATAAGTACACCTATGTCATGCAGAGCCTGCAGAGACCAGAAGAGGGTGTCAGATCTCCTGGAACTGGAGTTATGGACAGTTGTTACCTGCTGGGTGGGTGCTGGGTCTACATGTCATACAGCCACAGTGGACATTTTCCTCCTTAAGAAGATTCTTACTCTTCAAAATAGGGTTAGCAGGGGCTAGAGAGGTGGTGGTTCAATGGTTAAGAACACTTGCTGTTCATCCAGAGGACCCATGTTCGATTCCTAGCACCCACACGGCAGCTGTCCATAACTGTCCATAACTCCAGTTCCAGGGGATCCGATATCCTCTTCTGGACTCCACAGGCTCTGCACAACACAGGTGCACTTACATACATGCGGGCAATACACTCATACACATAAAATAACAATAATAAACAATGGGGCTGGAGAGATGTCCTAGCGGTTAAAAGCGCCAACTGCTCTTGCAGAGGACCCACGTTTGATCCCCACCACCCACATGGCAGCTGAGAACTGTCTTTGACTCCAGTTCCAGGGGAATCCAACACTCTCTTCTGACCTCCGTGGCATTGTGCGACATGGGTGCACAAACCTACATGCAGACAGTACATTCATATGCATAAAAATAAAAACAAAGAATAATAAACAAAAAAATTTTTGGTCTTTTTGAGATGGGGTATCCCTGTAGCCCCAGCTAGCCTGGCACTTGCTATGTAGACCAGGCTGGCCTTGAACTTACAGAGATCTACTTGCCTCTGCCTCCTGAGTGCTGGGATTAAGGCATGCACCACCACACCTGGCTAAACAAATATATATATATATATATTTTTTAAATGGGGTTAACAATGTATTTTTTTTAACAATCTGAACGAAATATTAATGGTAGATTATAGGCAAAATATCCCTAAGAAGACAGAAAATCAAAGAGGCTGGATAGGAACCAAAGGAGCATGGTATCAGGGAAGTCTGAAGGAAATAGTCACTAGGCCACTTAGCAGAATTACCCAACTGACTCTTACAACAGTGTCAGCCTGATCTTTGGCAGGCAGAGGAA
>VZQC01003615.1:0-28494 GCA_009823505.1 Rhizomys pruinosus
AAAAGAACTAGATTTAAATGACACCAAAAAATCAATGGAACTAATAGACATCTTACAAAAAAATGCCACCCAACACACTGTTAGAGTACAAAAATTCACCTCAGCAGTCATTTAACTGTTCTCAAAACTGCTCACTTATTAGGACACAAATACAGGAAAGTAGAAATAACATTCAGTATTCTATCTGACCACACAAAAAGAGTAAAAAATAGATCTCAATGGCAACAGAAACTATAGAAAGTACACAAACTCATGGACACTGAACAACACTATTGAATACATGGATCACTGAAGAAACTCAAGAAGGGAAATCAAAATTGAAGAAAATGAAGACACAATGTATCAGAATCTATGAGGCAGCGCTAAGAGGAGGGTTAAAGGTTAACAGCACTAAATGCCTACAAGAAAAAAATTTGAAGCAGGACATGGTAGTAGTGCACACCTTTATTCCCACACTCCAGGAGTCAGAGGCAGGTGGACTATGTGATACCAGGCTAAGCCTGGTCTGCATAGCAAGTTCTCAGGCCCAGTGGTCAGTACAAGGAGTGAGACCCTGGCCCAAAAGGGGGGGGGGGGGGGAGAAAGAGAGAGAAAGAGGCAAGGAGAGAAAGGAAGGAGGGAAAAAAGGGTGGCCTAAATAAACTTATAATCACCTTTAAGGATCAAAAAACCATAAACTAATGCAAAAAAAAGAAGACTGGAAGAGATAATAAAAACAAGATCAACAAACCTTTAGTCAAGCTTAGGAGACTCAATGTAATAAAATTAGAAATGAAAAAGATTACCTCTTAAATAAAACATATTAAATAAAGAAAAATTATCGTGTAACTAAGTTAGAAATGGATTGATTTCTAGATGGCTCAGTGGTTTATAGAGTATGGAGCTCTTGCGGAGAACCAGAGTTCAGGTCCCACGTCGAAAGTCTCACCCACCTCTAATTCCAGCTCCAGGTAATCCAACCATGCCTGGCCTCTGCGGGCATACTTTCTCAAGTGCAGAAAGACAGAGACGGCCAGATAGGTACAAGAGGACAGACAGACACACACACATACACACAAACAACAACTGGATATATTTAAAAATATCAGCCAGCAACAAACAAAATAAAAAAATAAAATTCAGACACTCACAACTGCCTTTACTCCATCTCCTGCAGGATCCAAACCTCAAGGCATCTATACACACACAACACACACACACACACACACACCACACACACCCACACAAAACTAAAAAAGAATAACTCTTCAAAAATTGAAAAACCTCGTAAAAATAAATCTCCCTACTCAGTCATGGTGGCACCCACTGTTAATCCCAGAAGAGTCAGATGAATCTATTAGAGATCCAGCCAGCCTGGTTCAACATTTGTGAGTCAATAAATGTAATCATCACATCAATGGACTAAATGATACCAATCAGAAAAAAGCCTCAGACAAAATCCAACAATCCTCCTGATAAGTCATGGAAAGACTAGGGATGCAGGAAGCATACATTAACATAACAAAGGGTATATTACAGAAAAAGAAACCCTATAACAACATATACTAAATGGGAAAAAACTCAAAGGCATTCCCGCTAAGATCAGGAAGAAGGATGTCAACTCTGCCTACGCTTAGTCAAAATAATGCTTTATTTTTTACCTAAACATAAAGAGAGAAGGGAAATAATGTGGATACAAATAGGAAGAAGTCTAAGTATACCTTCTCTCAAATGATGATTCATACAAAAGAAACCCTAAAGATTTTACTCTATTTTTTAATTATATTTGATGGTGTATGAGTGTACTGCGCATGTAGGTAGGTGTACCTGTGTCATGCAAATTTGCTGCAGAGGTCAGGAGTGGGTGTCAGATTCCCCCGGAACGGAGTTAAGACGGTTCTTGGAAGAGAAGAGAGACGGTGCAGCTGGTTAGTCACTGCCATAACTCTGGTCCAGGGATCTGACACCCTTGGGCCTCATGCGCATTTTACCCACACATGGTGCCACTTAAACACATAAGTTAAAAAAAAAAAAAAAAAAAAAAAAAAAAAAAAATTTAAAAAATATGGGGGCTGGAGAGATGGCTCAGCGTTAAGAGCATGACTGCTCTTGCAGAGGGGACCGAGGTTTGATCCCCAACACCCGCATGGCGGCTGAGAACCGTATTTAAACTCCCGTTCCAGGGGAATCGACACCCCTCTTCTGACCTCTGCAGCCATTGCCTGACATGGGTTGCACCAACCTTATGCAGAAAGTACACTCACACATAAAAAAATAATTAATATGGCGGCTGGAGATATGGCTCATAGTGGTAGAGCATGGACGCTCTTGCAGAGGACCTGGGTTCAAATCTTAGCACCCACATGGAGTCTAACAACCATCTATAAATCTAGTTCCAGCGGGGATCCTCATTAAATAGAAAATAATACAAATATTTTAAATAATACTACTAATAATACTAAATAAGCTGGCTAGTGGCGCACGCCTTTAAATCCTAGCACTTGGAGGGCAGAGGCGGGCAGATCTTGTGAATTTAAGTCAGCCTGGTCTACAGAGTGAGTTTCCAGACAGCTGGGGCAACAGGGAGGACCCTGTTGCGTTTTTAAAGCCCCCCCCCCAAAAAAGTAATAATACATAAAGGGGCTGGAGAGATGGCTCCGCAGTTAAGAAGCGCCAACTGCTCTTGCAGAGACCCGGGGTTCGATTCCCAGCACCCACAAAAAAAATAATTAAAATTAAAAATTCGGGGTCTGGAGAGATTGGCCTAGTGGTTAAGAGCACCGGACTGCTCTTACAGGAGGACCCGGTTCAATCCCCGCATCCACATGGCGGCCAAGAAAACCATCTGAAACTCCAATTCCAGGATAATCCAGTTCCAAGGGAATCCGACCCCTCTTCTGACCCCGTGGCATTGCACGACACGGGGCACAGACCTGGCAGACAGTACATTCATCCACCTACAGAAAAAAAAAAACAAAAAACCCATTGGTTTATGCAAAAAAAATATTAAAAATTAAAATGTATTTTCAAAGCAGTCAACATCCTTAGCTATCAGTGAATACACATTAAAACTATTTCTTTTAAGATTCCATCTCATCCCAGACAGGATGGCATTCATCTTCAAATGCAAAAAAAAATTGACAGCAAATGCATGCTATGGATGAGCACGAGGGAAATTTCTCTTGTACACTAGTTATAGCACTTTGAACTTCGTTGGACGTTTCTCAAAAAAAGAGAACTAGAGGCTAAGAGTTGGCTCAGCAATTATGAGCACTGACTTGCTAGACCTGGTTTCCCAGTACCCACACAGTGGCTAACAACCATCTATAACTCCAGATCCAGGGGATCTGACACTTTCTTTTGTTCTCTGTGGGCACCATATGACACACATGAACTTACATACTGTAGCAATACAAATATCTATAATCTAAAAATAAAGAAAGTTTTTAAAAAAATATAAATAGGGGCTAGGTATGGTAGCACAAGCCTTTAACCCCAGCACAAGGAGGCAGCGATAGGTGGATCTCTGTGAGTTTAAGGCCAGCTTGGTTAATTAGCAAGTTCCAGGCCAGCTGGAAACTACAGGGAGACCCCTGTCTTGGATCTCTCTGCGTTCAGGCCAGCCTAGGTCTCTATATGCGAGTTCCAGGCCAAAACTGGACTAAAGAGAGGACCCCCTGTCTCAGAAAAGGGACTAAATAACATAAATAATAACTAACTAAATAAATAAAGCCACCTTGAACTCCTGGTCCTCATGCCTCCACCTCTGAAGTACTGCTTTAGAGGCAGGTGCCAAAGAACCAGCTTAAAATCAAATTCAGAATTATACATGCTTTTTATACAAAATTGGGCAACAAAAAATGCATTGGTATCCCAACATAAACCACCAGTATATATATATTATCTATATATATATAATATATATATATCTTATTTACTTTATGAGATATGAAAAAATCTCAGGACCCAACACAAAATCTAGGGCAAGATTCTCTCAAGAACACATTCCAGCCCCCTAAACTTTTTTAAAAATATCTTTGTACCCTGAGAAGCCAAGATGTACTGTTTTATTTTCAGACATATATTCTCATGTTCTTGCAACTTTGCACAGGCAAGGTAAGAATTCTACCACCAACTTACATGCCTGGCTTTATCTTTCTTTTTAAAATTTATTTTATTTTTTTCCGTGTATGAGAGTTTTGCCTGCATGTAAGAACAGCAGTACATACAATATTCAGAGGCCAAAAGAAGGCATTGGATCCCCTGGAACTGGAGCTACAAACAGCTGTTACCATGTGAGTGCTGGTAATTGAACCTAGATCTTCTGCAAAAGTAGCCAGTGCTCTTAACCACTGAGCCATCTCTCGAGACCCCTTTGTTATTTAAAGCCTTTCTTTTCTAACAGGAAAAGGACTTCTAAGAAAAAGACAACTGAGTTGTAGATAATTGTCAAGACTGAGTACTGTAATGAAAATACTATAGTTATAGGCAACTGCTGACTCTCAAAATACAGATTTGTGAAATTATTTGTGGTAACCCTTGAATATACACTGAATTTTAGATTAAATTCAACACATCCAGATACTCTAGTTGCCTTAGTAGAATACTTGGAGAAGATTTTATTGTCTAACACAAAGAGAAGGGGGAGAAAGGAGGAGGCATCAGGAAGAAGGGGAAAGGGACCCAAAGACCTACCCATCAGGATTTTATCTTTGGAAAACTCCAGCTCCTTCATGGTAACCATTTCTTTTCCATCAACAGCTGCCTTTAATGCAGCTTGGTTCACAAGATTCTCTAACTCTGCTCCAGAAAAACCAACAGTACCTCGAGCTATGATTTCAGGATCAACAGCTATATAAAAAGATGAACTACAGTATTAAATCTCAAAAGGACTAACCCGAGACTAAATGGAGTTAACACAATAGAATTCACAACTTTGGAGTGGTAAAAAGAACACAATTATCCTGAAACTCAAACTTAAACAAAAATTTATTTACTGAAAATTTTAATGTGCAAAATTTAATAATTTTAAAAACTGAATAGAGCCGGCACCAGGCCATGGTGGCGTCACGCCTGTAATCCTAGCACTTGGGAGGGCAGAGGCAGTGGATCTCTGTGAGTCAAGCCCTTGCCTGGTCTACAAAGAGCTCCAGCCAGATGGGACTAAAGGGAGACCCCTGGTCTCAAACAAGACAAAACAATAAATAAATAAAAATAAACTAATAAAATAAATAGAGCCAGAGTGGTGGTGCATTGCCTTTAATTCCTACCACTGGAGGATGGTCAGAGGCAGGCAGGATCTCTGTGAGTCCAAGGTCAGCCGGTCTAGTAGCCTGAGTTCCATGTCAGCTGGGACTGAAGGAGAAACCCTGTCTCAAAAAAAACACGCAAATCAAACAAACCCCCCACAAAAAAAAAAGCAAATTAATAATTTCGAAAACAAAAAAAACCAAACAAAAAAAAAAGGCAATGACTAACTATCTTAGAAATTTCAAATAACCCATGTTGTTTCCAATCTGATCACAAAATGAAAAGCGTGCCCATAGAAAAAATTCTGTTCTCTGAATTTCAGCTTGAAATACAATTGAATTTTATGGGTTAACTCAAGGTCGTTGGAAATACTACAGCTGTGATGCATTCATTTCAAACTCCAACTCCAGTGGGTTGGTATTTCCATGTGTCTGTTTCTTTTTATTTTTTAATTTCACTTTCTACTTAAAAATCTGTTTCTTTTTTGTGCTATCTTTTTTTGTTGGAAGGTTTCTGAACTGGGTCCCCAAGCTGGCCTGGAACTTGATATGTGACCACGGCAGGCTTGAAACCGAGATCTGCCTGCCTCTGCTCCCTGTAGTGCTGGGTATTAAAGGGTGCACTACCACACTCAGCTAAAATTGTAACATTTTACTTTTTTTTTTCTGGTCTTTTTGAGGACATGGGTCTCCCTGGAGCTCCGCTGTCCTGCAAACTCACTATGTAGACTACGATGCCTTGAACTCACAAAGATCCGCCTGCCTCTAGCTCCCAGTGCTAGGATCAAGGGCATCTCACCACCCACGCCGGCAATCATGCATAATTTTAATAATATCCTAGTTGCACACACCGTGAAACCAAAAACTTCCTTGGCAGACTCCAGATTCAACAATTCCTGGATCCACAGACAATTGTGGAGTAAACTTCTTTGAGGATACATAAGTGACCAATAAATTAGGAGCCATCCAGATATTAACTGGATTCTCTGAGACATATTGTTTATATTAGAAATTGACTCACATGTTATCAAATTTATCTTATTCCAGTACACTTCAAAATTTCAGTTCGACCTCTCACATCTGGCCTTGGAACTGTAACTTGTATGTCAAAGCGACCAGGACGAATTAAAGCATAAAGGAAAAAAAAAATAAAAAAATAAATATATATATATATATATATATACCACCACACACCGCACTACATCGTAAACTGACTATGCTAGCACACTGTAAGCATATGACAGGAAGACGACAATGGCAACCATAGATGAGACAGAGTTCTGAATACAAATGATCAAATAGTTCCCACAAAAACATAGTTGAGTCTCAAAAAGCACAAGGTTCATGGTGGTGCACGCCCTATAGTCACAGTATTGGTAAGACAGCCAGGAGTCCCAGACCAAATTAACGAAACGTCAATGAGATCCAGCAGATAAATTATACTATAATAAAAATAATACGAATTGTCACAAAAAAAAATCAGAATATTTATAAGAAAAAGACAAGCTACTGATAGCATGAAAAGAAAAATAGCTTCTACAAAGAAATTTTTTTAAGATTTGTTGTGGGGGGGTGAGGGTTGAGACAGTCTCCTCTCAGCCTTCAGCTGGCTGAAGCTCACTATGTTGACAAAGATGGCCTCATCTTCAAAAAGGTCCAATCTTACTCTCTGCCTCCTCTAGTTCTCTGCATATTAAGGCATCTGTCACCAGGCCTGGAAAAATTTTTTAAATTTTGCATGTATATATCATAAACATGGAGCCAGGGTATGCATGTGAATACAGGTATCTGTGGAGGACAAAAGAGGTGTCATCTCCCTCAGAACTGGGGTTATAATCAGTTGTAAGCTGTCCAACACGGATGGTGGGAACCAAACCTGGGTCACCTGTGACAATACATTTTAAAATACTGTGCCTGCTTTCCAGTTCCCCAAATAAAAAACTACCTAATTTATTTATTTATTTAATGTGTATGAGTATTTCTAAGTAAGTGTATCACAAATGTGCAATGCCTGCAGAAGCTGGAAAGGGCATCACATCCCATGGAACTGGAGATATGGACTGTTTAATAGCCATATGGGTGCTGGGAACCAAACGCAGAATCTCTACAAGAGCATCTAATACTCTTAAGTGCTTCTTGACCTCAATTTGATACTCTACCCAAAAAGATAAGGAATGGAATGGATGAATGAACATGGGGATGCTTGACAAGAAACATATCAAAGTGATTAAAAGCAGCACAATAACATACAGTGGAGATTGGGAGGATTGACCTTGGATGAATGAGACAGATATTCTAGAATTAGAGATGAAAAGGCTAGATGATGCATTAACATTAGGGTAGAGCAAAGCTTATACTTCCCCAGTTGGCACTAGAGAAATCATTTTGAGTAACATCATGGGTGGGGCTGGGCTCCTGCCGGGGGTGGCAGAGCTCGCCTCCTTTAATCACCACTCAAGAGGTAGCAGCAGGCAGATCTGGGTGAGTTTAAGGCCACCCTGGTCTACAGAGATTTCAAAGTAGAGAAAAAAAGAAAAAAAAAGTTACATTTTTTGTTCGTTCAGTAAATTATGTTGGTGTAGTTATGTAGTAGTTATGGAGCAGTTATGTAGTAGTTATGGTGCAGCTACGTAGTAGTTATGGTGCAGTTACGTAGTAGTTATGGTGCAGTTACGTAGTTGTTATGGTGCAGTTATGTAGTAGTTATGGTGCAGTTATGTAGTAGTTATGGTGTAGTTACGTAGTAGTTATGGTGTAGTTACGTAGTAGTTATGGTGCAGTTATGTCCCAGCTGCTCTTCCAGAGGACCTGGGTTTGGTTCTAGGCATCAACATGGCAGCTATAGCAACCATCCTTAACTCCAGTTCCAGGGGATCCAACGTCCTCTTCTGACCACCATGAGCAATGCATGACATGTATACAATTACACACATGCCCCCTATACACTCATACACATAAAATAAACAAAATGTGCTGGGTGTGTTGGCACGCGCCTTTAATACCAGCACTTGGGAGGCAGAGGCAGGCAGATCTCTGTGAGTTCAAGGCCAGCCTGGTCTACACAGTGAGCTCCAGGCCATCTGGGGCTACATGGAGACCCTGTCTCAAAAACACACACACAAAAAATAAAAAATAAAATATAAATGAAAAAAATGTTTTTTAAACATGTTGTTTTCAATATATCATTGAGCTACAATTTGAACAATTCAGAATTCAAAGTAGATAATAAACTGGATTATTGGATTCGATTGGACAAGTATCATTTAGATACAATTTTAGGCTATTTTCTCTTAAAGAGAAATTGTGTCCATTGGTCATTCCCCAAATCGCTGGCAACCACTAACCTAATCTGACTCTGGGCTTCCTTTGCACAATATTGTACCTTGTAACAACAGCACTTCACACACTTTTTTTCTTTTCATACTTACTTATCTAATGCCTCTGGGAAATTCGTGGCTCCTATAATGATTACTCCTTCATTGGGTTTAAAGCTATTTAGACGGGAAATAAGAAACACTTGTTACTTAAGACTCAAGCACAGCACAAATGAAACAATACCTACATACAGAACTCTTCACTGTTTCCCTCAATGACAGCCAAGGAGAAGAGACTGATAATATACCACCAAGTACATATCACAAACCATGTGCTCTCACTTAGGGAAACAACCTGAGTTGTAAAAGACTTGTGTGCCTAATTAAAATATCTGCAAAATTACTTCCAACTTTACCAATTTAATATATTTGCTCCTAAATTTCTATTTGATTCCAAATGTGTCACACTAGCCATTAAAATTCAAGCCAGCATTCCCTCATGCTTACATTGTAAACAGTGACAGAAGCTCTAGCTCTCCTCCACACTCAGCTATCAACTGTGCAGAAACTAATGTATCATCTCTTTACTCTTGGGCGGGGAGAGGGGTGGTGAGCACTACTCAGGATCTATGTATGCTAGGCAGGCACCCTACCATTCAGCTACACCCTCATCCCACATTGTTCCTTCTTCTATAAATAGAGCCAATTTGAACTAGAACCATTATTTTCCTCTTGTAAATATAATAAATGAAAATAGGAATACATGTGAGAATTTTAAAAGATCTAATACATCAATTAATAATAGTAGAAACAGTACAAAACTAACAGGAAAAACAAAACTTCTTACAAGAGGGATGATTCTGTTGCTTGGTATCTACATAATCTTACCAAATTCTTCTTGAGAGAATTTGGAGAAAACCAAGTCTGAAAATATCAAATACCGGGGGATACCAGTTATCCCAAATGATTTTTTAAGTGAGAAAAGTCCTAATTTTTAAAGGGTATCATTGTATTTCAAAGACTCATTACCCATCCATTTCAGCAAGAAGCTGATTGATAGTCTGCCTTGAATATGGATGCATTGGAGATTCAATTCTCTTCCCACCAACAGAATCTAACTCATCAATAAATATAACACAAGGAGCATTTGCTTTTGCTTCCCCTAAGAAAATAGGAAAAGATTCAAATAAGCTGAAATACTTCACCACCTTTTGAATATAATCAGACAAAAACAGTAAAAAACATATCAAGTTGTATAACAGTAATGTTAGAAGGGCTACACCACAAAAAATGACAGAAAACAAAAACAACTAGCTACTCATTCTTCCTAACTGTACAAATATACCACCAGAATTGAGGATAATATCTCAGTTAGTACTACAGATTAATGAATAAACAAAACGCAAACATAAAAGGAACCTCAAGGACTTTTTAATATCACATCTACTAGTGTTATGATTTAGCCTGTTTCAGAAGAGCTCGGAGCCTATGAACCCAAGTAAAGGAAGAGACCTGGCCTCCACACAGATGCTATGGTGCACACATATGCACACATGCGTACGCACACGCGCACACACAACACACACACACAGAGTAATTTTTAAGTGAAAGAGTAGAGCTCCATTTTACCTCATGTATTAAGTTATCTGCAACTAAAGCCCCAAAGTGTCTACTGCAGAAATCCAACAAGCAATTGCCTAATTAACAAATAATTTTAGCATTGTCTAAGACATATCAAAACGTACTAAAAAGGTTTCTAATACGGCTGGCTCCTACACCCACAAACATCTCATCAAATTCTGATCCAGAAGCATAGTAAAAAGGAACATCAGCTTCTCCTGCCACAGCTCGGGCAAGAAGGGTCTTTCCTGTTCCTGGTGGTCCAACTAAAAGAATTCCTAAAAGAAAAAGTAAACATAAATAATCCAATTGTTATAAAGTCCTTAATATGAACCAAGAAAACAAATCACTAATTTAAGAAATGCTCTGCAGAAAAGATAGCAATGACCCATTTTGTTCCTGCTAATGCTTCACTTCGGGACTTTTCTCTGCAATTTGTTTTCCTGTGTCATTTAAATATTACACATTAACAGACAAAACAGGGAGCAATTTTAAGGCAAAGGAATATGAACTATTTGCAAACAATATAAAATTAACATGAAAAGTAGAGTAGCTAAATATAATAGAAAAATACTGATTTATTTCCATAAAAGGTCAAAAAAAATTCTAGACATCTTGTATAAATAAAAAAAAAAAAAATCAAAGCCATGTGTGGTGGTGTAGGACTTTAGTCCCAGCACTCAGAAGGCAGAGGCAGGTGGATCTCTGTACATTCAAGGCCAGCCTGAGTCTACAGGGAAACCATGTCTCAAAAAGACAATCAATCAATTCAGAGGCTCTAGAGAGTACACTTATTTATTAAAGAATGAATATTAATTTTTGTTGAATTAGACAAAATTATTTGGACAATGTCTTCATTCTTAGGTAACACATACTAAGACATTTAAATGTCAAGTAATCAATGTCTATAGCTTTCTTTCAAATGTTCAAGAACTGAACACATGTGCATATATGCACACCCATGCAGAGAAAAAATATGTAACAAGATATTTTTTTTTTGTCTTTTCGAGACAGGGTCTCCCTGTAGCCCCAGCTGTCCAGGAACTTACTCTGTAGACCAGGCTGGCCTTGAACTCAGAAAGATCCGCCTGCCTCTGCCTCCGAAGTGCTAGGATTAAAGGCGTGCGCCACCACGCCTGGTGTAACAGGATTTTTTATACTGTTATGCCTGGGTTAGTAGTTCATAGGTGTTAACTGTGCTACTTTTGTCAGGTTTCCCAAACATTTGGAAAGCCAGTAAGTTTTTTAGAGTAGCTGGAAAAATTTATGTGATTTGCACATAACTTTTTTCTTCTTTATATTTTAAGGGAGTCACAATGTAAGAGCACAGTTGTTTTCAGATCACATTGACGTTGCTCAGCTGGCCATACAATTAGGTAATTGGTGCTAAAATCCACAGATGAGGGATACATTCCTCATTTGTTTTTCTGGGACTGTGTTACTTCACTCAGCATATCTTCTAGCTCCAGCCATTTACCTGCAAAACTCATGATGTCATCTTTCTTTACCGCTGCAAACAACTCCATTGTGTAGATGTACCACATTTTCTCTATTCACTTGTCAGTTAAGGGGCACTTGGGTTGGTTCCAGCTCCTTGCTATTGTGAAGAGAGCTGAAATAAACATGGCTGTGCATGTATCTCTGTGGTAAGATGAGTCTTCTGGGTACATACCCAGGAGAGGTATGGCTGGGTCAGGTGACAAGTTCATTCCAAGTCTTCCAAGGGTTCTCCACACTGCTTCCCATAGTGGCTGTATGAGTTTACATTCTCGCCAGCAGTGGATGAGTGTTTCTCTTTCTCCACAACCTCTCCAGCACTTGGTATCATTTGTTTTCTTGATCCTAGCCAGTCTTATTGGACTAAGATGATATCTTAAAGTGGTTTTGATTTGCATTTCCTTAATGATTAATGATGTTGAACACTTCTTGATGTGTTTCTCAGCCATCTCTAATTCCTCACTTGTGAAGTCTCTGTTCAGTTCTTTGCTCCATCTATTGAGTGGGTCATTTGTTTTCTTTCTTCTTTGTTTTTTGAGTTACTTGTATTCTCTCTAAAAATCAAGTGCTTTGTCAGATGTTTCTGTTGTGAAGGTTTCCTCCCATCTGGGATTTCTCTTTACTTCCTTGATTGTTTCTTTTGATGTACAGAAGCTTTTCAGTTTTAATGAGGTCCCATTGTCATGTTGACCTTAATTCTTGTGCAGCTGCTGTCTGTTTAGGAGTCTTTTCCTACGCCTATTGTCTTGTTGTCTGCTGCCAACTTTTTCTTCTATCACCTTCAGAGTTTGGGGTTTCACGTTGAGGTCTTTAATCTATCTGGAGTTACTTTGTACAGGGTGAGAGGTAGGGGTTTAATTTCATTCTTCTACAAGTGGTGATCAGTTTTGCCAACACCACTTGCTGAAGATGCTGTCTTTTCTCCATTTGTGTCTTCTTGGCCCCCTTGTCAAATAGAGATGGCTGAAATTGTATGTGCTCAAGTTTGGATCTTCAGATTTGTTCTACTGGTCAACAGGTCTGTTTTTCTGCCAGTACCAAGCTGTTTTTATGACTATAGTCCTGTGGTATAGTGGCACATAACTTTTGTAAATGTACAAGTTACATTAAAAAGGCAATAAAGCTCTACTTGGGTTTTATTTTAACATAAAAAAAATTAAAAGAAACCTCAAAACAGGTGAAGCTTATTCTAGTATTATATTTCTAAAGCCCCAAAGAGCTGTAGGGACAATGTAGGAAAAAAAAGTTTAAAAACTTATGTGGCTTATGATGTTTTGTTTTACAGTGCCCAGTGTAGTACTGATGCCTTTAATTCCAGCACTTGGAAGGCAAAGGCAGACATATCTCTGAGTTCAAGGGAAGCCTAAACTTCATTTTGAGTTCCAGGAAAGCCAGGGGTACAAAGTGAAGCCCTATGCCAAAACCAAGAAGTAGCTAGAGAACTATGTATGTGGAATACGCATATTTAAAAAAATAACATTTAAGGACTAAATTTAATCAGTTAAAATATAATCAAATAAAATTAACAATATATACCAGGCGTGGTGGCACGCGCCTTTAATCTCAGCACTCGGGAGACAGAGGCAGGCGGATCTCTGTGAGTTCAAGGCCAGCCTGGTCTACAGAGTGAGCTCCAGGCCAGCTGGGACTAAAGGGAGACCCTGTCTCAAAAATACCCCCCCCCAAAAAGAACAATATATTACTTAAAGTTTTTACATCAAATCATAATAAAAGAGAAAAGATCTTACCTTTGGGAAGTTTACCTCCAAGTACAGTAAACTTCTGTGGATTTTTCAAGAATTCAACAACTTCCTGTAATTCTTGTTTGGCTTCTTCAACCTTAAGAAGTACAATGTACCAAATAATCAAATAGATTATCAAGGTTTCTTCTTGGATTGTCAAAAATTCTTTATTTCAGTAAAAACATTTTAAATGGTCCCCCTTTTTTACTTGGAAAGGTTTTATTGAGCTTCTTCATACAATGCATTCTGAACATATTCACCTTTCATTCAACTCCCCAAACCACCCCTCTTCCCTATACACTCAACTTAGTATTCTTTTTCTCTTTTCCCATGGAGTCCAATCTGTGGTGCCCTAATACTCTTAAGTATGGAAATGTAACTTAAAGCTGTATGAGATTTTTCTCACCTCATTGAGAATGGCTATCATTTAAACAATCACATGCTGGGTTTGGTGATGCATAATATTAATCCCAACACTCAGGAGGCAGAGGCATGTAGATCTCTGTGAGTTCAAGGCCAGCCTGGTGTACACTGCAAGATCTAGGCCATCTGGGGCTAGAGACCCTGTCTCAAAAGAAAGACAGACCAAACTCCCACCCACCATGACCTTCTTGAAAACTACTTCCTTATATATCAGTATCACTGGCAAATTCCTGCTTTTAGAATTTAAACTATAAGAATAGGGAGATGTATGTACAGACTCAAAATGGTGCAATTAATAAATGCTCTAAACATCTATTAATTAACTGTATCAATTTTATCCCATGAAAAAACATGTAGTCTAATATGTTGCAGATAATCAGTTCCAAAAAATTATTAATATACTGTATAGTCACAAAAAAATATAACAGAACAGGTAAAAAGTAACACTCATTGACTACTACGTACAAAGCACATATATTTGTGAGAATCTAAAGAAATCTAATCTATAGCCAATATAAATAAACAAACTTGAAAATTTAGTCTATTAAAGGTCACATTCATCCTACAACACTGTTACCCCTTAATAAATTAACAGTAAACCCTATCATGCAATAAAATTTGATCTGCTACTATGATTTAGCCTAAAATACTAAAATCTTCAAATATTTCTAGGCATACATTTATCTAGCTCAGAACAACCTTTACAACTAAAGAGTTGCCCTACGTTAGCAAATACAAAGAAGGCAAAGAAAGGTTAACTTACTCCTTCAACATGCTCAAAGGTTACATACTTCATCTGGACAGGATCTACTGCAGAATCAAGCCCTGTGGTTGTCCTGAAACGTACTAATGGAGAGAAAATATATGTTGATACTTGGTATCAAATCCTAGAAAAACTGCCCAAGAGGTGCATACCTCAGTGGTACAGCATTCCACTGCAAAGTCTAGAAAAATTAAATGTCTTAGAGGAGTAAATTCAGATCGTTAAATCAGAAAGAAACAAAAAATCTGGATTACTAACACATGTTCAAGGATTAAATGATTCCCATTAAAGAGATACACTTGGATGGTAAAAATCACTTAGGAAACTGAAATCATAACAAACTCGGGACTTATTTATTTATATGAATGTACTGTCTGCATGTAGGTCTGTGCACCCATGTCGTGCAATGCCGCGGAGATCAGAAGAGGGGGTCGATTCCCTGGAACTGGAGTTCTCCTGGAATTGGAGTTACAGACGGTTCTCAGCCTCCATGTGGGTGCTGGGATTCCAACCCGGGGGCCTCTGCAAGAGCAGTAGGCCTCTTAACCACTAGGCCATCTCCAGCCCCGGGAATTATTATTATATTATATATATATATATATAAAAACACACAACAACACACACACACACAGTGAAACATTTTATTATTTTTTTTTTATTTATGTGATGAGTATATTGCCTGCATGTGTGTAAGTGCACTTGTGAACTGCAATGCCTTCAGAGGTCAGAAGAGGACGTCAGATCTCCTGGAACTGGAGCTAGCATGGCTGTTAGCTGCCATGTAGGTGCTGGGAATCAAACCCAGGTCCTCTCCAAGTGTAATTACTGCTCTTAACCACTGAGTCAACTCTCCAGTTTCAGGACGTGTTCTAAAATCTTTGTTTCCCTCAATCCTAATCTGTTTCAAAATGTAATTTTTAACCATTCATTCTTCAGAACTGGTGCTAACTGACCTGAGTATACAACAGCCATACTTAGAAAACTGATAAAGGGACTATGAAGACAATTTTTGGCTCTACCTAAGGTCAGCAAGGTCCAAGCAGAGGACAGGGGAATCCTAAAAGTCTCCTACAACCCAAATAAGTCACTGATATGATCCTCACGATCAGAGATGGTGCAGACTCCAGGACTCTAACCAGTGTACAGTCTGGAGACAGGACCCTTATAGAGGGAAATGTAACTACTAAGCCTGAGTTGACCTTCATAGTGAAAAGGAAAAGTTAATTTGGGTCAACCTATCCAGTTTTGAACAACCAGGAGCAAAGTATAGCTAAAGAGTAGAATGATTGGTAATATAAAACAAAGACAGCTAGCCTACATTTATTAAGAGTAAACAATGACTCAGGCCCTGGAAGCCTTATAATTACCCCCAAGTATGAGTTACTGACATAAGAGAATCACAGGCAACCAACCACAAATGCTCCCAGGCTTTCCCTAACTGTAAACAGTGTTGTCTCCAGCCTAAAGCATGATGTCCTTTAATTGTCAACCTGACAGAACCTAGGATCACTTGGGATGAAGGAACTTCAAAGGAAGAACTACCTCCATCAGAATGGCCTGTGAGTGTGTCTATACTGTCTTGATTGCTGATTGATGTGGAAGGGTGCAGCCCACTGTGGGCAGTACTGCTATTAGGTGTATGGTCCTGGGCCAGTGAAGCATGAGCCTGAGCACAACACCAAGCAGCATTCCTCCATGGTTTCTGCTTTAAGCTCCTACCTTAAGTTCCTGCCTTGACTTCTCTCAATGACAGACTGACCTCAAAGAATAAGACAAATAAACCCTTTCCTATCCAAGATGTTTTTGGCCATACCGTTTTTTTTTTTTTGTTTGTGTTTTTTTGAGACAAGGTCTCCCTGTAGCCCCAGCTGGCCTGGAACTCGCAATGTAGACCAGGATGGACTTGAACTCACAGAGATCCACCTGCCTCAGCCTCCCGAGCGCTGGGATTAAAGGCATGCACCACCACGCCCGGCAATGGCCATAGTTTTATCAAAGCAACAGAAAATCAAACTAACATACCTGACTTGAACACATCAACCCTGTGATGTTTATCATGGTCAGTTTGACAGGATCCCTGCAACAGACCTCTAGGCATGTCTATGAGGGAGATTCTAGATTAGACTGAAATGGGGAGACTAACCCTAGATTACGTCAGCACCACTCCATGATTAGAGAGTCCTGGACTGAATAAAAAAGAGAAAGTGACCCGACACCCGCATTTCATCCCTCTCTGCTTCCTGACTGAACACGTGATATAACCAGTTACCTCAAGTTCCTGCAGCCATGTTGGACTGACTGTGCCCTGGAACTTTCTTAAATTGCTTGTCAAAAAGCAGTGAGAAAAGTTACGGATATAATAGCCAATAAAGTTGATGAGTTTCCAAGCCCAAGACCCAATTATTTACAAAAGATTTTATATCTAATTTTCACCTTAACTCCAGGCCACAGATGAGCCATCCAGGGGCCAATTAGGGGACTAAGATATCCAAGGACAATTGGGGCTGGGGAGGACTAAAAGATTACTGTTGGCTGTGGGTTTATGGATAAAAACTCAGTATGAATCTTTAAAAGGAAACAATGACCAAGTTTCTTCTGCTTGGGAGCAAGAATAAAGGTAAAGGCTTTACTAAGTTAAAGAGTCTTTTTATTTCAAAGCTTTAACTTAAAGGCCTGTAATTCCAAGCAGATAAATGAACAATGACATCCTTTTAAACTATTATGTCGATAACCACAAAGTTGTATCCTTGGGAACCAAATCCAAATACCTGTGGGATACATATATAGTTACAGACTTCAAACTGGATGTTGTTGAATTTAATGGTGGAAATGGGTTACATTAGTTATAATCTCATTAGTAAGCCTATTAGTCTTTGGACCTTATATTATTATAATTTTGGTCTTTTTGAGACAGGGTCTGCCTGTAGTCCCAGCTGTTCTGGAACTCACTGTGTAGACCCAGCTGGCCTTGAACTCAGAGATCCACCTGCCTCTGTCTCCCTAGTGCTGGGATTAGAGGCATGTGCCACCATGTCCAGTTGAGCCTTATATTCTTAACTACTAGTATGAACTGAACCAGTGACCCCATGCTGTCCAGAGACACCTTGGAGGATGAGCTCCCCCTGAACAGCTGAAAGGAATATTTGCATAAATATCCTTCCTAAGCATTTAACAACAACAAAAGGCACCCTAGAGGGCAGCAGCTACCCTTTCTGAACAGTCACAGGCACAATAATGAAACGCAGTTCACTCTGGTTGCTCAACCCTCAGTCTCTGGCTGCTCAACCCTCAGTCTGGTTTTACACTTAAAGGACTTGTAATATCATGCTAGTGCACTCCACCCAAATCTCCATTTCTAATTATCACCCCCATGTGACCTTTCTACTGAGAAAACCACCAACCAGAAAAATAAATTAACTCAGATAAATAAAAGCCTTTACCAGATAAAAATGGGTTTTTTAAGAGTCCATAAATGCCAAACAGCAGCAGAACAAAGAGGATCAGACGAGTTCGCCTTAAGGAATCTGGAAGGGAAAAAAGCCTCCATCAATGACATCTTTAGAGCAAGTTTGTTTTTAAACTTTATTATTTGGCCATTGCTTAGTTTTGAATTTGATGTAATATGCTATATTTTAGGTTCAGAATTATAGGCCAAGTAGTAGAGCACCTGTTTAGGGTAAATCCTCAAAACCACAAATACACATACACATACACATACACATACACACACACACACACAACACGCGTTTAAGTTTTTAGAAAAATTGAAAATTATATTCTACCAGCCACATTCCCTCCAGTCTTCTATTAACATGCACTCGTGTAGCAAACTGATTACCAATGAAGCAACATTGGTATACTGTTATCAGCTAAATGCTGTAACTTACATGAAGGCTCATCTTTTAAGTTAGCATACAAAATGAAGTTTATTGTATTTTCATATGTGGCTTGTTCATACTTATCCCCCATTACTCTTCCCTTTGCTGATACCTCCTCCTCCCAAGTAGTTGCCCTTCCATGCAGTATTTTATCTCTTTGACCCATTACCTTCTTACTCTCCACTCCTTTCTTTAGACCCCATTGTGTGATTTCATGTTTGGCATGCAAACGTGCACACATGTGTGTATATATGTGTGTGCACAGAATAATCTCTATTAAAAATAAGAATAAACATGGACTATTTCTCAGAGTCTGGCTATTAAACTTAATGACATTCTTCTTCATGGCCATGTGTATAAATACCACATACATTTATCCACTCATCTGTTGATGCAGGACAGGTTGGTTCCACATCTTTGTTATTGTTGACAAGGACTACAATACACAGGGATATAGACATCTCTATAGTACACTTAGATTCCTCTGTGTTTAAAGTGAGAAATGGTATGCATAGCTAAATCATATTCAGTTCTACTTTCAGTTTTTTGAGGCATCTACATACTGATTTTGCTAAGATCCCCAACTGTTTAACTTCCTATCAGCAGTTTATTAGGGTCCTCTCTCCTTCCCAGTTTTTGTTTTGTTTGCTTTTGGGAGAGTTATTTTTGGGACAGGGTCTCCCATGCAGCCCCAGCTGGCCTAGAACTCTCTATGTAGACCAGGCTGGCCTTGAACTCAGAGTTCCTCCTGCCTCTGCCTCCTGAGTCCTGGGATTAAAGTTGCTCACTACCAAACCCAACCTGTAGCTATTTTCTTAATGATGTATATTCTCAATGGAGTGAGAAAATCTAATATACTTTTAAGTGACATTTCCAGGGTGGCTAAGATTGTTGATGGTTTTTCATACTTACCAGTGATTTGTATTTCCTCATTTTCAAACTGCCCATTAATTTCATTAAAGCATTCAATGATTAGATGATTTGGGGATGTGTATAAAATTTTTGAATTTATACATTAGAGCCATTAATCCCATATGGTAACTGGCAGAGCTTTTATTCCAATATGCAAAAATGTTACTTTACCTCCACTATGTGGAAGTGTTGTCAAAAATTAGGTGACTGCCACATGATTTTCTCTAAAGAACTCTGTATTTATCAAGCTGCATGTTTCTACCCTTGACTTGGCTTTCATTTCCACTTGGTTTAAGTAATCTTCAGTTTCACAGTAGATCATAACCAATCAAGACAGATGATCCTAGGTTGTTATGGGTCAGGGAGAAAGCTCAGCAGGTAAAAGGGCTTGCTGGGTAAGCCTTACCACCTGAGTTCAATCTCTGGACCCCACTCTAGACCTAAACTGGAAGGAAAGAAATGACTCCCAAAGTCTTGTGACCTCCACACAAGCACCATCAGGCCACACGTGCACACATGTGACCTCCACACAAGCACCATGTAGCATCAGGCCACACGTGCACACAAGCAACAGACACTTGCACACACACACAGAAATTTTTTTTTTTAATGAAAGAAAAATGTGAAAATTCAGCTTACCATTGGTTTTTTGGGTAAGGGCTTGAGCTTTGAGAAAACCCTCAGCAAAACCAGTTTTAAATGCATCCTGGTGAGCTTCAGGTATGTTTTCAGTTTTCATAAGTTTGTCCAAACTCTCAAGATCTGTTCCTCTGTCCCGCAAAAGAAGCCCCTAAAAACATAAGGAAATACAATACTATTAGTTGGCTATAGACAGTAACACTTCCTAGTAATATGGTAACCTACAAAAAATTCCTTAAAAGCTTAGAATTCTTTTTTTTTAATTTAATTTATTTTATTATGTGTATGAATGTACTATCTGCATGTAGGTCTGTGCACCCGTGTCGTGCAATGCCGCAGAGGTCAGAAGAGGGCATCAGATACCCCTGGAGCTGGAGTTCTCCTGGAATTGGAGTTACAGACGGTTCTCAGATGCCATGTGCGTGCTGGGGATCAAACCCAGGTCCTCTGCAAGAGCAGTCAGTGCTCTTAACCGCTAGGCCATCTCTGGCCCCTTAGAATTTAATTCTTAATGCTAATGTGAAGAGATTAACAACAAATTACCTAAGCCAATGACTAGGGTACACAACATTTAACATGAGTAGGACTAATTATTAATATAAAGAGCTGGGCGTGGAGGTGCACGCCTTTAATCCTAGCACTCGGGAGGCAGAGGCAGGCGGATCTTTGTGAGTTCAAGGCCAGCCTGGTCTACATAGTGAGTTCCAGGACAGCTGGAGCAGATTACAGGGAGACCCTGTCTCAAAAAGACCAAAAAAAGAAATTGGCATTACTCTATAAAAATACTATAGTACAATCAAAGCACTTAATAAGTTATTATAGATTTCTAATGGATTTACATTCATATCACTTTATCTGTTAGAGGAAAAGCTTCACAATGAGTTATTAAATGCTTATTGTGTACTATACCTCCATTAAGTTCTGAAGAACTTAAACGATAATGAAGGAATTGATAGGGATATTTTCAGTGTACTGGAAAAAGTTACATAATTTTTTTTTTTTTTTTTGATACAGTGTGGCCTGGAACTCACTACGTAGACCAGGCTGACCTCCATCTCAGAGAGATCTGCCTGCTTTTGCCTCCCAGTGCTGGGACTAAAGGTCTGCAGCACCATGACTGGCTTAAGTAGGCACATTCTTAATATTAGATACATTGTTTTTATTTTATGTGTATACATGATCTGCCTGCAAGTGTACTACATATGTGGAATGCCCACAGAGATCAGAAGAGGGCATCAAATCTCATGGAAATACAGTGACAAACTGCTTGCTGTTAGCCACAACACAGGTGCTGGGAACCAAATCAGGGCCTTCTGTAAGAACAGCAAGTGCTTTTAACCACCGACACTTCTCTCCAGCCCCAAACAAGTACAATTTAATGATAATTTTGGTATTATGCTAGAAACAGGTACAGTAAGTAGTGAAATAAATGCACCATGCAATACCCAACCCTTACCAATAGACACATCATATAGATAAAAATTAAAAACACAATTCCAGCTGGGCATGATGGCACATGCCTTTAATCCTAGCACTTGGGAGGCAGAAACAAGCAGATCTCTGTGAGTTCAAGGCCAGCCTGGTGTACAGAGTGAGTTCCAGGACAGCCAGAGCTACAGGAGACCCTGTCTCAAAACAAAGAAAAGAAAGAAAAAAAAAAAAAGAAACAAGAAAACAAAAAAAACAAAAAACCATTCCAGGCCAGCTGGGGCTACAGGGAGACCCTGTTTCAAAAAAAGACCAAAAAATATTTACAGAAACACTGGATTGCTGGGCATGGTGGAGCCTTTAACACTTGCAGAGAGCCGAGCAGGAAGATCTCTGAGTTTAAGGCCATCCTGGTCTACACAGTGAGTTTCAGACCAGCTGGAGATACAGAGAGACCCTGTCTCAAAAAAGAAAAACAACAAAAAAGAAACACTGGACTTAAATGACACTATAAATCAAATGGACCCAGCAAATTATCTATAGCACATACCCCCCAATACTCAGCACCCCATGAAACTTTCTCCAAAACTGATAACATATTAAGACACAAAGCAGGTCTAAATATAGGAAATCAGAAAATAACATACCCTTTTCTATCTGACCACAACAGAATAAAGGTAAACACCACCAACAACAGAAAGTATAAAAACTACACAGATTCATGGATAATGAACAACACACTACTAAAATATGTGTGGGTCACTGAAGAAATCAAGTAAATCAAAAAGAGTACTGGAATTGTATGAAAAGGGTTATACGGGGAAGTGGCCTAGTTAGGACCGCCGTACGGCTCGGGTCGTCCAGACCCATGCCCGAGTCTGACATCAGAGAACCTCCAGTCAGGATCACACCTCTACTCCGGACTGAAACATGACAATTGCTGAGACAGTACATTCCCATCAATAAATAGATAACAATGGCTAATTAATAATAAGAAAAAGAAGATACAACATATCAGAATCTATGAGGTACAATGAAGGCAGCCTTAAAACTAAACTCAATAGTATTAAATAAATACACGAAAAATTAAAAAAAAAATAATAAGATCTCAAATAAATGTTACACTTTAAAACCTGTGGGAAACAAAAAGAAAAACCAAATGCAAAAAAAAGTAGATTGGAAGAAATGATAAAGATCAGGGCCGAGGGGGCTAGAGAGATGGCCTATCAGTTTAGGTAGAGCGCGTACTGTCTCTGCGAGGACTCCGGGTCGATCCCAGCACTCTACAGGCAGCAGAGAGCTGTCGTTATAACTCCAGTGTTCATGGAATCCGACACCTCTTCTGTATCTCCGGTCTACTATGCACAACGATGGGTGCACAAACCTACCTGCAGACCATACAGTCATAAATAAATACAAGAATTAAAAAAAAAATTTATTAAAAGGGAATAAAATAAAAAAAAAAAAAAAACAAAAAAAATTTAAAAACATATAATTAATCAATTGGTTCTGGAATGAAGAGATGAAAAACACTGACAAATCCTTAGTCAAATTAACCAAGAGGAGAGAAAACCTATTTTAAGATTTTGGTTGTTAGCCGTAGCCTTTAATAGACTTGAACTAGCCCCTGGAAGACCCACTTTAATAAAATTGGAAATAAAAAGGGAGACATAAGAGACACCAATGCAATTCTGAAAATCATGACGCCACAGCTTAACAGTCTACACTGTGCCTGGCATGGTAGCATATGCTTGTAGTTCTAGCACTCCAGACGTGAAGACAGACATATCTTGTGAGTTCGAGGCCAGCACTGTCTATGCAGCAAGGTCAAGGCCAGCTGGGGAACCCTGTATCAAAAAGACAAAAAAAAAGGAGAACCAAAACCAGCAAAACACTAAAGAGGTAACAGAAAGTCTCCGAACTAAACAAAGCCCCAAAACAGAAGGATTCAGGACAGAATTCAACAAGAACCTCAAAGAATTACTATGAATATTACTCAAATTATTCCATAAAGGAAAAGCATACAAACTTTTTGTGAAGCCAGTATTTCCCTGATGAAAAACCAGACAGCAGTATTAGAAAAAAGGAAAACTGCAGACAAAACTCACTGATAAACAAAATGCAAAATACATTATTCACAGAATTCAAGATCACATCAAAAAGAACATTCATCATGATCAAGCTGGCTTTAGTCCACCACGCAGAGATGGGGTCAAATATATAAAATCAATAAAGTATACAGCACTGGTAAGACTAAAAGACAGAAATCACAGGACTGTCTCAACAGACATGAAAGCCTTCGACATAATCCAACACCACTTCATAATAAGTCATGGAGAGAGCATATTTCAACATAAAAATAAATATCTATAGATACGATAAAAAAAAAAAAACCTCAAGAGTTCCCACAAAGATCAAAAACAAGGCAAGGATGTCCAGTATATCCATTGCTTTTCAATATGTTAGCCAGAGCAGACAGACAACAGAAGGAAATAAGACTAAAGACTCCACCAAAAAACTTAAACTCAAAGACTAGTACACACAAAACAAGAAGTCAGGGATGGTTCAAATTATTTAGTGTATGCAGAGAACCTAAGTTCAGTCACAGCACGCACACTGGCTGGGCGGCTCACAGCTAGCTGCCTCTAACTCTACTTGCTCCAGGGAGAACCTGACAGCTCGGCCCTCCTACAAAAAAAAAATAAAAATCTACCCAATCTATCATCATATATACACATACACACACACAGACACATAATTAAAAATACATCATAAAAATGACAAAACCAGGGGCTGGATCAATGACTTTGCAGTTAAGGTCACTAGGTGCTCTTGCAGAGGACCATGGTCAATTCTCAGCACCCACAGGGCAGCTAAGAAGCATCCATAATTCCATTTGCAGGGAATTCCAACGCCCTCTTCTGACTCCACAGGCATTGCATGACAGGGGGGCACTTCTGCACACATAGGCAATACACTCATACACATAAAAATAATAATAAAAAAAAATAAAACTAGTGGCCTTTCAATATACCAATGGCAGTCTGAAAATGAAATCAGTGCAACAATCCTACTTAAAATAGCTTAAAAAAAAAAACAAAAAAAAAACCTCAGAGTAAGCCTAACCAAGGAAATGAAAAACTCCTACAATGAAAATTTCAAGATACTTTAGAAAGAAATTGTGGGGGTTGGCCCAGAGGGCTCTGGGAGCTGAGGTTTGAACACAGACTGCTGCCCAAGCAGTTAGTGAGTGGATCCTTACTGCCCAAGCATTAAAATATACTAAGAAACTTTCTGTACAGTGAAAAGAAAACAATCAAAAGAAGTGAAGAGAAAACCACAGAGTAGGAGAAAAATCTTCACCCAGTGACACATCTGACAAAAAATTAACATCTAGACTATATAAAATACGTCAAAAAAATTAAAGAGAGCAAAGAAAACAAATGACCCAATTCAAAATATGGAGTAAAAGAGTGAAACAGAGACTTTCACAATATCAGGGATGGCTGAGAAACCATCTTAAAAAAGTGTTCAATTTCACTGTTCTACTATACGTTAAGGAATTGCAATTAAAACCACTCAAGGATTTCATCCTATACCTTCTAGTAAAATGCTGGAATGATACAAGATCAAAAAGAATACCAAATTGCGAGAGGTTGCTGGAGAAAGGAACACGTCATTCACTCGGTAGGTAATGGTTAAACTTGGCAACCCTATGGAAACAGTGCGGATTAACTAAAAGACTCATCCTTTATGTTTAGAGATCGGCGTCTCACTCTAACGGTATATCACCCGACCATTGCTAACGAATGCAGCTCTCTTCAAAACAGGAAAGCGCTGGAAGTAACCCAAGTCTGTCCCTCCACCGCCATGCATTGCTGATAACAACAAAATGTGCACACTTCGATCTATATAATGCTATGTTTAAAGGAGAGTACTACATCATAAAATATTGCAGGTGAATTGTATGAACTAGAAACTAAGTGAAGTAACACAATCCCCGAAAAACAAACAATGTAGCGGTAGACCTCGATTTGTAGATACTAGAATCAAATCTTTATATGTAAGGCAAACTGAGTAATTTTTTTTCTTTTATTACTAAATACCCACACTACCGATGATTACTATTTTAAAAGACATTAAAGCGGGTGCACGTGAATCCGTCCTTGGTGCACGCTTTATATCTCTCTAGCACTCTGGAGCACAGAGGAAAGCAGATCTGTTAGAAGAGTTCAAAGCCTGCCTGGTCTACCAGAGTGAGTTCAGGACAGCTGGGGCTTACAGGTGCCAGACCCTGTCTGTTATTCCTGGACAAAACTGTCAGCCCATGAAAGGAAAACAGCCAGAATGACCACAGTCCAAGGCAACAGCTCCAAAGAGATGGACTGTTTCTCCTCCACCATTCACTGTGCCCCTTTTCTAATGCCTAGGGAACAACCTGCGGAACAACCTAGGGGGCGTGCAGAGCGATGTTAAGGGCTGCCAATTGCTGTGAATGGTAAAGCATACAGCAATGTAGTCTGGACACTCATTGTAGTCTGGACAACTTGATTGAACATACAACCCCCCTTCCCCCCCGCTGGATGCTGGGGCTGTGGGGGGTTGGGCAACAACAGCCTGCAAACTGGTTATACATGAAGGATGCTTGACTCATGGATTATCAACTCTATAGCTAAAAAATGAAAAAAAAAAAACTGAGAGAAAGATACAGGGCACTTATGGCAGAATGCACGAATCTGGATGGGGTGGGTGGGGGAAGGTAAGGAAATATGCCTGATCTGAATGGAAATGATGTATGAAATGCACAAAGCATCAATAAAAAAAAAAAAATGTTTAAAAATAAAAAGTACATTAAAACACACACCAACTTGCTAAGTAATTTAGAAATGCTCATTATAGAATACTACATTTCTTATCCACATCTGCAACTCTACATTAAATGCGAAATACCTAAACATGTTTTGGAATTAACCTATAGTTTATTTTCAGACTTTGTAATTTTGGTATGTGTGGAAGTGGATAAGGGGGAACATTTACACATTATTAAGTTTAATCTAGTACAGTCATTTTGGAAATAAATCTGGAAGTTTCTAAAAAAAATTAGAAATAGAGGCTGGAGAGATGCATCAGCAGTTAAGAGCACTGGCTGCTCTTGTAGAGGACGAGGATCTGATTCCCAGCACCCACAGGGCACCTAACAACCATCCATAACTCCAATTGCTGGCAAATCTTGACACATTCGGGCACTACATGCTTACATACATGCAGGCAATACACTCATAAACATAAAAGAAAATTAAAAAATACTTAAAGAAAAAAAACAGAAATAAAACTACCTAATGATCCAGCAACACTACTCCTGGATATATACCTAGTGAACTTTATATCTACTAAAAAGATACTTGTACATCCATGTTCACTGATGGTCTATTTTTTTTTTTTTTTTTTTTTTTTGTCTTTTCAGACTAGGTCTCCTGTAGCCCCCACTGGCTCATGGAACTTCACCAGTAGACAAGGCTGCTTAACTCAAAAGATCCACTGCCCTCTGCCTCCCAAGTGCAGGATAAAAAAGGCGTGTCAACCACACCCGGCTTAAAGACGGTTCTTACCCACCATGTGGGTGATGGGAACTGAACCCAGGTCCTCTGCAAGAGCAGTCAGCGCTCTTAACTGCTGAGCCATCTCTCCAGCCCTGGTCTATTCTTAATAACTAGGAAATGGAAGTAAGTAACTTAGGTGTCTACCAACAGAAGTATGGATAAGAAAAAAATGGTACATATGCATGCTGGAATATTACTCAGCTGTAAAGAAAACTGAAATCAAGAAATCTTCAGATAAATGGATAGAACTGGAAAAAAATTATACTAAGCAAGATAACTCAGGTCCAGACAGACAAATTCTGTATGTTCTCTCTCACGTGCTGATTTCTAGCTTTAAGTCTTTTGTTTTGTTGTTTAACTTGAAGCACAAGTGGAAGGCAGAAAACTTGAAAGGAGAGAAGGAACAGATTAAAGGGAGATAAAAAAAGAGAGGCAAAATGAGAACAGATGGGTGGAATGTTGGGGGTGGGAAGTTTTAAGCTGGGCGGGGTGGGGAAGTATGAGGAAATCAGGATGTGGAAGAGAGGGCTAACCCAAAGGGTTTATGAGAAAGCAATACGGAAACATATTATTTCACAACTCAATCTAAAAAATAATTGGAGGACTAGTATAATGCACGTGAACTAGAAGACATAGTCTAGTTACCTTCACAAATGATGGCGTTATATCTGTGCTTCTGCTAATCTTTCAGAGGTAGACTGCAGGCATCGTGTCCGTGACTTCAAGGTCTTAAAACCACGAGACTGTATGAAAACTGAACAAAACAGTAGCATTTACTTGACAGTTTTTGCAAGGAAAAAATGAGTAAAAGCCTAACATCATATCTGTAAGCCTTGTTAGCTGTAAGTTTAGAGAAAAGCTATTTTATCTGACATTTCAATATGCTTTACCTTTTTACTATCATTCTTTTTACAAGAACTTATGTTAATAAGGAAAAAAACCTAAATAATTAAAAAAAAGGGGGGGCTGGAGAGATGGCTCAGCGGGAAGAGCAACGACCGGCTCTTGCAAGGACCCAAGTCATTCTTTCCGACACCCACATGGTGGCGACATAGAACTGTCTTAACTCCAGTCCCAGGGTCCAATGCCCTCTTCTTCTGAAAAAAAACCCTTATCTTACTATCATGCACCACCCGCTGTCGTGCAGCAACCACTAAACAGCAAGACAGTACACGTACATATAAAAAATAATAAACGAATTTAAAAAAAAATAAAGGAAAAAAAACTGAAAAACTCAGGTTTACATAAATATTGAAACAATATGGAAAACAAAAAGTACCAATTGAAGTGACCAGTATCAAATAAAAGCTAGTCACTAATAAAAAATTAAGGCTTTAGTGTTTTATGTTTTGAGAGAGTCTCCTGTAGCCCCAACGTGCCTGAAAGCCCAATATCAGACGAGCACACTGCCTGTCCCTCTTGAGCTCTAGGATTGGAAGGGGCTTGACCA
>VZQC01003618.1:0-83379 GCA_009823505.1 Rhizomys pruinosus
AAAGAAAGAAAGAAAGAAAGAAAGAAAGAAAGAAAGAAAGAAAGAAAGAAAGAAAGAAAGAAAGAAAGAAAGAAAGAAAGAAAGAAAGAAAGAAAAGAGATAAACCTCCCTGGAAAAGGAAAACCAAATGTCTAATTCAAGCTAGTTTTCTACTATTTGTGCCTGTGAATTTCTCCAGAATCCTCTCCTACAGTCTCATGAGAGCACTATGCAAAGAAGCTAGGCTAAGCTTATTCTGACACACTCTCTGAAGTCCCAGATTGTAGTTTATCTTAATGTCCATTAGGGTTTTGAATATTAATAACTTCTCAAAATAAGTTGCTCTACATCTCCAGCTGCCGTGTGCTCAAATAATTAAGATTGAAAATTTGCGGTTCCTGACAAATATGACAAATGGTTTGCTATAAGCTGTTTGCATGTTCATATATAATATGTGACTTTTCAATGTTCGTCATCAATGTGGCTGTTTTTTTCTAAAAAGACTGTCAGTATAAGCTACTAAAATGAAAAAAAAACTGTATCTAATACACTGTCACTACTGTTCTCTTATGTAAAATCTTCATGTCATGCATACAAGCAGATGAGAAGCAGAGGAAGTACATTTTGCATCTCGCCTGAGAAGCTGTAAATATATAAACAAATATAGGCATAATGCTGATTACTTCTTGGAGGGATTTTTGTCACTGGAGTGACTGCCATTTGGAATGATAGCTGTAGTTTAGAATAGTCATGGTCACATCTTTCAAGGAGGTGGTAATCAAAGCATATGTGGGATCATTGATTCTTTTTTAAATTTTCTTATTTTTAAATATCTTATTGAAGTTTTTTGCCTTTCATACATCGTTTCTCAGTTCAATTTAGACTTGTTTCCCACTGAATCTTAAACGTCTTTCGTTAATGATGCTGGTAATAGAAAGCATCAGTCTTTATTTTCTTAAAGAATGACCCCTTTAATATCACTTATGGTTAGCACTTCACATCTCTCATCACATTTGGACATTTCAATTTGCATTGATTTTAGTGACTTTAGTTTTGAAACACCAAGCTATCACTTTTAACTATTGACTCACGTAAATCATTTTAATTGCTAATTTCTGAAAGAACAAAGGCAATAAATGCATTTCATCTTATTTCTCTTCTTAGAAATTTTTGTTTGTTAAAATTTCAGTAATATACAGTAATTTTAAGAGGAAAGAAATTAATATTTTAGTTATTTATAAAATACATTATATAAACACATATGTATACTAAAGAACTTTGAATCTCATTTTGAAAATCTAAGTTGATACATGTTTCAGATCTTTAGCTGAAATTCGTTGTCTTATATTTTAAATTAAAAATAAAATGTTTAACTATAAAGGTAGGTATAATTTATTGAACATATATTAGGTGCCAAGGGCTGTGCTTGGTGATTGACATAAACAGGAATCATGTAACCTGTATGAAATTAACTCCAAATCACCATTATGTAAATTTAGATTTAGAAAATGTAAGTTATTTACCTAAATGAAAGAGTGAAAGATCTGTTTCCACCATTGTATAATCTTAGAGGGTGACCTAACTAAAATAAGCAAAATAGCTCTACTTTATTTTTATTTTCACACATTATGTCCACCCACTTAATTCAAGAAAATGACTGTGAAAATTGAGATGGTTACATCTTTCCTAAGAGTATTTTGAAGTTTAGTCAGAAACACTGGCAGAATTCTCCAAGTATTGTCAATCCTAAAGTTGTTCTGAAACCTCTGGGTTATCTTGCTTTGTGAAAGGTATCCTTGCAGAGACACTTATAAGGAAATTAAAGGTGTCATTTCCTAAAATGCAGGAGAATAAGATGCTTGACTCAAAATATAAGCTGCTACATTGAGTCAAGCACAACCAAGACAAAAATAGTCATTTTTCATGTCCTAGCCAATATCTGCCAGACTCAAACACTTCAAAAGCAAATCATGTTTTCAAGGATTTGCAAGATGCCATGATAAATAGCAAGGAGAATTCTTGTTAATTTTAATTTTTCAGTACAGAAGTCTGTCTACATTTTCCTTTAGTACCACTTAAGTGTAGTTCTACTTAAAAAAAAATGTGATAGCAACATTTTAGCCTGATGACTTTTATGATACTCAAATGTTTGCTCTTTCATATGTTAATAAAAGAACATGACAAATATAAACTGAGATGAAGAGTCTGTTTCAAGGACAGGGAAGGAAATTTAGGGAAATTGTTTCCTATTATTTATTACTATTTAGCACCTGTTGTCATTCAAGAGATGTAGTAAATGATTGTTTACATACAAGGTTTAACATAGGACATATCCTAATTAAGCATATAAATTGTGGCCTCATTTTCATCAGCAGATGTGTTTAGAGAATAAAGCAGTTTGAAAATGTTCAACAATATTTGAGCATTCCCTTGGCAAGCCATTTGAAAGTGGGGGCCCAGCAACAGATAAACATTTTTCTCATGCTGCAACAGATGCTGAAAAAAACATTCCTAGATTCAATGAGTCATAAACTTGCAAACTCTGATCCAAACAACACTAGTCCGTTTGTTTTGGCCAACACTATAACTCTTCTCTTATTTTCTTTTCACCAATTTCACAACTCAGGTGGTTGACAAGATGGATGGGGATCCGGGAGTTTTCTTCACTAGTTGTGTTTCTCAATAAAACTTTAGAGCTAAAAGGTTATCAAAACCCCTGGGTAAAAGAAGGGAGCCCCAGCTACAACACAACCCAAGAGAAAAATGATTTTTTTTAAATAATTGTACAACTCCCAGGAATTGCCAGTTAACCCTCGTCTGGGGTGTACATGAATCCCAGTCATCTGGGTTTTTTCATTATTCGTTGAAAAGCACCATGGGAGAGCTGGGTGTGGTGGCACATGCCTTTAATCCTAGCACTTGGGAGGCAGAGGCAGGCGGATCTTTGTGAGTTCATGGCCAGCCTGGTCTACAGAGTGAGTTCCAGGACAGATGGGGCTACAGGGAGCCCTGTCTCAAAAAGACCAAAAAAATAAATAAATAAATAAATAAAAGGAAAAGCACCATGGGAAACATGGTGATGTTCTCTGTCATATTATTCAATAATGACCAGATGAACAAGGAGATTTGTGCAATAGTGGGAAAGAAAATAATATTTGTGAGCAACAAAAAAAGGGATAAGAAAAAGAAATAGAAAATATTCCTGATGAATAGGAAAGAGGTGATCTTCTTTCCTTGCCTTGCATTCCTATATCATACAAAAATATTGAGAATTGAAAATAAAATTAAATCCTCTCAGTATTAACAAGGTCAGATGGATGAAGTTGAATCACTACCTTTTGTGTTTTGGAACTAATCTAGTGAACTTACATAAAAAGAAAAAAGTAATGGACAAAATGTTGTTTGTGAGTAACATAAAACTAAATGGCTTGGTGAGCCGGGCATGGTGGCACACGCCTTTAATCCTAGCACTTGGGAGGCAGAGGCAGGCAGATCTTTGTGAGTTCAAGGCCAGCCTGGTCTACAGAAGCGAATTCCAGGACAGCTGGGCTACAGGGAGACCCTGTCCTCAAAAAACAAAAAAAAAAAAAAAAAAAAAAAAAAAAAAAACCAAAACAACACAAAACAAAACAAACTAAATGGCGTGGGCATTTCTAGTTATTTATTCAAAAGGAAACGTAGTTGATTTATTTTAGGTAGAGAAAACCAAGAACTTACATTAAATCCAAGTATTCACTTTCATGTCTCTGAAGTAAAACCTGTTTCCAATGTGAAGATTTTTCTCCTGACTCACTCTCTGAAATGATAAATAATTATATTTCTTTATAAAACATACTTGCATTTTTTGGCCACAAACAAATGTTATTACCAAATAATTGTTTATTTATTCTTTCTGTGATTCTATAGCTATAGTGTTCTTATTGAGGTTGTAAGACTAATGGCAAGTCCCATCCATAATTCTACTCCACTGTCACTGCTGCCATTCATATTAGGGGGAATTGCTCATAAACTGATATTATGTAAAACTCTATAAAACTAAATTCCTTGCCAAATAGTTATTACAAAACTGCACAGAAAACTTGTGCTCTCTGATGCTAAACTTTTAATTATTATAACAGGAAAAATTGTTTCTCATTATCAAATATTTTGAACTGTTTAGCAGTAATTGAGAGGTACGTACCATCTGTGGTTTATACATTTAAATTAGAGGTCAATGTATATTTGCATAAATTTGTCAATGTTGCCAATTAAACTAAAGTGATTTACAGGAAGCTTCTCAACAAAGAATTTAATCCTATATGAATTTATAATTTTTGTAAACAGTCAAATAAATACATAAAAACAGCAAACAATAAATATGACTTATTTCATTAACTTATTTCATGTAAGTTAATGAAATAAGTCATATTGTTTTAGGTTATAAAACAATATAAACAATATATAACAATATTGTTATAAAACAATATAAGATCATATTGTTTTAGGTTAACAATATTTTTCCTACCATTTGCTTGAGTTATGCTAAGGATAGTATATTTTCCCTTTATTGAATATTTTTTCTTACCCATAGTCTACAAGTACATTGAGAATTTCATGCAATGTATATTCATCCCTGCTACCACAACTTTTCCCAAGTCCACCCTTTCTCTCTATCTATCCAACTTTGTGTCTTTTTATTGTTTAAAACTCTACAAGCCCAATTTGTGCTGCCCTTACACTCTTGGTGTGAGGCCACCTACTGGAACATGGTTGAAAAACTGGAGGATGTCATTTCTGATGCTCCCTCTCCTATATCTATTAGTGGCCAATAGCTCCTTAGCTAGGGGTGAGTCAAAGTCACTTCCCTCCTCTGTGCTGAAACTTTGTCTGGCTTGAACTTATACAGGTCTTGTGCCTGCTGACACAACTTCTTTGAGTCCACATATGTATTTGCCTCTTTGTATCTGGAAAACACTGTTTCTTTGTATTCATCTACCACCTCTGGGTCTTACAAGTTTTCTACCCCACTATTCTGCAATGATCCCTGGATAGAGTGTGATTTCCATGTCCCAATTGTGCTGAGCATTCAGTAGTCTCCTATTCTTTGTATCTTGACTAGTAATAGGTCATCTGGTTATTCGCTATCTACTGTTAAACACGCTTCCTCTGAGGGTTAACAGAGGAACTTATCTATGGGTATAAAAAATTACTAGGAGTCAATTTAATACTTTGTCCTCCTAGTAGACAATAATATAAAGGCAAAGCACCTGTGGCTAAGCAGGTACCTTGCCTTTATAAAGGTACATCATCTTGTGAAGCAGACCTTAATATTCAAGGAGAATGTGGTTAGTATGGTTAGTATTCTCTCATGTTAATTGTGCCACAATTGCACCGGTGGGCATGTCTTGCCTGGAATGAATTTTTTTTTTTTGGTCTTTTTGAGACAAGGTCTCCCTGTAGCCCAAGCTGTCCTGGAACTCACTCTGTAGAACAGGCTGGCCTTAAACTCACAAATATCTGCATGCCTCTGCCTCTGGAGTGCTAGGATGACAGGTGTGTGCCACCATGAGACCTCAAGGGTACAAAGAAAGAGACACACTTTTTACTTCTGATGAGCGTGCAAACTGGTATAGCCTCTTGGAAATCAGTGTTGATGTCTGCCAATAAGCTAGAAATAGATTTATTATATGTTCTATCTGCACCACTCTTGGACATATGCCCAAAGGACCCTATATCCTACTACAGAAATAGCTATTCATTCATGTTTAATGTTATTATTTTCACAATATTCAGGAAATGGAAAAAGCCTAGATGTCTATCAACTAATGAATGGATAATGAAAACGTGGTGCATTTACACAATGGAACATAATTCAGATGTTAAGGGAAATGAGATTATGAAGTTCAGTGGTAACGGAATGAAAGTGGACACAATCCTGGGTGAGGTAACCTGGACCCCAGAAGACACATACATCACATTTTCTTTCATTTCTAGATGTTGTCTTGAAACTTTAGATATATGTATTTCATTTGAAATGGTCATAGAAGTCAGGAAATTAGCAAGAGGCCAGTTGTGTAAGGGTTCTTTAAAGATAGGTAAAATAAAACAAATGCTATAAAGAAGTAAGGGGAACAACCGGGCAAGCAGTGTTCAATGGGGCAGGGGACAGAAAGAATATGGTGAAAGATAACTAACGCTAAGACCCTTTGGTAAAGTCATTTAGAAATCTGCTTCACTAGCAATTCTTAAAACATATGCTGCTTACGAATATATTAAAAGAGTTTAAATGAAATTACCCTATAATGTATTGTTATACCCCACTAGACACCATAGCTAGCAAATAAAAAAACCCAGTACCAAGAATGGGTTCCTTCTTTTGGACTTGCTGGACAGTGACCTACTATACACCCCACAAACCTTACATGTTCTTGCCAATGCTTATGGTTGTTCTTTAGCTACTCTATTGCTTTAGAGAAGTGTCACTTGGCTACACCTTGTAGGATTATCTTTCTGTTACTTCCCGGGTTAGAATATATATTCCACATTTTATGTGTTCTGGCTGCTTCTAAGTATTACTAAAGCACTGACAATCATACATGACCTAGTCTTTATTTTGCTTTGAAATGTATTCTGCCCTTTTATCATCATAATTAAATTTCATTTTCCACAATTCTCTCTAGAGCATGGACAAATTGATACCAAGTTCTTTGTATCAAAGTTACACTGAATTTAATTTTTCAATAAAATTATCATTTGCATCTACTATGGAGTTGTGTCTTCTAGGTCATCGCCAGAATCCCCCACAACGTTCTAACTACGTTATGCTTCAAACTCTTCCAATCCAAGAAACATTGAAATGTCACCTCTTCAATTTTAGGTTTAGTTATACAAACAACCCCATTCTTGGCTATGAAATTTAAGTCAGCATAGGAAAATGTTGGATGATAGGTAACATACAGGAAATAATTTCACTGAGATCATATTTCTAGGGGCTTCATGCCCTGGAACCAGAATCTGATCAGGTCTGGTGAAGAGCTTATGTTAGAAGGCATCTCCGGAACATGAGAAGAGGTCGCATAGCAATTCAAGAAGATTGAGAACCTAGGCAGGAACCAGAAATGACTTCTCACTAGACTCTCCCACTTAAAGTTTTCACTGCCTCTTAACCCATCATCATGAAGACCAAGCTCTGTGCACCTTCTGTGAGTGACACACTTAAAATCACATTCAAATCACAGTAGCAACTTTCCTCCTTTCGAAAAACATTTTTGTCATACCTGGTTAAATAGACTGCTTGCTTATACGTCACAGGCTGAGGTATTCAGGGTTACATATATGTTCTTAGGACATCTGATTTCTTTGTAGATATTTAGGAGTATCCTATATTTTCTAATTCAAAGCAATTGCAAAATATGAGTAATGTTATATGTATTCCATATTCCACATTAGTTTATTAGTTTTATTAAGTTATACTCCTCCTGAAAGAAGTGGTGACTTAGTAGGGAGTGATTAGCTTGGGCATATGCTCACAAGTGTTCCACTGAACGCAAAAGGGCAGGACAATCCTCAGGGAATTCTGGGTAGATTTATTATTATTGGAAATGGTTTTATAATAACAAATAATGAGGAATGATGAGAAATGGCAGCTTTCCACTTGTGTGAGGATCTCCCAGTCCATCAAGCCAAACAACTGGTAAAATAAAGCCAGGCTGTGAAAAGAGCTGAATTCACTCCAAGAAAAAAATCTGGGGAAATTAATAATTCAGTTAAATTAGATTGAGGAAAATATAAATTGTAGGAAAGAATAATTTTGATGAAAATTGTAAAAATCAAAACACAGGGTAAAATGTTGAAGTTGAAATAGTAATGAACTGAAATCAAGAAACCTGGGCTTCCATACTTATGCTTTCTACATGTAGGCATTTTTAGAGTGAATATCAGCTTGGACAATTTAGTTTAACTTCTAATCTCTAGTGCATTAATCTCAGTGATGGCAACTGCATCTGCTCATGGAAAAAAGTACTTTGAGATACACAAAGATATTTGTGTGTCCTTAGGTGTTTACTTATTTATAGGCACATATAGTGAACATACCATTAATAGTGTCAGGTGTTGCTGTAGCAACTGATATACTTCATTGTACCTTTTTTCCTATTACTTCTATCACTGTCTCCTGTACTGATCTCATTTCTGTCTCTGTAACACTTAACATTGGTTACAAAGGGGCTTGGACTTTTCTGTGAGCTTTCTATATTCCAAAATTTGTAATTCGTATACTGAATTTAATTACAACTTCTGGAACTGTTTGTATTTTGAAAAAGAAAAAAAGCATGTTCACTTGCAATGTTTGCTGAGATTTTAGGAATTGAAATTTATCCCCCATTTACCAACTAGCAGGGTCTATTACCTTTTCTCAGTGATATATCTTGACAAAAATAAGTATAATTACTTTCAAGTCTGATAATCTAGGTATGGATAAAGTTTGTGTGGCAAAACAAATGCAAAACCAAACTTAAGGCTTTCTTTCTCCAGGATCTCTGTCTTCATAACTTCCAAAATCAAGGATTCTATTTCCTAGATACTGGTATCTGGAAATAAATTAGAAGCTGCTATTTAACTAGTGAGTTTCCATGCAAATTTGTAGCGCATCTTTTTGGATGAGACTACACATTTCTGAATGCCCTTTTCACATTCATTGACCACTTCAAGGGTTTTTCAATCAAGGAAGAAAATTACAGTATGGGTGGTTTTAAGGCCTCAACTCTATTTATACTCCAGAGGAGCACAAATGAAGACTGAGTGAATGTTGGCTAGAAGTTAGGGTAAATATTTGATTTTTATCATCAGAGCAGGCCTCAATTGATCTTTTAAATAGTCTCTGCAAAGCCAGGTATGGTGGTGCACGACTTTAATCCCAGCACTAGGGAGGGAGAGGCAGGTGGATCTTTGTGAGTTCAAGGCCATCCTGGTCCAGAGAGCAAGTTCTAGGACAGCTGGGGCTGCAGGGAGACCCTGTCTCAAAAATACCCCCCCAAATTATATATATATATTTTTTTTTCTCTGCAAAAGCATAATAAAGGGGGACTGAAAAGTGTGTTTTTGTCTATGAAGACTAATAGAATGGCATGTAAGTGGGAAGGTGACCAAGATAGTTTGTGATATCAAAATTACATGTTTGTATAAGTAAATTTATTATTAACATTGTGTGATTTATTACAAGTGAGTGTCTTTTTTTTAAATTAATGAAATTTCTGCAGTCACTTATGGGCACAGTACCTTGTTATAGGAGGGACAGAGAAGTTTCTTAAGCAAAACCTACCACAGCCATTTTGAAATTTTTTATAAAAAATTTTTTTGAAGACACAAAAAATTCTACAGTAATGAGAACTCATGAGGCCAGCATCCTTTAAAAATGGACACTGACTCTTTCCCTTGAAAAAGTAGTATTTAAAATTATTTTCCTTTTAGACATCACTTAGCTTGAAGAGAGCTCAGAAGATGGAAAAATTAGGCACTGAGAAGCAGAACTAACAGGGTTATTTTGCAGAATCAGAGGACAATGATGTGAAAATACAACCTGCTAAAGAGCAGGATCTATGATTAGTACCCTAGAGTTTGACTTAGCCCTTCTAAAAAAGTGTAGGTCTCTATCCTAAGAAGATAGGCAAGAATACAGATGGATAAGGTAGATCTGTGTAGCCTTTTGGTGTTCTTCCCCCCTTGACTAGAGCCCACAGATTCCTGGGACTGCAGGTTCCCTGGACTTCTCTGGCCAGCTGGTCAGGGAACTGGGTCCTAGCCCTGGAAGGGAGGGGGAGGGGAAAGGTACTGGGTAGCTCAGAGCCGGGGCGGGGGGGGAGAACAGACTCAAGAACAAGTTTTATGTAAATAAAAACTTGGAAGAAGAAACATCAAAAATATCTCCAACCAATCCAAGAAATAAGTGGGTAAATCTTGATCTATTTGGTAATAAAAAAGTGGCATTCCTGATATGATATTTTGAGCTGCTTGCTTTAAGTTTTTTTGTGCCTTTCACAGTTTGTTTGTTCATTTCTTTATTTACTTCAGGGTCTCATGCAGCCTTAGATGGCCTTGAACTCACTATGTATTTGAGGTGGGTCTGAATTCTTCATTCCCTTGCCTCCATCTCTGGTGTGTTGGGATTACATAAAGTAAATACCACACACACACACACACACACACACACACACACTACTAAACTTGATTATGACGAGTTTTAAAAACATAGTTAAAGATTTTGCTGGATCGCTTTAGTGTCAACTTTATACACTTGGGTTGAGGGAGTCTCAAGTTGGGAATTGCCTCCACTAAACTGGCCCATGGCCCTGTCTTTAGAGTATTTTCTTGATTGTTGACTGATGAGGGAGGGGCCAGCCCACTATTGATGTTGCCATCCTTGGGCACTTTGTTCTGTATTGTATAAGAAAGCAGACTGAGCATGGGCCAGAGGAACAAATAGTAAGCCTCATTCCTATATGGCCTGCGCTCCAGCTCCTGCCTCCACATTCCTGCCCTGAGTTCCAACCTTGGGCTCCCTAAGTGATGAAGTGTAATCCAGGAGATGTGAGATGAATAAACCTCAAGTTGGAATTGGTCAGTGTTTTGTCACAGCAATTGAGAAGCCAACTAGAACAAATATTTTCTCTAAATCAGCATTTTTATCACTATTGTGCTTAGGCTTGGCATCTTCTATGAAGTGCACAGCTGAATACCTCAGAGAAGCTTTGCAACTTGGTTAAGATAAATAAAGCTACAGCAATGTGGCTTACTGGAACAACTTCTCAATTGGAAAGGCAGGACTCTGTGTTATCCTCTTTGCTGTTTCTAATTAACCTGCCATGTTACCCAGCCACAGGTGAGCAAACAGTCCTCTACCAAAGTTAAATAAGTGGGGTGGTAGAGTTTGGAGAGTTTGGAAGGAGGAAGTCATTACCAGCTCTGAGTACTGAAGCTTACCTCCTCATGGGACTAGATCATCAGACCCTTCATGAAAAAGCATTTAACAACTTGCAATTTATCAAAAATAGCATGAGGTTCTGCTCAAAACAGTCAACTTCCCCATGGAGAATATTGAGAAAGACTGAGAAAGAGATCAAAAGCATGTTTGGCAGAATGCATGAGCTCTGGTGGGGTGGGGGGATGGGGGGACACAGGGTCCCTAAATTTTGATCAATATAATAATAATATATATATATATATATATATATCAAATATATATATATTTATTTATAATATATGTAATATATATATAAATAATCTTAAAAAACAAAAAACAGAAAAGGACAAGGTAAATGGTCTAACACTGCAGCTAAAAAAAACACTTGAGAGACAACAACAAATGAACCCCAACAACGGACGGAAGAAATAACAAAATCAGAGCAGAAATCAATGAAATAGAAACAAGAAAAACAATACATAAAATCAATGAATCCAAAAGCTGGTTCTTTGAAAAAATAAACAAAATAGACAGACCTCTAGCTCAGCTAACCAAAAAAAAAAAAAAAAAAAAAAAAAAGATGAGCAACTCCAAATCAAATAGTATTTGTAATGAAAGGGAAACATCACACACACACAAAAAAATAGCATGAGGAATAGTGAAATTGTTTTAGATATACCATTATTAGTGGGGTAATTAGAAATATCATTAACCAGATTTTTGAAGATAATTTAAATTATATTTGAAGATGGAAAACACATGCATAGCAGAAAGTCAAACACAGGCCAACTCACTGATAGCAAAAATGAAGAGAGAAAAAGACCCTGTTTGAGGAGCTAAAGGAGGTGTAAACATGGGACTTAATGGTTACATACAGGAAGACAATACATGAGAAGAAAAGAGATCAAATTTACACATTTCTGCCTTTTAAAGGCTGAATTGTTTTGTGCTTTAATGAGAGGAAAAATATAAAAGGAGGAAGAATAATGACAGAAATATAGAATATTTTCTTATTAACAAATTAGCAATTCTAGTTTCATGATGCCTTTGTGTTTCTTTTGAAATGAGATTCTAATATTGGTTATACAGGCCAGACAGAGGCAAGCAGTATAGATCTTAGGGTATGTTCCTGCATCAGAGCAAGCATTGTGAAAAAGAGAGATCTTGCCGGGCGTGGTGGCACACACCTTTAATCCTAGCACTTGGGAGGCAGAGGCAGGCAGATCTTTGTGAGTTCAAGGCCAGCCTGGTCTATGGAGTGAGTTCCAGGACAGCTGGGACTACAGGGAGACCTGTCTCAAAAAAAAAAAAAAAAGGACCTAAAAAAAAAAAAAAAAAAAAAAAAAAAAAACCGAAAAAGAGAGGTCTTGTTAGGAGAGCTGAGCGTTTTAAACTAAACACTAATATCACATTTGATGACATGAATACTCAAACCAGGGCTTTGTATGATAGCTTCCTGTTCATGATTTCATGGGAATCACATAACCTAAAATGATTTTTTTAGAGGCAAGCTGTCCATCTTTTGGCTTTGCTTTGTCCTCTTGCCTGTATTCTACAGACGGATGTTGAACATAAGAACCCAAGCACTTGGGACAGCATGCACAAAATCCATACAAGAATAAGGTGGGGGAGGTGAAGAGGAATACCCAGCCCTTGCTGAGGAACTATTGGCAATTTCTAGACACTGGGAGAGGGAGTGTCAGCTTTTCTAAAGGTGTGATCCCAGGTGACCAAGCACACTCTATGTTCTTTTGTTCCATCTAGCCAATACCCAACAGTATTTGGGGAAAACAGATTGGAATCAATGAATTTTAGAAAAAGAGACAACATGAAGTACG
Organism: Rhizomys pruinosus; assembly: GCA_009823505.1. Lineage (NCBI taxonomy): Eukaryota > Metazoa > Chordata > Mammalia > Rodentia > Spalacidae > Rhizomys > Rhizomys pruinosus. Next base: position 12,754 of record VZQC01003618.1, read on the forward strand.
GGGATGTAGGGAGATTGGAGCAGATCTGAGACAAAATTGGGAGAGGGAGTCAATATGAAAAAATACACTGAATTAAACACTCAAAAACTCAATAACAATATTATTTTTATTTTTTATTGAATTTTTCCATCAGTCTCAATTGCCTTTATACCCAATTTTCCCTTGGCACCTTCCTGCAGGCCTCCCCAGCCCTTCCCAGATTTCACACATTCTTTCATTTGTGCTGGACCAAACATCTCATCCCTTTAGCTCTAGTCAGCCTATCTGGAGTCCCTTTTTTAAAGAGGCCAGATCTTCCTCACCTGACCACCATGAGCTGCAAATATTTCTTCAGTCAATGTTGGGGTCTGTTACCCATTTCTGCAGTTCTGTGCTGGGTCTGTTCTGTCCAGCTGACCTTATGTGAGTCTTATGCATGCTGATACCAATGCTGTAGGTTCATATTAACAGGGCTCCAGGACTTGCAGGATTCGTTTCTATTTGGTCTTTCATCACCTCCCTGGCTCTTACAATCTTCCTGTCCCCTCTTCCACAATGTTCCCTGAGCCCTGAGTGGGTGAAGCTGAATATAGGCAACCTGCTTATGGAACCACATAACATAGAATCCTAATCATCACAGTTTGGTCATTCAGGCCCTTTTGAGTTCCTGGTCTCTTGTTGCATGGCAGAAATTCCCTAAAGAGAGATAAGAGGAAGTTAATGTCTTCTTGGGTCCTTGTTCTGTGATGCTTGGGGCTTATGCGTAGAAGTTGCATTGTAGATGTGTTGCGTAGGCATGAACAATTCACAGACTTTGACTGTGTGTGTCCAGTTGTGGGGCTCTGTACTATTCTCATCTGGTGCAGAATAAGTTTCTTTTCTGAGTAGTGTCTGGGCTATTTGTCTGTGAATATAAGGGTATTTCTTTTGTAGTTAGAAAGATGTTATTTTAGCCCAAGGGTGTGTCAAACTTGGGGATTTCTCTAAAATCTAAGACCTCTTGGGTTGTGTCTATCTGGCTATGTTGACAATACCGCACATGAATTTCCTCCCAGTGAATGGGCTTTAGGTCCAATTCATTGGCCATTGATTTCCTCCAAGATAACAGCACCATTATTGCTGGTCATTGACATAGATAACTGGTCCTGAGGGTGATGTTGGAACATTGATTGCTGTTCTCCATTATTGGCTTGCAAAATGCTCTCCAAAGCAATGAGACCTAGCCTCCAAGAGTGGTGGCTTCAAGGTCAGAGCCAGCTCCATTGCTCAAGATCTGATCATGAAGTATGTCCTGCCTTCTGCAATAGGGTTTTACCTTCAGGTTCTGGGAGACAATCAAGGGCTGTGGTAATAGCCTGTGTAATTTTGGGAGTCTTTTCAACTGCCCTGGCCAATGACACACAGGAAAGTTTTACCTGTCTGGTACTGTTTCTTGTTATGCATCCTTCATCTTTGTATGTGGACTCATGTAGAAGTATTGTATGTTTAATTTGTCAGTAGACTGTTAAACCAATGTGATTCTCTCAGGTATTTTACACCAGCAAGGCGTTATCTTTGCTCTCTCTCCCTTTACCTATCTAGAAAAAAGAACAACTATCTAAGTCTAATACATAAATGAACCTTGATATAAGCTTTGATTAGATGAATGAACAAGAAGTAGAAAATTCCTTAAAATTGTAGGGTATCCAGCTTTTAAGTACACCCATCTACTGTTCTTGCAGATGGCCTGAGTTTGGTTTCCAGTACCCACATTGTGCAGTTCTTAACCACCTCTAGCACCAGTCTCAGGGTATCCAAAACTTTCTTTTGGCTTCTGTGAGTACTTTACACATATGGCATGCACATAGAGAGAAGCATATACATATTCATTTAAAAATGAATTTAAAATTTAGAGTATTGCACTTTTAGTAGTAAAGTTTCTACAAAGGATCTATCTTGAATATAAATTCTACATATTCTCTATAGAAAAATGTCTTGATTATGTGTATATCAATCTCTGTTTATGTTCCTGTCTTCAGAATGGATATTTTTTGCCCTCTAAAATGCAAGAACGTTTTATCTCCATTTGAATATTTCCAAAATTAAACATCATTTCATTAATGTTTACAGCTTGAAGACTTTTGTGCTTAAAGGGTTAGAGTTTTATGGCAATTATTGTTTTGATGCCATCATAATTTGTTTTCAGTATCATTGCCCACAAATGTGTTTTATCTAAAATAACAAGAGCAAAGAATTGATATTTAAAAAGTGTAAAATCACAATAAGATCTTAGAGTTGTATGTAAATAAATCCCCTGGATCAGATGGAATTTCTTCAAACTTTTAAAAGAACTCAAGGGTGAAATTGCTAGCTAACACGCATGAGCTTTTGTAGATAATGCTACAATGCCAGGGAACTGAGGCCTGTATGATGGCAGCTTCCCGAAGATGCTGAGAGGACAAGTGCCAAGATGGGAGCCTCTGGTTCCCACTTGAGGAAATATTTATTTTTCTCTTTCCCTTCCTTCCTTCCTTCCTTCCTTCCTTCCTTCCTTCCTTTCTTCCTTCCTTCCTTCCTTCTTTCCTTCCATCTTTCTTTCCTTTGCTGGTGTAGTTGTTTTCAGGTATTTGAAACGGGGTCTTCCTGTAGCCCTTGCTGGCCTGGAACTCAGTATATAGACCAGGCTGGCCTCAATCTCACAGAGATCTGCCTGCCTCTGCTTCCCGAGTGCTGGAATTAAAGACACCATGTCTGGTAATGGCCTATATCCTAACTTCCTTTCATTTATAAATTAAAACATTTAGATATTCAGAGAGTGTTTTCGATTTGCTCATCCTCCAAATATAGTGACATATTTTTCTTTCTTTATTGGATGATTATCATCATGTATTCTCTTAAGAGCAATGATAAATAACAAATTCTTGTACTTAGATGCTCAGATGCTAATGTCAACACTGGCACTTCACTATAAATCATGTTGTCTTGAGCCTCTGTTTTCAAATAAGGTAAGGAAACAGTAGAAAAATGGTGATATTTTAACTTCGATATAATATCAAAAATATGAGAAGTTAGAGAGCACATTTAATGTCACAGAGCTAACTTCCAAATGATATTACTCATACAAAGGAAAACACACACAGAGAAACATACAAACTTACACATACACATAGACATATACATTCAGACAGACATGAATACAGAAATAGAGTGGAGATGAGTAAAGCAAAAATCTCACATTCAAATAAAGAGCTTTTAGTAAAATAGAACTATATATAATTATCTAAAAGGGTGAAGCACATTATAGACTACAAATATAGAATTTGGCATGAGTGGCACAATATTTGCCTCAGATATCTTGGATTTCATCCACAGCACCAAAAACAAACAACAGTGCAAATCCCACAAAAATGCATGACTGATCTAGCATTAAGTTGAGGATGGGTGGAGATTATTTCCTGGGTTAAATGGACACCAGTACCTAATGCATTATTTGTCATATGCACAAATTTGTCTAACTCCAAAATTTCATCACTTTATCTAACATATGTGGGGAGATAAAAACTCCTAAAAATTTGGGATAATATTCTGAGTATTAAAGAATGTTTAAAATTATAGTTATTTAGTGTGTTATTAGCTTTAGAGACGAAGCAAATGCAGATCATTTCAAGTCTGGAGAGTTACATGGGAGCTGAAGAATTTTGGATGTGAGAGACTCAGGATGCCTTTTACCAAGTGCTGTCTGAAAGACAGAGTGCTCAAAGGCAAAAAAAGTGATCTGGATCCACTCCAAGAAACTCTCTGGAGCTGATTCTGTCTAGGGGTCATCCAAATATTGATCCCATCCTTTGATTTGTCTTTAGTCCAAAGAAAAAAAACACCAGCATAGAAGGCTGAAGCAATCACCATTTGTTGATATAAGTGATAAGAGTGTGTCCTGTAAGAGCTTTCCTCTCTTATGAATGGATTTTTCTTATATTTTCGAGTATGAAAACATCTTTCAGAGAAAAGGGAATCTCATATCTTAAAAAGAAATGCATAACTGGGCATGGTGATGCTCACTTGTCATCCTAGCTCCCAGAGGGCAAAGGCAGGAAGATGGTTTGAGGCTACCCTGGTCTGCAAAGAGACTAGACAAAGTACACTAAAATAAAGCAAAATAAAGATAGGATTGCATATACTCACTTGATTTGGAATCCAGCTGAAAGGAAGACCAAGTGAAATGCAGCCAGAATGAAAATAAAATGGATTTGCAAAGAGATAATCTTCAAAATGAGAGAGGAAGAAAAATAAGAAATGGATCTGATCCATTTTTGTGAATTTTTGAGGCAGAATCTAAATTTCAGCAAGTCATTTTGTTTTCAAAACATCTGCTTGAGTTTGTTCTCCTATGATTCTTACAATTGTTTTGATAGCACTCCTTCTGGGTTTGCATATATGGAGCTGATTATTTGACACAGTGGGAACGGGGACATTTGAAATTTATGCCTGGCTGTGGGGAGAACAATGTTCTGTTTTATGACAGTACAAAGAAGGGTCAAATAGATCCAGATATTAGAATCATTTGCAAACACATAGTGCTTGCTATTTCTTAAGTAGCAGCGTGATATTTATTTTAATGCTATTTAAATGCAGCTATATTCTACTTCACTAGCACTGCATGCATGTATGCATGAGAAAGTCCACATTTGGTGCATAATGCAAAGAATTTTGAGCTAATTAGGTCCCACTCTTACATAATTATTAAATATCAAAAATATGTTTTCATTAGTCAGCTGGCATTTAATTAATGTAAGATATCCATCTGATTAAATCTCAATTAGATGCCTTTTCAAAAGAGTGACATTCCATGTGTTATTGGACAACTTTACTGCCCACACAGATGGTATGCAATAAAAATATTAGCCAAATATTATACCATGACTGGTTGAACAAACTAGAGCACATCCATCTTAATGAAAAATATTATAGATCAAGCTTCTGCAGAACATCCAACAATGAGTTTACTGCCATAACAGATTGGCATTCACTGTGACATATGTTGCCAGTTGAACAGATTTTGAATTTGTATGTATAACAAGAAACTGCAGATGTGTAATATTCTGTCTTTGATTCTGAGTACATTCTACTTAGTATTAAATAACAAAGCCCAAAGCAAATGGACCACAAATTATGCATTTGCACATATTTTAAAACTTTCTGAAATACTCATCAGAAGCAGGCTATCAGATATTGGAAAAGTTTATTAGTTACTATATACACTTAAAATGAAAAAATATACACATTCTTCTAATGAAGAAGTATAAGTATTAAAAGAATATTTAAAGTCCCCCAAAGATTAGTTGTTTATGCTAGTGGTATCACATTAGGCTGACTGGATTTGAAGTGTATGTTTAAGAAGTTGGTTTATTGGGCTGGAGAGATGGCTCAGCAGTTAAGAGCACAGACTGCTCTTGCAGAGGACCTGGGTTCGATTCCCAGCACCCACACGGAGCCTAACAACCATCTTTAAGGCGGGCATGGTGGAACATGCCTTTAATCCTAGCACTGGGGAGGCAGAGGCAGGCAGATCTCAAGGCCAGCCTGGTCTACAGAGTGAGTTACAGGCCAGCTGGGCCTATAGGGATATACTGTCTCAAAAAGACACACACACACACACACACACACACACACACACACACACACACACACTGAAGTTGCTTATGCATCCTCTTTGAATTTATTAGCCCAGAGGCATGATGTCAATGTTGCTCACTGAATGTTAGCGTTACTTTCCAGAGAGATCTTTATACAACAGAAAGTTATTGTTCAAGTTAAGAAACGATAGTTTTTGCTCTTTTTATTTTATGTGTATGCATGTATTGTGTGCATATACGCAATTGCAACTGTGCTGTGCAATGTCCGTAGAGAACAGAGGAGGGTGTTGGATCACCTGGAATTAGAGTTATGGATGGTTTGTTAGCTGCCATGTGGGTGCTGGGATTTAAACTCAGGTATTCTGCAAGAACAACCAGTGCCCTTAAACATGTGACACCTCTTTAGGCCTAATTCTTATTAATTGATGTAATCCAGATACCAAATATGTTCAGATGTTTGAACAGATGTTCAATATGGGTAAATGATTCAATGACTAAGCAAATGGGCTATTGATGGTTGGTGGCTGACCTGAATGGTGGTATGCTGAGAAACACAGAGTTTCTGACACATTTGTTGTGCATATCTTTACACAAATGTGTTTCTTATCTTGTTAGGGAAGAGTCCCCAAATTTCGAATATTTAAGTGTATATACATATACATGTATTCATGTATTAGCATAGGTAATAGATGAAAATACTTTTTATATATTAAAATGACTGAAATGCTTAATTATGCTATCTAATTTGTAATAGGTTATTTTACTGCTAATTCTTCATTTAAAGGAAGAAAAACTGTTTAGAATAAAATTTGGGAGCATGAGAGATGGCTCAGATGTTAAAAGCACTGGCTGCTGCTCTTCCAAAGAGACAGATTCTTTCCCAGCACCCGCATAGTGGCTAACAACTGTCTATAACTGCACTTCCAGGGAACCCAAGGCACTCTTCTGACGTCTGTGGGCATAGCGCAACATAAGTACACTTACCTACATGCAGGCAATGAAGTCATACACATAAAAATAATAAATAAAACTAATTTAAGAATATACTTTGGGGTCAGAAAGCACTTTGATGAATGAGTCCAGTCCATAATTGCTAATTTACTGCCATCTTTGTGACAGGAATCTCTCCCAGACATTAATTCATGAATTGACTGCTGAAGTAGCTTTTGTACATTCAACATTTTTTAAAAAATTTTGTGACAGGGTCTCCCTGTAGCCATACCTGTCCTGGAAATCACTATGTAGACCAGGCTGGTCTTGAACTCACAGAGTTCTGCATGCCTCTGCCTCCCAAGTGCTGGGAATAAAGGAGCATGCCACCATGCCCAGCCCATTAAGATTTCATAAAAAGCTGTATCTCCATATACTGTTTTGTGTTTTATTTTCTGAATACTAAGGGTTGTTTAGTTATCATTCATGTAATCAATGTTTGGGCCTTGGTAAGTCATATATAAAATAATGAAGTATTTGTTATTATTAAATACTCAAGTAAGATTGATTTCTATTTTACAGCAAGCCCAAAGTTTATATTTTTCAAATTAATGTCTTATGTACTACAAAACACACACAGCTCACTGCGTCATTTTTCTAAAATGTGATTTGGGCATGCTAACAATTTTCTTCGTTCTTTGCTCATCATTTGGACTCTTGTTAAATCTTAGCTTTTCTTCATAAGTGGGAACATATCATTGTGTGTGTTAATCATTTCAGTTTCATCCTACTGTATATTCTCATTTGTTTTCACATAAATTCTATATACATTTCATGATGCCACTATTCATTATTAAAATATTTTATTGGTTTTTGAGGTATTTTATATATCTTAATCAAATTTATTCCCCCACCGATCCCCATCCTCTTAACCAACCCCCTTTGCTAAATTTCATGTATTATGTCGTATATGCTAAGTCACATCCAGTCAAGCATTTGTACTTGTGTTCAAGTTCATCCTCTGGAGTGTATTAAGCCTATCTAAAGTCATTCCCTTAAAGAAGATCTACTCCTTCGCCCAGAAGTAATCAGTAGTCAACAGTTCCTACATTAGGGTTGGTGCCTGTTGCCCATTACCCCTGCAGTATTTTTGTCTGACTGACTGGGCATGAGTCTTGAGTATGTTGTCACCATTGTTGCAAGTTCATATGAGCAAGGTCTCATGGCCTGAAAGCCTCAGTATTCTTATGTGCATGCCCACCCTGGGTCGTAACAATCATTCTTCCCCAAATTCCACAATAGTTCTTGAGCTGTGGGTAAGTGAAAATTAGTCTAAGAGTCCTACCCAGCGACATGTATTCTGTAGTCTCCTACTCTTTAAAACTTAGCCACCTGTGCCTTCTGCATGCTTCTCACTCCATTGCATGAGGAAGCTTCACTGGTGAGAGTTGAAGGATGTATTAATATTCTCCCCACCCCACCAATGTTCTGCTAAGTTCCATGATGCTTAAGTGTAGATGTTGCACTGTAGATGTGCCACCCTCAGACATATATTCTCTGTGTGTGACTAGGTGTGAAACTCTGTAATACCCTCCATCTGTTGTGAAGAAGAAACACCTTTGATGACTTATGTCTGGTACACTCATCTATAAATATAAAGATCCAAATATAGGATATATTTACAGCCCCACCCATGAGAGGGCTTTAAGTCCAATAGATAGCTGTTAATAATACCCTAGATAAAAGTACAACTATTGCACCAATAGAGACAGATTGTTCAAGTCATTGTGGTTATTTGGCTTGGGAGTTGAATTGGCTCATTGATAGTTTTCTCTCCCTTAGCAGTTTGTATAGTATCCTTTAGAACTATGAGAACTAGTCGTCAGGGAAAAGTCTTCTAGGTCAGTTCCAGCTGTAATCCACCAAGTCCTGTATTCAAAATGTGTCCTATCTTCAGCAATACGGTCTTACCTTCAAGTTCTGTGAGAAAATCAAGGGCTGTGTCGTAGCCTGTGCTCTTCTGAGAGTCTCTTAGACTATCTTAATCAACAACTCTAAGAGAGGTTTCTCCTGTCTGGCACTGTGTTCCTTGTTATATAACCTTCAGGTATACACATGCACTTGTGTTCAGATATACACATGCACTCATGTCCAGATATTATATATGTACTCAACACTGCTTTCCATAGTGGTTGCTTGAATTTTTAATCCCATCATAAGTGAAAGAGCATTCCTCTTTCTCCCCATCCTTGCCAGCATTTGGTGTCTTTTGTTCTAATGAACTTAGCCAGTCAGACTGGGGTAAGATGGAATCTTAAAGTGGTTTTGATAAATTACTAAGGTTGATAAGCTCTTCTAAATGTGTTGCTTAGTAATTTATTTATTCATTTGAGATCTCTCTGTTCAGCTCATTTATTTTCTTGATTCTTTTGTTTTTGAGTTCTTTATATTTTCTGAGTATTGATTGTCTGTTGGATGTGTAGCAGGTGAAGATTTTCTCCCAGTCAATGGGTTTCCTTCTCACTTTCTTAGCTGTTACTTTAGCTATATGGAAGCTTTTTAGTTTAGTGAGGCCCCACTTGTTGACCTTAATGCCTGAGGAACTGATGTCTGATTGAAAAGTCTTCTCCTATACCTATATCTTATAGGTCACTGCCTATGTTTTCTTCTAGAAGTTTCAGAGTTTTAGGTTTCATATTGAAGTCTTTGATCCATTTACAGTCAACTTTTGTGCAGGGAAAAATGATAAGGTTTGACTTGATGAGATAATGGTTTGACTATCTTTTGAGCATTTCAAAATACCAGTTCATTCAATTTCATTCTTCTTCAGGTTGAGATCCAGTATTACCTGAACCATTTGTTGAGGATGTTCCATGAACTGTGTTCATGGAACCTTTGTCAAATACAAGGTAGCTGATATTGCATGCACTCATATTTGGGTCTTCTACTGTGTTCTGTTGATCTACCCGTCTCTTTCTGTGCCAGTACCATGCTGTTTTATGACTATTGCTTTGTAATACAATTGGAGATCTAGTATGGCAATTTCCTCCCCAACCCCCTGCAGTATTTCTCTTTTATCCAAGATTGTTTGGCTATCCCAGGTCTTTTGTTAAATTAGAACCTTGATTATTTGACCATGTTAACCTCATTCCAATTCTTCATTATAATGCCTGGCTTATCTGTGCTGTATGGAACAAAACACACTGAGAGGACTTCTATCAGCCCAGAGGGTTCTATTGGACATATAATTAGATGGATAACTTCCTCAGTAATATTTTTCTTACTATTATATTACTTTTCTATGGTTTGGGCATTGTAATGTGAATAAAATAATAGTACTTATATTAATAATAACCATGAAATGATAAAAATGGAAATATAAAAATTAAATACACAGTAACTAAAATAGTTTGCACATAGTTCATTTACTTTCTCTATGTTATACATCTTTATATTCTACGTGTTTCACTTTAAAATAATTCTGAAACTGGCATTCTGATTTATTTTTCCTTAAATACAACCCATAAAAACCAGTCTTATATATATTTGTGGTGGTTTGAATGAGAAATGCCCCTTATAGTCTATGGTATTTGAACATGTGGTCCCAGTTTGTGACACTGGTAAGAAAAGTCATGGAACTTTTAGTAACACAGCCTCACTAGTCAAAGTGGAGCACTGGAAGTGGGCTTCCAGGCTATATATACTGGCCTAACTTCTGGCTTGCTCTCCCTGCTTCCTGTGTGCAAGTGCACTATGAGCTCTCGGCTTCCTGCTCCTGCCACCCTGCCTGCCACTTGCTGCCATATCTTCCATATATATATGTGTGCATCTTTTAGAGTAACATGGGATTAAAATGGAAAGATGCAAATCAAGAAATATGCTATGGAAATAACATACAGTTTGTTTCCAAAGGATACAGTCTTAATATAGGTGTCATAGACTGGTGCAACTTAACCTTTCTGGGTGCCTAATAACCATACTTAACTCCCATACCAATTCAGTTGAGGGACCTAAGTGATAATGTTGTTCCTTGCCCTCAGTGTTTGTATTAGTCACTTTTCTGTTGCTGTGATAAAGCATCATGACCAAGGAACTTATAAGAGGAAGAGTTTATTTGAGCTTACGATTGACGGTTCCAGGGAATTAGAGTCCATTGTGATGGGAGGCATGGTGGCTGGATCTGGAGCAGGAAGCCGAGGGTCACATCCCTCAAAGAGCACAGGAAGCAGAGAGAGCAACTGTAGACCACGAGGCTTGTTAAAACTCACTAAGCCTGCCCCCAACAATGCACTTCCTCCAGCATGGCCACACCTTCTAAGACCTCCAAAAACAGTGCCACCAACTGGAGACAAATGTCTGAATACTTACAGCCNTCATAGTAGGGAACTTCAATACTCCACCCCTGGACAGATCAACCGGGCAAAGAATGACCAGAGAGACTTCTGAACTGAACAATACAATAGAGCAAATGGACCACAGAGACATCTTCTGAATATTCCACCCAAACACCAGAGAATATACTTTTTACTCAGCACCTCATGGAACATTCTCCAAAATTTATGACATACTTAGACACAGAAAAAAACCTCAACAAATACAAAAAAATGAAATAATTTCATGCATTCTGTCAGACCATAGTTCAATAAAGCTCAATATCAACACCAGGATAAGCCCTGCTACCTATATGAACACATGGAAACTAAACAACACACTCCTGAATAATGCATGGGTCAAGGAGGAAATAAAGAAATAAATAAAAGCATTCCTGGAACTAAATGACAATGACAGTACAACACAACAAACCCTATGAGATACTTTAAAAGCATTCCTAAGAGGGAAGTTTATAGCCTTGGGTGCCTATATTTAAGAAAAACAAACAAACATAAAGAGCACAGACAAATGAGCTAACACTGCAGCTAAAAACACTGGAAAGACAACAACAAATAAACCCCAAATGCAAGAGACAGGAAGAAATAACAAAAATAAGAGCAGAAATTAATGAAATAGAAATAAAGAAAAAAATACAAAAAAAAAAATCAATGAATCCAAAAGTTGGTTCTTTGAGAGAATAAAAAGGATAGACAGCACCCTAGCCCAGTTAACCAAAAGAAAGAAAGAGCAACTCCAAATCAATAGCATTCATGATGAGAGGGGAAATATCACAACGGACAGTGAAAAGATTCAGATAATCATACAGGAACACTTCAAAAACCTGTACTCGACTAAATTTGAAAACCTAAGAGAAATGGAGGAATATCTGCAATCCAGGGAATTACCAAAGCTAAACCAAGAGGAGATTGACAGCTTAAACAGACCCATAATATATGAAGAAATTGAAAATATAATAAGAGACCTCCCAGCTAAAAAAAATCCCAGGTAAAGATGGTTTCACAACAGAATTCCATAAAGCATTTAAAGAGGACTTACAACCACTATTACTAAAACTGTTCAGAAGGATACAAGCAGATGGACATCTCCCAAAACCCTTCTATGAAGCCAGCATCACTCTAATACTAAAACCAGGCAAGGATGCAACCAAAAAAAGAGAACTACAGACCCATCTCATTAATGAACTCAGATGCAAAATTTCTCAACAAAATACTTGCAAACCATATACAGACCCACATCAAAAAGATCATCCACCATGATCAAGTTGGATTCATACCAGAGATGCAGGGATGGTTCAACATATGAAAATCAGTAAATATCATAAAACACATAAATAGACTGAAGGACAAAAACCACAGGATCATCTCAATTGATGCAGAAAAGGCCTTTGACAAAATCCAGCATCACTTCATGATTAAAGTATTAGAGGGAATTGGACTGGAAGGATCATTCCTCAACATAACCAAAGCTATATATAAGAAACCCACAGCCAGCATCATCCTAAATGGAGAAAAGTTAGAAGGATTCCCAGTAAAAGTAGGAAACCGACAAGGCTGTCCCTTGTCACCACTTTTCTTCAATATAGTGCTTGAAACACTGACTAGGGCAATAAGACAAGAAAAAGCAATTAAAGGAATACTAATTGGAAAAGAGGAAGTAAAACTATCCCTTTTTGCAGAGGATATGATAGTTTAACTAAGGGATGCTTAAAAACTCCACCAGAACACTCCTAGGAATGATTAAAAGTTTCAGTAAAGTGGCAGGATACAAAATTAACCAAAAAATTCAGTAGCCTTTCTTTACACCAACAATGAGCAACTGAAGAAGGAATACAAGGAGTCCTTCCCATTCACAATAGCCTCAAAAACAATAAAATATCTAGGAATAAACCTAACCAAAACCACCAAATATCTCTACAATAAAAATTATAAGCTCCTGAAGAAGGAGATTGAAGACATCAGAAGATAGAAAGACCTCCCATGCTCATGGATTCGAAAAATTAATATAGAAAAATGTCCATTCTACCCAAATTCATATACAGATTCAACACAATCCCAATTAAAATCACAAGGTCATTCTTCAAAGCCTTGGGAAAAAATTCTTAAATTCATATGGAACAAGAAAATCCCAAATAGCCAAAGCAAGCCTTAGTGAAAAGAGCAATACAGGGGGGATTTCTACACCAGACCTCAAAATGTACTACAGGGCTATAGTCATAAAACAGCCTGGTGCTGGCCAAAAACAGACCTGTAGACCAATGGAAAAGATCCAAACTTGAGCACATACAATTTCACCCACCTCATATTTGACAAGGCGGCCAAAAAGACTCAATGGAGGAAAGACAGCATCTTCAGCAAATGGTGTTGGCAATATTGGATCACCACTTGTAGAAAAATAAAACTAAACCCCTACCTCTCACCCTGTACAAAAATCAACTCCAAATGGATCAAAGACCTCAATGTGAAACCCAAAACTCTGAAGGTGATAGAAGAAAAAGTTGGCAGCAACCTACAAAACACAGGTGTAGGAAAAGACTTTCTAAATCAGACAGCAGTTTCTCAGGAAATAAGGTCAACAACTGACAAGTGGGACCTTATTAAACTCAAAAGTTTTTGTACAGCAAAAGAATCAGTCATGGAATTGAAGAGAAAACCCACAGAGTGGGAGGAAACCTTCACTGCTGATACATCTGACAGAGCATTCACTTCCAGAATATATAAACTATTCAAAAAACAAAGAAGAAAACAAAGGACTCAGTCAAAAGATGGAGTAAAGATCTGAGCAGAGACTTCACAAGCAAGGAAATAGAGATGGCTGAGAAACATCTTAAAAAGTGTTCAATATCACTAATAATTAAGGAAATACAAATTAAAACCACTTTAAGTTATCTTCTCACCTGGATAAGGCTGACAAGGATCAAGAAAACAAATGATACTAAATGCTGGATAGGGTATGGGGAAAGAGGAACACTCATCCACTTCTGGTGGGAATGCAAACTTGTACAACCACTATGGAAAGCAGCTTAAGACTCAAAATGAGTTTACTACCTGAACCAGCCATACAACTTCTGGGTGGAATATATACATCAGACTCTTCCTACACAAAGATACAAATACAGCTATGTTTATTACAGCTCTCTTCACAATAGCAAAGAGCTGGAACCACCCCAAATGCCCCTCAACCTACGAGTGGATAGAAAAAATGTGGTACATCTACACAATGGAGTTCTATGCAGTGGTAAAGAAAGATAACATCATGAAATTTGCAGTTGAATGGATGGAACTAGGATTTTATGCTAAGTGAAGTAACACAATCCCAGAAAAACAAAAGACAAATGGTATCCCTCATCTGTGGATGCTAGTACCAAGTACCTAGTTGTAAGACAAACTGAACAATGTTAATGTTATATTCCTCATGATCTAAAGATAACTATGCTCTTGCAATGTGGATCCCTAAACAGGTGCTAGAGCTGACCTAACATTTATTTTCTGACCTTAGGTTTTTGGTACACGATGGAGTATATGTGTGCATCTTTTAGAGTAACATGGGATTAAAATGGAAAGATGCAAATCAAGAAATATGCTATGGAAATAACATACAGTTTGTTTCCAAAGGATACAGTCTTAATATAGGTGTCATAGACTGGTGCAACTTAACCTTTCTGGGTGCCTAATAACCATACTTAACGCCCATACCAATTCAGTTGAGGGACCTAAGTGATAATGTTGTTCCTTGCCCTCAGTGTTTGTATTAGTCACTTTTCTGTTGCTGTGATAAAGCATCATGACCAAGGAACTTATAAGAGGAAGAGTTTATTTGAGCTTACGATTGACGGTTCCAGGGAATTAGAGTCCATTGTGATGGGAGGCATGGTGGCTGGATCTGGAGCAGGAAGCCGAGGGTCACATCTCTCAAAGAGCACAGGAAGCAGAGAGAGCAACTGTAGACCACGAGGCTTGTTAAAACTCACTAAGCCTGCCCCCAACAATGCACTTCCTCCAGCATGGCCACACCTTCTAAGACCTCCAAAAACAGTGCCACCAACTGGAGACAAATGTCTGAATACTTACAGCCAATGGGGGGGGACACTCATTCAAACCACCACAGAGGTCAACCAAGTCTTAAGAGATTAAACATGGGGGCACCTCTTGAAATGTCCTACAGATGTGGGACACCAGTCTTCCTGTTCAGGGAGGTCTTGGATAGCCACTGATGGGACTTCAACCAGTGTCCAGTTTAAAGAGGGGAAAAATCTGCTCATGCTTCAGAAAAGGAAGCCTTGTCTAACAAGACCTGCTTTTTCCCTTGAGTGGATGGAACTGGAGAATGAAAAGCTGAAAGGAGCAAGGGCTCCCATCCTTCAACTCCCCTCCCCAGCAAAGAAACTGAGAGACCCCTGAGTACCAGATCCTCAACTGACCTTGAGAAAACAAAAACCTTGGTTAATCTGGGCTAACTGTGTGGCCTTAAGCATCCAAAAGGAAATTACAACCAGATACAAACCATCAGTAAGACCAGAGAAACTATACTGCAGACCTAGGACTTGAGATCTCAGTAAAATGACAAAAAGAATAAAGAGAGAGTACTATTGTTTGGCCTATCTCCAATTCTTACTGGCAAGTGCATCTCCTCTGTGGCTGCCACCGCTTTTGGCACTCCTCAAAGGCATGAGATACAGCTTTTTAACCTCCTAATATAGACTGAGGCCTCATGTCTCTCCAAGAATCCTCCAAACCTTCAGTGATGGGGACTACTGAAATACCCAGCTTTTGGACTAAACAGCTAAGGGAATGTCAGCCTCGTCAGAGTGTAGACTGCCATTGTTGGACTACCTGGGCTGTATCATGGAGACCAGTGCAGGCAGATAAAGACAGGATGCGTNTCTCTTTCTGTGCCAGTACCATGCTGTTTTATGACTATTGCTTTGTAATACAATTGGAGATCTAGTATGGCAATTTCCTCCCCAACCCCCTGCAGTAGTTCTCTTTTATCCAAGATTGTTTGGCTATCCCAGGTCTTTTGTGAGTCCATGTGAATTTTAGTATATATTTCTAGCTCTGTGAAGAATGTTATATAGATTTTAATTGGCATTGCATTGAATCTGTAGATTGCATTCTGTAGGATCATCATTTTAACTATATTAATTTTACTTATCAATTAGCATGGGAGATTCTTCTGTCACCTGATGTTTTCCACTATCTCTTTCTTGAGAGACTGAAATTTTCATTGTAAGAGATACTTATTTACTTTGGTTCACTTTATTCTAAGTTATTGTTATGATGCTGTTGTGAATGGGAAGGTTTCCATAAACGTTTTCTCTGATTGCTTTTTATTGCTATATAGGAGGGCTACTAATTTTTTGTAAGTTGATTTTGTAACAAGCCGTTTATTGGAAATATTGACCATTTCTAGCAGTTTTTGGAATTTTTATGATCTCTTATGTAGAATATCATATTCTCTGCAAATAGTGACAATTGGTCTTCTTTCCAATTAATAATCTTTAATTCCCTTCTCTTGTTGCTCTAGCAAAAGTTTCAAGCACTACATTGAAAAGGAGTGGAGATAGTGGGCAGCCTTGTCTGGTGCCTGATTTTATAGGGAATGTTTCCAGGTTTTCTACATTTAGAAAGATGTTGGCTGTGGTTTATTGTATATAGCTTTAATTATTTTGACATATGTTCCCTCCAATCCAATTTCCTTCAGGACTTTTAACATGAATATCTGTTTGTTTCTGTCAAAGATCTTTTCTGCATCTATTGAGATGGTTTTTTTTTTGTTTTTAAGTCCATTTATGTGCTCTATTACACTTATCAAATTACTTGTATAGAACCATCTTTGCGGTTCTATAATAAAGTCAAACTGATCATGCTCGATGATCATTTTGTTGAGTGTCTGTTAGTATTTTGTTAGTATTTTCTATGTTCATTAAAAATATGGGCTCATAGTTTTCTTTTTCTATTTGTTTTGTCTTTACCTGTTTAGGTCTTACAGTGATACTGTCTTCATAGAATTATTTGGGGGGAGTTCTCCCACTGTTTCTACCCTTTTGAATAATTCAAGAATTATTGGTGGTAGATCTTCATTGAATGTCTTGGTATAGTTCTGCTGTGAATCTATCTGGGCATGGGCTTTTATTTATTGGGAATTTTTATTGCTGTTTCAGTTTCTTTATTTGCTATAGGTCTGTTTAAGCTGTTGATCTCTTCTTGGTTTAACTTTGGTGGTTTCCATGAATTTGGAAATTCATCAATTTCTTTTAGATTTTCAAATTTAATAGATTATACTTTTAAAAAATATTCCTTTGGCAAGATGCCCAGGAGGATAGCATATGCCCAGGTGGTCTGGGAAAGCACAGGGAACCAGCCCCAGAGGCCTGGGCCTCAGGCACCAGGCAGGACACCACACCCCTCAATCCATGTGATTGGCATGGGTAGAGTCACCCAGCCATGTTGTTCAGAGGGCTGGTGCACAGGCCAAGAGGCCACCCCCACCCCAGGGCCCAAGTACTGGTGCAGATAATTCAGTAAGCTGGCGCAGTTGTGGTGAAGACAATCCAGTGTGTTCAGCGTTAGTGATTCTAGGTTCCATAGCCAATGTAGAGGAACTGAACAGCAGGAAGCACAGTGAGTGACCAACCAATCCTCCATATTAACATTTGAGACTGGTGCCAGAAACCAAACAACAACAACAACAACAACAACAAAATAAGCCCACATGCCGAAGCCTCAATAAAAAAATAACAACATGGGAAAAGCTCATAATAAATCCATGCTGAACTCTATCAGTCCTACAGAAGATCCCTACAAGGAGCTCTCCCTAGAAGGAAACCAAGACATGGACCTTAGAATAACAGTTGTAGACATATTCAAAGAAATCAAAGAATATAAATAACAAATCAGAGAACTAAGGGGAGAGAATGAAAATCTTGGGAAAGGTCTAGAAATAAAGAATGATAAACTCTGGAAATAACTAGTAGGAGAGAATGACAAACTCCAAAAAGAACTAGAGAAAGAGAAACACAAACTTTGGTGAAAAAAGCTAGAAGAGAGAATGACTCTGGAAAGAAAAGTGGAAACACGGAAGAGTCCAGGCTGAAATCAGAAAAGAAACAGACCAGAGAATCAAGGAGCTACAAGTAGAGAATGACAAGCTCCAAGAGAAAGTGTAATACTAAAGAAATCACGGGAAGAAGTGAAAAAGGAAATTGGACATTCAACAGGAAAGGATGGGAGAAAGCCTCATAAGCAAAATGGATGAAGCAGAAAAGAGAATATCAGACCTTCAGGATAACAAAGAACAACTAAAATGGTCAAGTGAAGATTATGAAAATTAAAAAAAAAATACCCACAAGAGTGGAACAAAACGGAAATGTGAGATACTATGAAAAGGCCAAATCTCTGCATCATAAGGATAGAGGAAGAAGAATCCTAAGACAATGGTATTGACAAGATCTTCAACAGGATGATAGAAGAAAATTTTCCTAAACTGAAAAGACAAACCCATGCAAATACAAGAAGCACATAGAACACTGAATAGACAAGACTAGAAAAGAAATTCCCCATGCCATATCATAGTTAAAACTCTAGATGCTCAAAACAAAGACAAAATACTGAAAGCCACTAGAGAAAAACAACAAATTCCATATAAGGGGAAAACCCATCAGATTTACAGCTGACTTCTCAGTGCAAACTATGAAAGCCAGAAGAACATGGACCAAAGTATTCCCAATGCTAAAGAACTTTAAATGCCAAGCCAGATCGTATGCCCAGCAAAAAACGTCAATTACAGTTGAAGAAGAAAGAAAAATATTTCATGACATAAACAAATTGAAAGAATGCATGTCTACAAAACACAACACTTCAGAAAATACTAGAAACAATTCAAAGAAGAGAGGAAAGGAGCATCTATACCCAAGCAACTAAAGAGAGAAACTAATAAAAGCATAACAGCATAAATACAAACCTAGACCAAGAATGCAAACAAAAATAAGGTGAAAGGAAGCAATACCCATCTCTCAATAATAGCCTTAAATATTAATGGTCTAAACTCCCCAATCAAAAGACATAGACTGTGAGAATGTCTAAATTGAATCAAAAAATGATGGATGAAATACACAAAACATCAATAAAAGTATTATATTAAAAAAAAAGAAAATCACTCACAGACACACTCAGAACCATGTCTCTCAGGCAAGTCTATAGCCAGTCAAGTTGACAATTAAAAGTATCGACAGCAACTTAGGAAATTCGTGAAGTATTTTTTTTTATCTTGATTTGAAATATCCTCGTTATTTAATTTAAATTACTGTGTTATGTAGATGGGCTATCCTTAAATGTTTAAAATGTCTGGAATGCACTTTAGAGTGATTCTGAATCCAGGTCAAGTTGTGATGTATGTGATGCATATGAGCTGTTACTGTTGTTGTTATTATTTGTAACCCAATATTAGCACTAATTCTGGGATCTTTTGTTATTTACATTTGAATTAAGTCAGATTAAATTAGAACCTTGATTATTTGACCATGTTAACCTCATTCCAATTCTTCATTATAATGCCTGGCTTATCTGTGCTGTATGGAACAAAACACACNGTTTTGATGTGCTGTATTGTCTTTTTGTTCACCTCCATGAATACTTTTATTTCACTCTTTATTTCTTCCCTCACCCATTCATTATTCAGGATTGTGTTGTTTCATTTCCATGTGTTCTTGTAGCTAGATGGGTTTATTTTGGTGTTCATATTGTGCTTTATTGCACTGTGGTCTGATAGAATACATGGAATAATTTCAATACTTTTGTATTTGTTGAGATTTCTTTTCTGCCCCCAAATGGGGTATATTTTGGAGAATGAAACATGAGGTGCTGAATAGAAAGTATGTTCTATGGTGTTTGGGTGGAATATTCTGTAGATGTCTGTAAGGTCCGTTTGGTGTATTGTGTTGTTCAGTTCTGATGTCTCTATTTTTGTCCTGTTGATCTATCCAAGGGGCTCAGTGGGGTGCTGAAGTCCCCCAATATTAGTGTGCTAGGATTAATCTGTGTCTTTAGGTCCTACAGAATAGTGTTTATAAATTTAGGTGCACCAGAGTTTGGTGCATAAACATTTGGGATTGTGAAGTCTTCATGGTTAATTGTTCCTTTGACAAATATGTAATAGCCCTCTTTGTTTCTTATGATTAATTATACTTTGAAATCTATTTTGTCTGATATTAGAATAGCCACTCCAGCTTGTTTCTTGGTACCATTCACTTGGAATATTTTTTCCATCCTTTCACTTTAAGGTGGTGTCTGTCCTTGAGGGTAAGATGGGTTGCTTGTAGACAGCACGTAGAAGGATTTAGTTTCCTAATCCATTCTCTCAGTTTATGTCTTTTGATTGGTGAGTTTAGACCATTAGTAATTAAGTTTATTATTGAGAGATGTGTTTTGCTTCCTTTCACCTTAGTTTTTGTTTACATTTTTGGTCTAGGTTTGTATTTACTCTGTTATGCATTTATTGCTTTCTCTCTTTAATTGCTTAGGGATAGTTCCTCCTTTCCTCCTTTGGATTGCTTCAAGGATTTTCTGAGGTGTTGGTTTCTTAGACATGAATTTTTTCATCTTGTTCATGTCATGAAATATTTTTCTTTCTTCTTCAACTATAATTGACTTTTTTGCTGGGTATAGTAGTCTGGGTTGGCATCTAAAGTCATTTAGCACTGGGAATACTTTGATCCACATTCTTCTGCCTTTCATAGTTTGCACTGAGAAGTCAGCTGTAATTCTGATGGGTTTCCCCTTATATGTAACTTGACTTTTTTCTCTTGTGGCTTTCAGTATTTTGTCTTTGTTTTGAGCATCTACTGTTTTAACAATTATATGGTGTGGGGAATTTACTTTCTGGTCCTGTCTATTTGGCGTTCTATGTGCTTCTTGTTTTTGTATGGGTTTGTCTTTTCTTCTATTATCCTGTTGAAGATCTGGTTGATAGTGGTATCTTGGGATTCTTCTCCTTCCTCTATCCCTATGATGTGGAGGTTTGGTCTTTTCATAGTGTCCCACATTTCCTGGTTGTTCCACTCTTGTGTTTTTGTTTTTTTTTAATTTTTCATAATCTTTACTTGAGCATTCTAGTTGCTCCATGTTATCTTGCAGGTCTGATATTGTTTTTTCTGCTTCTTCTATTCTGCTTTTGTTTGGTCTTGAATATAAGCTTTAGTAAATTTTGGTTTGGAATTATTTCAATTTTTTATTTTTGTTGAAGTTTGTTTTCTGCCACAGAATGGGTTTGTTTTGAGAGAAACTTGCATGGGCTTCTGAGAAGAAAATATGTTCTATGGGCCATGGGTGGAATATTCTGTAAATCTGTTCAGTCCATTTGATGTTAGATGTCATTTAACTCAGGTATCTGCCTATTTATTCTTTATTCATTACCCAACTTAACCTGTCTATTGGAGGTAGTAGGGTATTGAAGTTACATAATATTGCTGAGTTGGGATTAACTTGTGTTTTACAGTTCTGTGTTATTGTTTTTATGATTAATTAAATTAAGTAAACCAACGTTTGGCACATGTATGCTCATTATTGTAATATCTCTTTGGGTTATTGTTTCTTTGATGCAGAGAAATGACCTCTTTTTATCTCCTCTTATTAGTTTAAGTTGAAATCTATCTTGTCAGATATTATAATTGCAAGACACCTGCTTGCTTCTTGTGCCATTTGCTTCCAAATATTTTTTTTTATCCTTCACCCTCAAGATAGTGTGTATCCCTTAAGTAAGGCGTGTTTATTGGAGGAAGCAAAAAGATGGATTTTTTAAAAAAACTATTCCATTAGCCTTTGACTTTTGACTAGGGATTCGAGACTATTGATATTTAGGTTTATTGTTGAAAAGATGTGTGGCTGGGCATGCTGGCACACACATCTTTAAACCCTAGCACTCAAGACTAAGGCAGGCGAATCTCTGTGAGTTTTAAGGCCAGCCTGGTCTACAGAGCATAGTTCCAGGTCAGTTGAGGCTACAGGGAGGAGCTGTCTTGAAAAATCCCACCAAGGGAGAGACAAAAAAAGGAAGTCTTCAGTACGTGTTTATTTGAATTTGTTGTTATTGGTCCTTATTTTGTGTTTTCTTATGATAGTTTTCCCCATCTTTGTATTCTTCCTGTAATCTTTCAGTATAGTCATTTTTATCTTCTGTCCTTTGTATTACTTTAAGTACTTTCTTTAGTGATGTTTTGGAGGGCATGAATTCTTTCACTCTATTCATGTCATGAAATATTCTCCATTCCATCTTGATTATGATAGATAATTTTGCTTTGGGAATTATTCCAGGTTATCACCCATGGTCATTTATAACTGAGAACACTTTGATCCAGCTTTTTCTTCGGCTTTTTTTTGGTTTGCATTGACATAGTCATTTTTGTTGTTTTTCCTTTATTCATATCCTGTATTTTTTGTAAATAGACTAGTTTTTAGTATCACATCTTTTCTTCTATATATTTAGTCTTTTCATGGGGTTTTCTGTTTCTGGTTCTAAAATTATCTGGTGTTCTATATGTTTTGTGGTATTTGTATAATATTCCTTAGGTAGGGGTTTCTTCTATAATCCCATTTACGAGCCTGTCATTGCTACTGATCTGAGATTCTTTTATGTCCTATATGCCTCTAATGTGTAGATTTGGACTTTTCATGGTTGTCCAAATTTCCTGAGTTTTCCAATTCCTATGTATTTAATTTTTTATAGCCTTTTCATGACCCTCCACAACTTTTTCATCCACTCTTGGCATTCTGATTTCCATATAATTCATTCTGATTGTGACGCTTTCTCCTGTTGCTTCAAACTGATTTATTGAGTTTTTTTTTTAGTTTTTTTCCCATCAGACTGTGCTCCTCCTCTAAACTCTCGCCAAAAAAGGAGAGCAGAGAATGATCATCAATGGAAATAGCAGTTTGCAAAAGAGCAATCACTAAGAGCCGCTTCACAGCTCAGCACCGAGGCGAAGCCTACCGACTCCTCCTCACCGTGGTTTCTTTCTGGTACTCTACACGGTCAGAGAAACTTCTCTAGTTACAAACTATAGAAATGATCACTGAAAGTATAGTCTTGTTTTTTTTTCCCACTCAGACTGTATTCTCTCCCTCTACCTCTTCCCTCCCAAAAAGGAGAGCAGACCGATCATCAATGGCAAATAGCAGTTGCAAAAAGAGCAACACTAAGAGCCGGATTCATGCTCAGTTGAGGGAGCACTACGACTCCTCCTCGTGGTTTCATTTTCGCTTGGGTTTTCTCCAATATTCCTATCTTCTGTAAGATTTACTTTTCAATGTCCGAATTGTTTTGCATATTCACCATCAGCCATAATATTTGTTATTTCCTTTGCAGTTTTTCATAAATTTGTATATTTGTATTTGCCAATTTATGCCTTTCCTCTTTGAAGCTCTTCTCAACTGTTAATCCTGTATGTTTGTTTTAAGTTCTTTGATCATGTTATTATTTTCTGTTTAAATATTGCCCTCCATGGAATATAGGGCTTCCCTCAGGGTGATTTTCATTGTAGCACATTTCTGTAAGACTGGCGGGGACATATTATCTTGTTTTTCATATTATTATGGTGTTTTTCGCCTATTGTTTTTATGTTTATGGGTGTCTTTTGTTGGTTGTGTAACCCTTGGGAAATTCTATTCTTCCTTTGTTTATTATTTTGTCTCTGTCTATTATTATCGCTGTAGCCTGGCTACTTTTTGCTCAGGCATGAAGTTAGTTGATATGTGCTTCAGAGGCTGGAGAGATGGCTCAGTTGGTTAAGAGCAGCTGACTGCTCTTTGCAGAGGACCCCCGGGTTTCGATTCCCAGCATTAGCATGATGGTGGCTAAGAACCATCTTCTAACTCCAAGTATCCAGAGGAATCTGACACCCTCTCTTCTGACCTCTCACAGCATTGCACTGACCAGGTGCACAAACCTACATGAGACCTAACAATTCAACACATAAAAAGAAGTATTCAAAGTATTCAGACATTTTGTCCTCAATTGGTGGCACTGTTTTTTGGGTGGTCTTAGAAAGTTCTAGCCATTCTGGAGGAAGTTTGTCTTTGGGAGGTGGGCTTAATGAATTCAACAAATACAAGCTTTGCAGGGCTCCAGTTGTCCTTCTCCTCTTTAGACTTTTCCTGTGCTCATTTGTGAGATGTAACTTGGGCTTTCTGGCTCTTCTGGTGCCAGCCCCCAGCCACCATGCTTCCCTGCCGCATTGGACTGACTCTTAATTACCTCCCTGGAACGATACCATCTAACTTGTAAGCCGCTTAATAAACTCTTATCTTTAATTCCACTCATTTCATATCGCGTCGCCTGCTTTATTGAGGGTTCTCCTCTTTAGTCATTTTTTATCTGTCATGGTGGGTTTAATCACAGCAACTAGAAATGTGACTAGTACAACTACCCCTCCTTTATAGGTTAATAATGAATTATTACTCTTCAGAATATGACAGAAACCGACATCGAGCAGAACTGTGATTATAACAATCTTCCCTATCCTAACAATGGCATTTGTTTTCATGAATATGCTTGTTTGATTTTCCTCCTGTACATGAATTCTACAAAGTTATTTTATTTCTTTTCTGAATTTTTCAAATGTTTGTAAACTAATTTAATAAGTTTAAGGAAATATTATGTCTTAGGCATAGTGGTTGCCTTGAAGACCGAGGGAACATTATGGAATACCTAGCAGAAAGATTGTATTGTTTAAAGAGCACAAACCACTCATGCCAGCGGAGAAATCAGTGATGTGGCAGCCTCTCTATAATACAGGGTGTTCCTTGTTCGGTGGCCCCGTGTTGGAATTTTGAAGACAGTACCATTAGCAGCTGGCCAACCATGAAATCTCAACAATATTGATGGCTAAGCAAGACCCAGATTGGCTCCGATCGAAAGGGGCGGGGGTCCCCAGCTGAAATATGCCAGTGTTGGAATATGGGGGTGACAAACTTGCAACTTCCCTTTTTTTTAATTTTTTTTTATTAATATTGTTTATCTTCAGTATGTTGTATGAATGGTACTGTCTGCATGCAAGTTTGCTGGCACACGATATTCGTGTCGTGCAATGGCCCGCAGTGGGGAGCGGTTTTTTCAGAAGAGAGGTGTCGGACTTTTCCCCTGGAACTGGAGTTCGTCTGGAATTGGAGTTTCAAGACGTTCCAGCCGGCACATGTGGGTGCATTGGGGATGGAAGCCCTGGGTGTCCTCGTGTATAAGAGTGTCGGCGCTAGTCTTCGATCCCGCATTTTTCTTCTTGAACCACTAGGCCATATCCTCTCCACCCGAACTTGCACTTCTTAAATGGATCGAGGAAGCAGCATCATATACAATAAAAAGAACGTGATAAATGGAGAAGTACAGCCAGTCCGTGGCTGCAGAGCAAGGTAAATCTTGGTTCTTCAGGGACTAGCTCCCTGGTATATTATCCAACTCCAAACAACAATCAACACATGTGCATGGCAGCACCATTAAATGCACTCAGTCTATTAAATGTTTATATGAACTATCATACTTCAAATATATAAGTATGGATGTGTATATTAACAATAATAGTTAAAGAAGAGGTTGTGGAATTGGGAGTGAATGGTGGAGGGGTGAGAAGAATTGTACAGGGGAGGAAAGGGTGGAAATGATATAACTATTGTATTCATGTGTAAAATTCTAAAAGATTTATAAAGGAATCCTTGATATTCCTATTAACTAAGTTAGCATGTAATGAAAGAAGGCTATACTAGGGAAATATAATTTCTTTTGTTTTTCCTTTCCTTTCTTGCTTTTTATCACCGTTTTATTAAACATGTTTCCAAATCAAATAATAACATTAAAATCACATACATATGGTTGTAATTTTGGCTATATACTGAAATTCTCAGAAAATAAGTTTCCTTAAACATTCTAAATTACCTAAATATCAGACATCAGACTATTGCTCCTTAAATAATTACAGAGGTAAGTTCTGAGTCTCTGGTCACAAAAAAGCTTTTATTTTTGTCGCTTCAATCAATTTTTTATTGAACGCTTTGTGCATTTCATTCAAATATGTTAAAATTCAAGGGGGTTTCCCCTTTTTAAAAAAGACCATATGTCCCCCTCTCCCTGCCCCTATCCCACCCCAACCGCCTCATCCGCATTCTGATAACTTGTTTTTCATTATCTTTTTCTCCGAGCTCACTCTCTCTCAAAATTCTTGGTGCAGAAGTTTACAGTTTTCGAGCAGAAAGTTCACATGTTAGTTCAGTTTTTTGACCCAGTCTTTTGGTTGTTTTGTTGGTTAGTTACTTCCAATAAGCATCACTCTAAAATATGCACATATGCATGTCATATATATCATAGGTTTTAACATCTTATCTTCAGCTTATGGGTTTTTTTCTGTATTATTAATTAGGCTGAAGATGTCATGTTTCAAGGCTCCTCCTTGGCAGTGCGCCCAAACCAACCATCAGTTCTGCCCTTGTGCTCCACACTGGGGTTTCCTTCCCCATGTGGTCACAAAATGAGGTCCAGTAAGCACCAAAGTCCGTCTTGATCTTCCTGTAAGGTATCCATCATACAACCTGGGTAATCCAACAATGGCAGTCTATAACTCTGAAGAGGGTCTGCCTTTTCTTCTTGTGTTGTTCTTAACCGTCCCTTGTCAAAATGAGGTGGCTTAAATTATATGAGCTTTAACGTGTAAATGTACTACTAAAGTGTTGTCTTTGAAAGGACTCCATTCCTTGGCAAGCCCACAAACCACACAGTTCAGCAACTTGTGCTCCAATACTGGGGTTTTCCCTTCCNTTTCTTTCTTTCTTTCTTTCTTTCTTTCTTTCTTTCTTCTTTCTTCTTTATTTATTTATTTATTTAATGCTTTTATTGATGTTTTGTGTATTTCAGACATCATTTTTCAGTTCAATTTAGATATAGTCCCCTTTCTCTTCCCCCACCCCACCCCAGATTATGCATTTTAACATAACTATCCTGCATCATTTTCTCAGTCTTTTTTATGTTTAGGAATTCACATTTTCCTCCTCCATTAATTTTATATTACTCTAAAATATGGATACATACTCTCCATCCATATATAGTAATTACAGAATTTGAAAATAAGTGGTCCCTGTGGACCGGGGCAAGTCAGCCCAGAGAGCTCTGGGAGCTAGGAGGTGCGGTTCAAACACAGACTGCTGCCCAAATGGCAGAGGGTACTGGCATGCAGGCTAAGCAAGCAACCCAACCCAACTCAAGAGACAGTGGCTGGCAGCAGAAGGAATACAGTGTTCAGAGGGTGTCATCCGGGTTGCTACCCACCCAGCTCTTGCAGAGCAGAAAGGAAAAAGTGAACTATACTTTCCAATATATAACCAAAATTGAAAGTCTAAAACCTAGACAAGTCAACGCTCTATTCATAAGGAGAATACAACAAAGACACCCAAAGGAATCAAGAAAGCAATCCTTCAACAAGGTGAAGAGGCTTCAATATTCACATCAGAATACAGGAAAACGGTTAACCACATGCCAAGAGCATGATGAAAGAACAATATGGGAAAAGTACAGAATAACTCCACACCAAATTGTATGGACCAGTGTAGGACTCCTACAATGGGATCTCCCTAGAGGTAACACAGGACACAGATCCCAAAGTAACAATCACAGATATATTCAAATAAAACATAAAACTAAGGGGAGAAAAGGAAAAACTCAGAAAGGACCTAGAGGAAGACAAGGACAAACTTTGGAAAGAACTAAAGGGAGAAAATGACAGATTCCTGAAAGAGCTAGAGGGACAAAATGACAAACTCCGGAAGGGAGTGGAAACACTGAAAAGATCCCATGCTGAAATGAAAAAGGAAACCAATGAGCTACAAGAAAAGTTTGAGAAACTCAAAAAGTAAATGGAAATAATAAAGAAAACACAGGAAAAAATGAAAAAGGAAATGAAACAGTCACCCAATCAAGAGGAAAGAATGGGCAAAAGCCTCAGAAGCATAATGGAGGAAGCAGAAAAAAGAATATCAGACCGAGAAGACAACAAAGAACAACTAAAAAGCTCAAGTAAAGACTATGAAAAATTTAAAAATACACACGAGTGGAACAACCAGGAAATGTGGGACACAATGAAAAGATCAAACCTCTGCATCAAAGGAATAGAGGAAGGAGAATTCCAAGACAATGGTATTGATAAGATTGTCAACAAAATAATAGAGGAAAATTTCCCCAAATTAAAAAAAAGACAAACCCATACAAATACAAGAAGCAAGTAGAACACCAAATAGACTAGACCAGAAAAGAAACTCCCCCCACCTTACCATAGTTAAAATTCTAGATATCAACAACAAAGACAAAATTCTGAAATCCACAAGAGAAAAACAACAAGTTACATATAAGGGAAAACCTATCAGAATAACAGCTGACTTTTCAGCACAAACTATGAAAGCAAGAAAAACGTGGATGGAAGCATTCCCAGTGCTAAATGACTATAAATGCCACCCCAGGTTAATATACCCAGCAAAAATGTCGATTCTAGTTGAAGGAAAGAAAAAAATCTTCCATGATATAAACAAGATGAATGAATACATGTTTGGAAAACCAACCCTTCAGAGAATACTTGAAGCAATTCAAAGGACAGAGGAGAGGAGCAACTACCCCCAGGCACCTTGAAAGAAAACTTTAATAAAAACAGAGATGCAGGAGTAGAAAACTACACAAAAAATGCAAACGTATAATAAGGTGAAAGGAGGCAATACATACCTCTCAATTATAACCTTAAATATTAATGGGCTAAACTCCCCAATGAAAAGGCATAGACTGGGAGAATGGATTAGGAAACAGAATCCATTGATATGCTGTCTACAAGAAACACATCTCACCCTTAAGGATAGACATCAACTTAAAATGAAAGGATGGAAAAAAATATTCCAAGCAAATGGTACTAAAAAGAAAGCTATCTTAATATCAGACAAAATAGACTTCAAAGTAGAAGCAATTAGAAGAGACAAAGAGGGCCATTATATCCTTATCAAAGTGAAAATTAACCATGAAGAATTCACAACCATGAATATATATATGCACCAAACTCTGGTGCAGCAACATTTGTAAATACAACTCTACAGGACCTCAAGGCACAGATTAACCCCAGCACACTCATAGTAGGGAACTTCAATACTCCACCCCTGGACAGATCAACCGGGCAAAGAATGACCAGAGAGACTTCTGAACTGAACAATACAATAGAGCAAATGGACCACAGAGACATCTTCTGAATATTCCACCCAAACACCAGAGAATATACTTTTTACTCAGCACCTCATGGAACATTCTCCAAAATTTATGACATACTTAGACACAGAAAAAAACCTCAACAAATACAAAAAAATGAAATAATTTCATGCATTCTGTCAGACCATAGTTCAATAAAGCTCAATATCAACACCAGGATAAGCCCTGCTACCTATATGAACACATGGAAACTAAACAACACACTCCTGAATAATGCATGGGTCAAGGAGGAAATAAAGAAATAAATAAAAGCATTCCTGGAACTAAATGACAATGACAGTACAACACAACAAACCCTATGAGATACTTTAAAAGCATTCCTAAGAGGGAAGTTTATAGCCTTGGGTGCCTATATTTAAGAAAAACAAACAAACATAAAGAGCACAGACAAATGAGCTAACACTGCAGCTAAAAACACTGGAAAGACAACAACAAATAAACCCCAAATGCAAGAGACAGGAAGAAATAACAAAAATAAGAGCAGAAATTAATGAAATAGAAATAAAGAAAAAAATACAAAAAAAAAAATCAATGAATCCAAAAGTTGGTTCTTTGAGAGAATAAAAAGGATAGACAGCACCCTAGCCCAGTTAACCAAAAGAAAGAAAGAGCAACTCCAAATCAATAGCATTCATGATGAGAGGGGAAATATCACAACGGACAGTGAAAAGATTCAGATAATCATACAGGAACACTTCAAAAACCTGTACTCGACTAAATTTGAAAACCTAAGAGAAATGGAGGAATATCTGCAATCCAGGGAATTACCAAAGCTAAACCAAGAGGAGATTGACAGCTTAAACAGACCCATAATATATGAAGAAATTGAAAATATAATAAGAGACCTCCCAGCTAAAAAAAATCCCAGGTAAAGATGGTTTCACAACAGAATTCCATAAAGCATTTAAAGAGGACTTACAACCACTATTACTAAAACTGTTCAGAAGGATACAAGCAGATGGACATCTCCCAAAACCCTTCTATGAAGCCAGCATCACTCTAATACTAAAACCAGGCAAGGATGCAACCAAAAAAAGAGAACTACAGACCCATCTCATTAATGAACTCAGATGCAAAATTTCTCAACAAAATACTTGCAAACCATATACAGACCCACATCAAAAAGATCATCCACCATGAT
The DNA here is from genome assembly GCA_009823505.1 of Rhizomys pruinosus. Classification (NCBI taxonomy): domain Eukaryota; kingdom Metazoa; phylum Chordata; class Mammalia; order Rodentia; family Spalacidae; genus Rhizomys; species Rhizomys pruinosus. Next base: position 43,075 of record VZQC01003618.1, read on the forward strand.
CAAGTTGGATTCATACCAGAGATGCAGGGATGGTTCAACATATGAAAATCAGTAAATATCATAAAACACATAAATAGACTGAAGGACAAAAACCACAGGATCATCTCAATTGATGCAGAAAAGGCCTTTGACAAAATCCAGCATCACTTCATGATTAAAGTATTAGAGGGAATTGGACTGGAAGGATCATTCCTCAACATAACCAAAGCTATATATAAGAAACCCACAGCCAGCATCATCCTAAATGGAGAAAAGTTAGAAGGATTCCCAGTAAAAGTAGGAAACCGACAAGGCTGTCCCTTGTCACCACTTTTCTTCAATATAGTGCTTGAAACACTGACTAGGGCAATAAGACAAGAAAAAGCAATTAAAGGAATACTAATTGGAAAAGAGGAAGTAAAACTATCCCTTTTTGCAGAGGATATGATAGTTTAACTAAGGGATGCTTAAAAACTCCACCAGAACACTCCTAGGAATGATTAAAAGTTTCAGTAAAGTGGCAGGATACAAAATTAACCAAAAAATTCAGTAGCCTTTCTTTACACCAACAATGAGCAACTGAAGAAGGAATACAAGGAGTCCTTCCCATTCACAATAGCCTCAAAAACAATAAAATATCTAGGAATAAACCTAACCAAAACCACCAAATATCTCTACAATAAAAATTATAAGCTCCTGAAGAAGGAGATTGAAGACATCAGAAGATAGAAAGACCTCCCATGCTCATGGATTCGAAAAATTAATATAGAAAAATGTCCATTCTACCCAAATTCATATACAGATTCAACACAATCCCAATTAAAATCACAAGGTCATTCTTCAAAGCCTTGGGAAAAAATTCTTAAATTCATATGGAACAAGAAAATCCCAAATAGCCAAAGCAAGCCTTAGTGAAAAGAGCAATACAGGGGGGATTTCTACACCAGACCTCAAAATGTACTACAGGGCTATAGTCATAAAACAGCCTGGTGCTGGCCAAAAACAGACCTGTAGACCAATGGAAAAGATCCAAACTTGAGCACATACAATTTCACCCACCTCATATTTGACAAGGCGGCCAAAAAGACTCAATGGAGGAAAGACAGCATCTTCAGCAAATGGTGTTGGCAATATTGGATCACCACTTGTAGAAAAATAAAACTAAACCCCTACCTCTCACCCTGTACAAAAATCAACTCCAAATGGATCAAAGACCTCAATGTGAAACCCAAAACTCTGAAGGTGATAGAAGAAAAAGTTGGCAGCAACCTACAAAACACAGGTGTAGGAAAAGACTTTCTAAATCAGACAGCAGTTTCTCAGGAAATAAGGTCAACAACTGACAAGTGGGACCTTATTAAACTCAAAAGTTTTTGTACAGCAAAAGAATCAGTCATGGAATTGAAGAGAAAACCCACAGAGTGGGAGGAAACCTTCACTGCTGATACATCTGACAGAGCATTCACTTCCAGAATATATAAACTATTCAAAAAACAAAGAAGAAAACAAAGGACTCAGTCAAAAGATGGAGTAAAGATCTGAGCAGAGACTTCACAAGCAAGGAAATAGAGATGGCTGAGAAACATCTTAAAAAGTGTTCAATATCACTAATAATTAAGGAAATACAAATTAAAACCACTTTAAGTTATCTTCTCACCTGGATAAGGCTGACAAGGATCAAGAAAACAAATCATACTAAATGCTGGAGAAGGTTAGGGGAGCACTCATCCACTGCTGGTGGGAATGCAAACTTGTACAACCACTATGGAAAGCAGCTTAAGACTCAAAATGAGTTTACTACCTGAACCAGCCATACAACTTCTGGGTGGAATATATACATCAGACTCTTCCTACACAAAGATACAAATACAGCTATGTTTATTACAGCTCTCTTCACAATAGCAAAGAGCTGGAACCACCCCAAATGCCCCTCAACCTACGAGTGGATAGAAAAAATGTGGTACATCTACACAATGGAGTTCTATGCAGTGGTAAAGAAAGATAACATCATGAAATTTGCAGTTGAATGGATGGAACTAGGATTTTATGCTAAGTGAAGTAACACAATCCCAGAAAAACAAAAGACAAATGGTATCCCTCATCTGTGGATGCTAGTACCAAGTACCTAGTTGTAAGACAAACTGAACAATGTTAATGTTATATTCCTCATGATCTAAAGATAACTATGCTCTTGCAATGTGGATCCCTAAACAGGTGCTAGAGCTGACCTAACATTTATTTTCTGACCTTAGGTTTTTGGTACACGATGGAGGGTATGTGTGCATCTTTTAGAGTAACATGGGATTAAAATGGAAAGATGCAAATCAAGAAATATGCTATGGAAATAACATACAGTTTGTTTCCAAAGGATACAGTCTTAATATAGGTGTCATAGACTGGTGCAACTTAACCTTTCTGGGTGCCTAATAACCATACTTAACGCCCATACCAATTCAGTTGAGGGACCTAAGTGATAATGTTGTTCCTTGCCCTCAGTGTTTGTATTAGTCACTTTTCTGTTGCTGTGATAAAGCATCATGACCAAGGAACTTATAAGAGGAAGAGTTTATTTGAGCTTACGATTGACGGTTCCAGGGAATTAGAGTCCATTGTGATGGGAGGCATGGTGGCTGGATCTGGAGCAGGAAGCCGAGGGTCACATCTCTCAAAGAGCACAGGAAGCAGAGAGAGCAACTGTAGACCACGAGGCTTGTTAAAACTCACTAAGCCTGCCCCCAACAATGCACTTCCTCCAGCATGGCCACACCTTCTAAGACCTCCAAAAACAGTGCCACCAACTGGAGACAAATGTCTGAATACTTACAGCCAATGGGGGACACTCATTCAAACCACCACAGAGGTCAACCAAGTCTTAAGAGATTAAACATGGGGGCACCTCTTGAAATGTCCTACAGATGTGGGACACCAGTCTTCCTGTTCAGGGAGGTCTTGGATAGCCACTGATGGGACTTCAACCAGTGTCCAGTTTAAAGAGGGGAAAAATCTGCTCATGCTTCAGAAAAGGAAGCCTTGTCTAACAAGACCTGCTTTTTCCCTTGAGTGGATGGAACTGGAGAATGAAAAGCTGAAAGGAGCAAGGGCTCCCATCCTTCAACTCCCCTCCCCAGCAAAGAAACTGAGAGACCCCTGAGTACCAGATCCACAACTGACCTTGAGAAAACAAAAACCTTGGTTAATCTGGGCTAACTGTGTGGCCTTAAGCATCCAAAAGGAAATTACAACCAGATACAAACCATCAGTAAGACCAGAGAAACTATACTGCAGACCTAGGACTTGAGATCTCAGTAAAATGACAAAAAGAATAAAGAGAGAGTACTATTGTTTGGCCTATCTCCAATTCTTACTGGCAAGTGCATCTCCTCTGTGGCTGCCACCGCTTTTGGCACTCCTCAAAGGCATGAGACACAGCTTTTTAACCTCCTAATATAGACTGAGGCCTCATGTCTCTCCAAGAATCCTCCAAACCTTCAGTGATGGGGACTACTGAAATACCCAGCTTTTGGACTAAACAGCTAAGGGAATGTCAGCCTCGTCAGAGTGTAGACTGCCATTGTTGGACTACCTGGGCTGTATCATGGAGACCAGTGCAGGCAGATAAAGACAGGATGCGTGCTTAATGCAAAATGGAGGCCATTTTCGGGGACTGTGGGAGGGAAAGACCCCAATGTGGAGCAAAAGTGCAGGATTGATAGTTGGGGTTGCCAAGGAGCAACCTTTGAGCACTTCCTTAAGGAAAACATGACATCCAAAAATGAGGGAAACCATTACCTTGGTAGAGCAATCCTCCCTGTATTGCATTTTTCACTCAGGGTTGCTTTAGCTATTTGGAGTCTTTTGTTTTTCCATATGAATTTAAGGATTTTTTTCCAAGTCTGTGAAGAAACTCATAGGAATTTTAATTAGGATTGCATTGAATTACTTTATATGCAACTTTTGGTAAAAGTACATTTAGTACTATCTTCCTTTTTTCTAATGCCATGAGCCTGGGAGGTCTTGATCCTCTTTTGTTGTGTAATTTGCCATTCCTTCTTCATGGTTTTAAAAATTTGTTGTAGAGGTCTTTGGTATCCATGGTTAGGTTTGTTCCTGGGTATTTTCATTATTTTTTTGAGGCTATTGTGAGTGGCCTTGTATTGCTAATACTTTCTCCACTTGTTTTTATTGTTGGTGTAAAGAAATGCTACGTCTGATTTTTTCTAGGTTAAATTTTGTATCCTGCCATTTTACTGAACGCTTAATGGCTTCTAGAAGTTTTCGCTGGTGGAGTTTTTAAAGCATCCCTTAGGTAAACGTAGCGTGTCATCTGCAAATAGGGAAGCTTAACTTCCTCTTGTCCAATAAGTACTTCTTCTTTACTCCTTTAATTTCTTCTTTGTCTTACTTCTGCCCTGGCAAAGCAGTTTCAAGCACTTTTTTGAAGAGGAGTGGCGATAAGGGCATCCTTGCTGGGTTCCAGCCTTTAAAGGAAATGGTTTTGCAGTTTTCCCAGTTAGGGGAGTTACAGTGGGTTTGCTATTTATGGCTTTGACTGTGCTGAGGAATGTTGTCCGTCATTTATTTCCCTCTAGGACGTTAAACTGAAGGCATGCTGGTCTTGTCAAAGGCCGATTTGGCTGCATCAAATTGAGATGATCATGTGGGTTTTTTTGTCTTTCAGTGCCTGTTTATGTGTTTTATGATATTATTGATTTATGTGTTGTACCATCCCTGCATCTCAGTTAGGAATCCAACTTGAAATCATGATGGATGATTTTTTAATATGGGTCTTAGTGATTTTACAAGTATTTTGTTTGAGAGGAAGTTTTTCATCTACTGTCCATTAATGAGATGGTCATAGCTGTTTCTTTTTTGTGTTTTGTATATTGGCCTAGTGTTAGTATTAGAATGTAATGGATGCTGGGCTTCCAATCGAAGAATTTAGGCAGAATTCCGTATGTTTTGTAGTCCTTCCGGCTGGAAAGTTTAAGTAGTAAGGATTGCCGGACCTCTTTAAATGTTTGAATAGAATTCTGTGAACCATCTGGTCCGGGGATTGTTTAGAGCAGAGTTTTTGTTAACTACATCTTCATTCCTAATTTATGGGGTCTGTTTAAGCTGTCAATTTTTTCTTGGTTAAGCTATGTTGGTTCTGTATTTCAAGTATTCATCCATTTCGTCTTAGGTGTTCAAATTTAGTGGAGTACAGGTTTGTTGAAGTATTCCAGTATAATTATCTGGATCTTTTCTTTGACTCTTGTGATGTTTCCCCCTTCACCTCTGATTCTGTTAATTTGGATTTGCTCTCTCTTTCTTTCTTGCTTTCTTTCCTTTCTTTTTTTTTTTTTTTTGTGTTAATTGGGTAGAGGTCTATTTTGTTTTTCTTTTGTCAAAGAACCAGCTCTGGATTCATTGATTCCCCCCCCCTTTGTAGTGATTTCTTTGTTTTCTATTTCATCAGTGATTTTCTGCTCTGAGTTGTTGCTATTTTTCCTTCCTGTCTATTGGGTTTAGGGTTCATTTGTTGGTGTCCCCTCTCAGATGTTTTCAACTGTAGTGTTAGATCATTTAGTTGTTTTATGAATTGTCTTTTTTGTTTTTGATATGGGCCACTTAGGTCTATAAATTTCCCTCTGAAGTCTGCTTTTAAAGTATATCAAAGGTTTTGATGTGCTGTATGGTCTTTTTGTTCACCTCCTGAATACTTTTTTTCCTTCTTTATTTCTTCCCTCACCCATTCATTATTCAGGATGTGTTGGTTTCAAATTTCCAAGTGGGCCTTGGTAGCTAGCTGGGTTTATGTTGGTGTTTCAGATTGTGCTGAATTGCATTGTGGTCTGATATGATGCATGGAATTATTTAAATACTTTTTGTATTTGTTGAGATTGCTGTTTCTGCCCCCAAATGGGGTATATTTTGGAGAATGAAACATGAGTGCTGAATAGAAAGTAGTTTCTAAATGGTGTTTTTTTTGGGTGGAATATACTGTAGATGTCTGTAAGGTCCGTTTGGTGTATTGTGTTGTTCAATTCTGATGTTTCTGTGTTTATTTTTTGTCCTTTTTATCTATCCAAGGGGCTCAGTGTTGGGGGTGCTGGAAGTCCCCAATTATTAGTGTGCTGGGATTATCTGTGTCTTTAGGTCCTACAGAATAGTGTTTATAAATTTAGGTGCACCAGAGTTGGTGCATAAACATTTGGGATTGTGAAGTCTCCATGGTTAATTGTTCCTTTGACAAATGGTAATAGCCCTCTTTGTTTTTCTTATAGATTAATTATACTTTGAAATCTATTTTATCAGATACTAGAAAAGGTACACCCACTTGTTTTTGAGTTCCATTCACCATTGGGAAATGATTTTGTTCCATCTCCTTTCACTTTGAGTTGGTGGCTGTCCTTGAGGGTAAGATGGGGTGCTTGTAGACAGCACGAGAAGGTTTAAGTTTCCTAATCCATTCTCCATCAGTCTATGTCTTTTGATTGGTGAAGTTTAACATTAGTAGATTAATGTATTAGTTGAGAGATGTGTATGTGGCTTCCTTCATCACTCCTTATTTTTTGTTTACATTTTTGGTCTAGGTTTGTAGTTTACCTACTCTGTTATGCATTTATTTATTGCTTTCTCATTGCTTTCTCTGCTTTTCGCTAGGGATAGTTCCTCCTTTCCTCCTTTGGATTGCTTCAAGTTTTTTTTTTTTTTTTTTTTTTTTTTTTTTTTTTTTTTTTCATCTTGTTTATGTTGTGAATGATTTTTCTTTCTCTTCAACTATAATTGACTTTTTTGCTGGGTATAGTAAGTCTGGGGTTGGCACTAAAGTCATTTAGCACTTTGGGAATACTTTGGTCCACATTCTTCTTGCTTTCATAGGTTTGCACTGAGAAGGATCAGCTGTAATTCTGATGGGTTTCCCCTATATGTAACTTGAAACTTTTTTCTCTTGTGGCTTTCATTATTTTGTCTGTGTTTTGAGCATCTAGTTTTTTAACAATTATATGGTGTGGGGAATTTACTTTCTGGTCCTGTCGATTTGGCGTTCTATGTGCTTCTTGTTTTTTGTATGGGTTTGTTGTCTTTCCTTCTATTATCCTTTGAGAATCTGGTTATAGTGGTATATTGGGATTCTTCTCCGTCCTCTATCCCTATGATGTGGAGGTTGTCTTTTCAGAGTGTCCCACAATTTCCTGGTTGTTCCACTCTTGTGTTTTTTTTTTTTATTTTTCATAATCTTTTTTTTTTTTTTTTTTTTTTTTTTTTTTTTTTTTTTTTTTTTTTTTTTTTTTCTGCTTCTTCTATTCTGCTTTTGTTTGGTCTTGAATATAAGCTTTAGTAAATTTTGGTTTGGAATTATTTCAATTTTTGATTTGTTGTTGAAGTTTGTTTTCTGCCACAGAATGGGTTTGTTTTGAGAGAAACTTGCATGGGCTTCTGAGAAGAAAATATGTTCTAAATGGCAAATGGGGTGGAATAGTTAGTCTGATAAATCTGTTTTTGCAGCCATTTGATGTTAGATGTCATTTAACTCAGGTATCTGCCTATTTATTCTTTATTCATTACCCAACTTAACCTGTCTATTGGAGGTAGTAGGGTATTTTAAGTTACATAATATTTCTGAGTTGGGAGATTAACTTCTGTTTTTAACAGTTCCTGTGTATTGGGGTTATGATTAATTAAATTAAGTAAACCAACGTTTGGCACATGTATGCTCATTATTGTAATATCTCTTTGGTTATTGTTACTTTGATCAGAATGAAATGACCCTCTTTATCTCCTCTTATTAGTTTAAGTTGAAATCTATCTTGTCAGATATTACAATTGCAACACCTGCTTGCTTCTTGTGCCATTTGCTTCAAATATTTTTTTTCTATCCTTTCACCCTCAGATAGTGTGTATCCTTGAAGGTAAGGCGAATTTCTTGAAGACAGCAAAAAGATGGATTTTTTAAAAAAACTATTCCATTAGCCTTTGACTTTTGACTAGGGATTCGAGACTATTGATATTTAGGTTTATTGTTGAAAAGATGTGTGGCTGGGCATGCTGGCACACATCTTTAACCCTAGCACTCAAGAGCTAGAGGCAGGCAGATCTCTGTGAGTTTAAGGCCAGCCTGGTCTACAGAGCAAGTTCCAGGTCAGTTGAGGCTACAGGGAGGAGCTGTCTTGAAAACACCAAAGGGAGAGAAAAAAAAAGGAAGTCTATCAGTTAGTGTTATTTGAATTTGTGTTCTTGGTCTTATTTTGTGTTTTCTTAATGATAGTTTCCTTTGTATTCTTCCTGTAATCTTTCAGTATAGTCATTTTTATCTTCTGTCCTTTGTATTACTTTAAGTACTTTCTTTAGTGATGTTTTGGAGGGCATGAATTCTTTCACTCTATTCATGTCATGAAATATTCTCCATTCCATCTTGATTATGATAGATAATTTTGCTTTGGGAATTATTCCAGGTTATCACCCATGGTCATTTATAACTGAGAACACTTTGATCCAGGCTCTTCTGGCTTTTTTGGTTTGCATTGAAAAGTCAGTTTGTATGGTTTTTCCTTTATTCATAACTTATTTTTTGTAATAGAAGTTTTTTAGTATCATCTTTTCTTCTATATATTTAGTCTTTTCATGGGGAGTTTCTGTTCTGGTTCTAATTAACTGGTGTTCTATATGTTTTTGTATTTGTATATATTTCCTTAAGGTAGGGGTTTTCTTCTATAATCCCATTTACGAGCCTGTCATTGCTACTGATCTGAGATTCTTTTATGTCCTATATGCCTCTAATGTGTAGATTTGGACTTTTCATGGTTGTCCAAATTTTCCTGAGTATTCCATTCCTATGTATTTAATTTTTTATAGCCTTTTCATGACCCTCCACAACTTTTTCATCCACTCTTGGCATTCTGATTTCCATATAATTCATTCTGATTGTGACGCTTTCTCCTGTTGCTTCAAACTGATTTATTGAGTTTTTTTTTTAATTTTTTTTTCCCACTCAGACTGTGCTCCCTCCCTCTAACTCTCCCAAAAAGGAGAGCAGAATGATCATCAATGGCAAATAGCAGTTGCAAAAGAGCAACACTAAGAGCCGGCTTCATGCTCAGGAGGGAGCACTACGACTCCTCCTCGTGGTTTCTGGTACTCTACACAGTCAGAGAAACTTCTCTAGTTACAAACTATAGAAATGATCCCTGAAAGTATAGTCTTTTTTTTTTTTCCCACTCAGACTGTGCTCCCTCCCTCTAACTCTCCCAAAAAGGAGAGGAGAACGATCATCAATGGCAAATAGCAGTTGCAAAAGAGCAACACTAAGAGCCGGCTTCACGCTCAGGAGGGAGCACTACGACTCCTCCTCGTGGTTTCATTTTCGCTTGGGTTTTCTCCAATATTTCTGAGTCTTCTGTAGATTTACTTTTCAAGTCCTGAATTGTTTGCATTATTTCACTCAGCCATATATTTGTATTTTCTTTGCAAGTTTTCATATTTGTATATTTGTATTTGCCAATTTATGCCTTTCCTCTTTGAGCTCTTTCAACTGTTAATCTGTATGTTGTTTAAGTTCTTTGATCATGTTTATTATTTTTCTTTTAAATATTGCCTCATGGATCATGGGCTTCCTCAGGGTGATTTTCATTGTAGCACATTTCTGTAAGACTGGCGGGGACATATTATCTTGGTTTTTCATATTATTTGTGTTTTCCACTATTGTTTATGTTTATGGATGTCTTTTGTTGGTTGTGTAACCCTTGGGAAATTCTATTCTTCCTTTGTTTATGTAATTTGTCTCTGTCTATATTATCGCTGTAGCCTGGCTACTTTTTGCTCAGGCATGAAGTTAGTTGATATGTGCTTCAGAGGCTGGAGAGATGGCTCAGTGGTTAAGAGCACTGACTGCTCTTGCAGAGGACCCGGGTTCGATTCCCAGCATCCATATGGTGGCTAAGAACCATCTTTAACTCCAGTTCCAGAGGAATCTGACACCCTCTTCTGACCTCCACAGCATTGCATGACACAGGTGCACAAACCTACATGCAGACACTACATTCATACACATAAAAAAATATTAAAGTATTCAGACATTTTGTCCTCAGTTGGTGGCACTGTTTTGGGTGGTCTTAGAAGTTCTAGCCATTCTGGAGGAAGTTTGTCTTTGGGAGGTGGGCTTAATGAATTCAACAAGCTTTGCAGGCTCCAGTTGTCTCTCTCTTGACTTCCTGTGCTCATTGGAGATGTGAACCTTGGCTTTCTGTGCCAGCCCCAGCCACCATGCTTCCCTGCCGCATTGGACTGACTCTTAATTCCCTGGAACCATCAATTGTAAGCTTAAATAAACTCTTCCTTTTATGAGTTCTCTTAGTCATGGTGGGTTTATCACAGCAACAGAAAAGTGACTAGTACAACTACCTTCATCTTTTAAGGTAATGAATTATTACTCAGAAATGACAGAAACGTGGAATAAATTCTACATGCATTTGTCTCATGAATATGCTTTGTTTTCTGTCATGAATCTACAAAGTACTTCTTTCCTGAATTTTAAATGTTTTAACTAATTTTATAAGTTTAAGAAATATTATGTCTTAGGCATAGTGGTTGCCTTGAAGACCGAGGGAACATTATGGAATACCTAGCAGAAAGATTGTAAGAACCCAGAGAACAGTATGCCTCTCATAATACAGGGTGTCCTTGATTTGACAACAGAGCTGCAACCATGAAATCTCAACAATATTGATGGCTAAGCAAGACCCAGATCATCAAAGTCCCAGCTGAAATGCCAGTGTTGATAGGGGAAACTTGCACTTCTTTTTTAATTTTTTTTTATTAATATTGTTTATTTCTGTATGTGTATGAATGTACTGTCTGCATGCAAGTTTGTGCACCCGTGTCGTGCAATGCCGTGGAGGTCAGAAGAGGGTGTCGGATTTTCCTGGAACTGGAGTTCTCCTGGAATTGGAGTTTCAGACAGTTCTCAGCCGCCATGTGGGTGCTGGGGATTGAACCTGGGTCCTCTGTAAGAGTGGTCGGCGCTCTTAACCACTAGGCCATCTCTCCAGCCCCAACTTGCACTTCTAAATGGAGAAGTACAGCCAGTCCGTGGCTGCAGAGCAAGGTAAATCTTGGTTCTTCAGGGACTAGCTCCCTGGTATATTATCCAACTCCAAACAACAATCAACACATGTGCATGGCAGCACCATTAAATGCACTCAGTCTATTAAATGTTTATATGAACATATATACAAATATATAAATGTATGGATGTGTATGTAACAATAATAGTTAAAGAAGAGGTTGTGGAATTGGGAGTGAATGGTGGAGGGGTGAGAAGAATTGTACAGGGGAGGAAAGGGTGGAAATGATATAACTATTGTATTCATGTGTAAAATTCTCAAAAATTTATAAAGGAATCCTTGATATTCCTATTAACTAAGTTAGCATGTAATGAAAGAAGGCTATACTAGGGAAATATATTTCTTTTTTCTTTCTTTCTTCTTTTTATCACGTTTTATTGAACATGTTTCCAAATCAAATAATAACATTAAAATCACATACATATGGTTGTAATTTATGCTAATTATGAATTCTAAAGTTTCCTTAAACATTCTATTACCAAATATCAGACTATTGCTCCTTAAATAATTACAGAGGTAAGTTCTGAGGTCTCTGATCACAAAAGCTTTTATTTTTGTCCTTCAATCCAATTTTTTATTGAAGCTTTGTGCATTTCATACAAAATTTCAAATCAAGTCTAGACCATTGTCCCCCTCCCTGCCCCCCTACCCCACCAGAGCTCATGCATTCTGATAAACTTGTTTTTCATCTTTTTCTCAGTCTCTCTCAAAATTCTTGGTGCAGAAGTTTACAGTTTCGAGCAGAAGTTCACAGTGTTAGTCAGTTTTTTGACCCAGTCTTTTGGTTGTTGTTGTTGTTATTACTTCCAATATGCATCACTCTAAAATATGCACATATGCATGTCATATATATCATAGGTTTTAACATCTTATCTTCAGCTTATGGGTTTTTTTCTGTATTTATTAGGCTGAATGATGTCATGTTTGAAAGCTCCTCCTTGGCGTGCCCAAACCACCATCAGTTCTGCCCTTGTGCTCCACACTGGGGTTTTCCTTCCCCATGGTCACAAAATGAGGTCCAGTAAGCACCAAGTCCTGTCTTGATCTTCCTGTAATGGTATCCATCATACAACCTGGGTAATCCAACAATGGCAGTCTATACTCTGAAGAGGCTGCCTTTTCTTCATTGTGTGTTCTTGTCCCCCTTGTCAAAATGAGGTGGCTTAAATTGTATGTGCTTTAAGTGTATGTACTTAAAGTGTATGTTTGAAGGCTCCTCCTTGGCAAGCCCAAACCACCATCAGTTCAGCACTTGTGCTCCATACTGGGGTTTTCCTTCCCCATGGTCACCAAATGAGGTCCAGTAAGCACTGAGTCCTGTCTTGATCTTCCTATAGTTGTATCCATGATACAACCTCGGTAGTCCAACAATGGCAGTCTACACTCTGAAGAGACTGTCTTTCCTCCATTGTGTCTTGTTGTCCCCCTTGTCAAATATGAGGTGGCTTAAATTGTATGTGCTGAAGTTTGGATCTTCAGTTTTGTTCCATTGGTCAACAGGTCTGTTTTTGTGCCATGCCAGTACCAAGGTGTTTTTTATGACTCTAGCCCTGTAGTATAGTTTGGATTCTGGTAAAGAGATCCTCCCTGTGTTTCTCTTTTCACTCAGGGTTCCTTTGGCTATTCGGGGTCTTTTGTTTTTCCATATGAAATTAAGGATTTTTTTCCCAAGCCTGTAAAGAAACTCTTGGGTATTTTAATTGGGATTGCTTTGAATCTGCACATTAATTTGAGTAGAATGGACATTTTTAATATATTAATTTTTCCAATCCATGAGCATGGGAGGTCTTTCCATCTTCTGATGTCTTCTTCAATTTCCTTCTTTAGGGATTTGAATTTTTTTGTAGATATCTTTGGTGTCTTTGGTTATGTTTGTTCCTAGGTATTTTATTCTTTTTGAGACTATTGTGAGTGGGAAGCTCTCATTATATTCCTTCTCCAGTTGCCTGTTGTTTGTGTAAAGAAAGGCTACTGATTTTTCTAGGTTAATTTTGTATCCTGCCACTTTACTGAAACTTTTAATTGTTTCTAGTAGTTTTCTGGTGGAGTTTTTAACATCCCTTATGTAAACTAACATATCATCATCAAAATGGTATAGCTTGACTTCCTCTTTCCAATTAGTACTCCTTTAATTTCCTTTTTCTTGCCTTATTGCCCTAGCAAGTGTTTCAAGCACTATATTGAAGAGGAATGGTGATAGTGGACAGCCTTGCTGAGTTCCTGCCTTTAAGGGGAATGCTTCTGTGTTTTCTCCATTTATGATGATGTTGGCTGTGGGTTTCCTGTATTAGCTTTGATTACATTGAGGAATGATTCCTTCAATCCATTTCCCTCTAGGACTTTAAGCATGTGTCAAAGGCTTTTTCTGCATCAATTGAAATGATCATGTGGTTTTTGTCTTTCACTCCATTTATGTTTTATGATATTTATTGATTTTTGTATGTTGAACCATCCCTGCATCTCTGGTATGAATCTGACTTGGACATGATGGATGATCTTTTTGATGTGGGTCTGTATGCCTTTGCATTTTGTTGAGAATTTTTGCATCTGTGTTAATTAATGAGATGGGTCTAAATTTCTCCTTTTTAGATTGTATCTTTGCCTGGTTTTGGTATTACGGTGATGCTGGCTTCATATTATAAAAACAGAAAGAGCACAAATGAAAGATCTAACACTGCAGCTAAAAACACTTGAGAGACAATAATAAGTGAACCCTAAATATAACAGACAGGAAAAAAAAATAACAAAAATGAGAGCAGAAATCAATGAAATAGAGACAAAGAAAACAGTACAAAAAATCAATGAATCCAAAAGTTGGTTATTTGAGAGAATAAATGAGATAGACAGACCTCTATTCCAGTTAACCAAAAGAAAGAAAGAGCAACTCCAAATCAACAGAATTCATGATGAAAGGGGAAATATCACAACAGACAACACATACTTCAAAAACCTATACACTTCTAAATTTGAAAACCTAGGAGAAATATATAAATATCTGAAATCTGGGAATCATCAAAGCTTAACCAAAAAGAGATTGACAGCTTAAACAGACCCATAACATATGAAGAAATTGAAAATGTAATAAGAAACCTCCCAACTAAAAAAGCCTAGGCCCTGATGGTTTTCACGGTAGAATTCTATACAACATTTCAAAAAGCCTTACCACCATTATTACTCAAATTGTTCAGAAGGATACAAGCAGAGGGGAATCTCCCAAATTCCTTCTATGAAGCAGAGAAATATATTTGACTTGGGTGTGATGGTAGAGGCTGGTATTCTCGGCTGCTTCAGGAGGTAGGGTAAAATTGTGAGCTCGGGGCTTATCTGGACAAGAGTGCTAGTTCAAAGCTAGCCAGGGCAACTTAGTGAGACTCTGTGTGGAAATAAAAAGAAGCAATGAGTTCGTTTTTTTCAAAAGTCTCACCACTGGTAGGATTCTCACACTCTATTAGGTTTCTCACGCACATACAAGAGCATTAACTGGACTTGGTTTATCATAACAAAAACAAATAGAGCACATGAAGTTAGTGGGTAATATTGTGGTGGCGGAACCTAGTAAGAGCTGATGGGAACTGTGGGAGTGAATATGATCAAAATACAACGTGTACTTGTAGAAAATTTTCTAAGAATGAATAAAAATACACTTGAAATGCAAACAAAAACAATAAAACACAGTGGCTGGAGATATAGATCAGTGTTAGGATGCACGAAGCCCTGGGTTCCAACCCCAGTATTTTCAAACTGTTTTCTTTGTAAGCAAAATATTAAAAAAATAATCTGTTGACTTTTGAGGATTTGAATTGAAGTCAAAATAAATCAAATACAGATTTAAATTACAAAGAGTTGGTGAGCCTTGAAGACTTTAATAAGGCTGGATGGATGGTTCATCAGTTAAGAGCACTGGTTGTTCTTGGAGAAGACCTGGGTTCAAATCCCAGCACACACATGAAGGCTAACAAGCTTCTGGAACTGCAGTTCTGTGGGATCTGACACCCTCTACTGTACTCTGAGAGCACTGCACAACATAGAGGCACTTGCATACAACACTCACAATTCATGCATACACATAGAAAATAAAATTTTAAAAAGAAATATAAAATTTTATGTGCATTTTTCTTATCAGGACTTAATTAGCATTAAAATAATACAAAAAATATTTATTAAAAATATTGGTTAAAGGTGTGAAATTAAACAGATGATTATTAATTGCATTGTTTGTGTTTAAGATTAATGAAAACCATGTTATGTAATGTGGAAATTAGTACTATTATATCGAAAATCATGACTTCAAACTATTTAATTTTTCAAATGATAGAAAGTAAAGGATTTGTTAAAAACTGTATTCAAGTGCCTGCTCTACCATTTAAACTCAGCACCTCAGGTTTATCTTCATAACAGTACTAAGTAATGTTATCACTTTTGATATTTCTTGCCCCTTGTGGTAATCACTATTTCTGAACATCCATGCTAAATGAAGTCCATTGACTGTACTCTGTGTGTTTTAATCTTTCAAAGGAATTATGCCTCTCTTAGCCATTTGTCTATTTTACCGATGACTCGCTTATTTCCCTATGAACCTCTATGAGAGCAAAGGCCCATCTATTTTAATGCTCTTCTATCTCTACAATTTAGCTGGCATATGGACAGCACACTGTGTGAAGACTTAGAAATGATAACAATGCTTCATTCTTCTGTAGAAAAAGAGAAAAAAGACAGGAGCTGTATGGGAGTAAGGGGAAGAAAAAGATCTTTTCCTCAAAGGTAACAAAGTATGTTATGCAAAAGGAGTAAATTCTGAAGATAGTTATAGAAAATAGTATTACAGAATATAAAATATAAGTTGAAAATTGCTACTAATATGAATGTTACACCTTTTTAACACACATATACATAGTCAAGTGACTTCACAAATATATTAGCTTTAGTCATTTCACAATACATGCCTGTGTCAAAACATGGTGTATGCTAAATACGCTAAATATGATTTTAATTTGCAAATTGTATGGTAATGAAACTGGAAATGAATTACTGAAGAATGGCATTGGAAAGTACGATTTTTGCATAAAAATTAAATCAGAAGAAAGAAACTGGTATTTTTGCTGATAAAAACAGACATGCAATACCAGTAGAGGCTAGGAGAAGGTGCTGGATCCTCTAGAACTGGAGTTACAGAAAGTTTTCAGTTATCATGCGGAGGCAGAGCCCCAATTCAGATCTTTGGGAAGAACAAGGGTTTCTACACATTGAGTTATTTATCATACTCTATAATAATCTCTTAATTGTCAGTAATTATTTATTGTGTTGACTTTGATGTTAACATAGCATACAAATGGACTCTGTATTTTTTTCTTTTTTTTTAAACAATTTTTTTTTTGTATGTGTATGAATGTACTGTCTGCCTGTAGGTTTGTGCGCCTGTGTCGTGCAATGCCTCGGAGTTCAGAAGAGGGTGTCGGATTCCCCTGGAACTGGAGTTCCCCTGGAACTGGAGTTACTGACTGTTCTTAGCCGCCATGTGGGTGCTGGAGATCGAACCCGGGTCCTCTGCAAGAGCAGTCGGTGCTCTTAACCGCTAGGCCATCTCTCCAGCCCCGGACTCTGTGTATTTTTAAGACATCTTTTGCACCGGGCGTGGTGGCGCACGCCTTTAATCCTAGCACTTGGGAGGCAGAGACAAGAGGATCAGTGTGAGTTCAAGGCCAGCCTGGTCTACAAGGTGAGTTCCAGGACAGCTGGGGCTACAGGGAGACCCTGTCTAGAAAAGGACCAAAAAAAAAAAAAAAAAGAGACATCTTTTGCTTTTAAGTTGATTTCTTCAAGTTTCCATTAAAAATAGACACTTGTTTGACTTTATTCTTTTACTTCATTTATTATAGGTTATGAATTTTATTTTGCTATTTTCCCTTTTATTTTATTATGTATTGCCCATCATGTTATTTACAAAACAATTTTGAAATCAAAGTCCTATTTATTTTTCCTTATTAGTTTGTGTTTTCTTGGCTAGCAAACATTTGAAGTATGTTTATTTCTCTGTTACATGTGAAGACAATTTTTATTTCTTTATCAAGGAGCCCCAGGCTTCAGGACTTTCTGCATGATTTTTCTGCTCACTGTTAAGTGTTATTATTAATGTTTTAAAGTGGTTCCTCCTCATCCTTGCTATAACCACCTTTGAACATGTTCTTTGACACTTTCATGAACTTTCACACATGCGTGAAACACGTTCTGTTTACTCTCACTTTTCCCCACTGCTTTTTCATGAGGCCAATGATAAAGTTACAAGATATGCGCCACTACCACACACAGACAAGTTCAGCAGAGAAATATAATGTCTTGCTTTATTAGTAGTATTAGTATTATTGGACTTTAGTTTAGCTTTTCTATGAACAATTATTATTACTTTGTTTTATTATATTTTATATCCTTTAAAGGTTAATATTTTTCATTTGAATTGAGTTTTGCCTCTTCATTATCTCATAAAGCTATTTTTTACTGATTTCTTTTTCCTAGGTGATTTGTAGGAATACAAACTATTATTATGATTCTCTATCACCTGTCTCATTGTGACTCTGACCTAGTTTCTTACTTCAAATGAGGGACTGGACACAGACTACCACTGCTCCAGAAAGCCACCAGAATGTGTCATCTTTCTTCTGGTAGTTACTCCTAAAGTAACAACAATCCAGCGCTATCTGTCTGTCCTGTCTTGATTCTGGTTAGACTATGAGATCAGGTTTATTCACATTTTTCAGTACTCATAGTGTGGATAATGGTTATAGAAGCCAAACTCTTTTCAAGAACCAATAGCATTCAAATTTTAACTCTAATTTCATTATTATTAGTAGAATAATGCCTAGACAATTGTGTACTAGGCTAGAGAGAAGAAAATGAGCTTCCATCCTTTTATTTTATTTTTTACTGAGATTCCATGTTGCCCTAATTAAGCATTTCCAACCTGTAGCCTGAAGGTCAGGTGTCCCAAGATTTCTATAAATGTTGAGAAACATAATTGCAGAAGCCTATGCAAGTCTTAATGTCAAAAGGTTGAATACCCCTTCAAGTCTTCTCATTAAAGAATGTTCTTCAGTCTTGGTCATTTCTTGGCTTTGTACAGGAGCACAACTTAGAGAAGGGATGGCGGAGACAATTACCGTTGTCTCAAAAATGATCATGGTTCAGTTGACTAAGCAGACAAAACACGTCTTTAAAAACACGCCTATACCCAAGTAATATTTGATATAATAGCAGTTTAATCATATTCTAGAAATCTGCCTTTTACCTTCTCAGGAACTTTGCATTTGAGTTGGTCTTATTTTAAAGTATGGCCACAAATATGTATATGTACAGACAGAATTCGTATTTACATGTATGTGCTTCACACATCATACTTTGATGGTAATAGTTTTCAAATTTGTGGTAGCAATCACCCCTAGTACACTCATAAAACAATGAAAAAACTTCTGGTGTTTGAAAATGTTGAATTATAAGCACAGATTTCTGTTGTCTGGAAATAACCTTTCTTTATTATTTATTTACATTGTTTCTACTGTAAGTAATCAGAAACATTTTTACTGGGCATCTGCAGCAAAATTCATATACAAGTAACCTGCCTAGTCAAGCATTGAATTCTTTACTTTATATTCAAAGCAGCTGAACGATTCTACTTAGCTTGAGTGGCATTCTGCCACAAATCTATTACAGTCTGTGGAGAACTTGGAAGAACCACTGAAGCTAACCGTACATTACATGCATGGTGCTTTCGGCAGATGTCTCTGCTGACATTGTTATGGTTTCATAAGCTACACTGGCATCGTCATTAAGTTCAGAAATTTGATTCTGCTCACTTCGTCACCTTTAAAATAGATACCTCTGCAGAGTGCTGTTTCAACAAATAGAATTTGCACACCAAGGGATTTCTAACACCTACACTTATAAATAATTTTGTTATTCTATTTATTTATAATCAGTAATGAAAGAGTCAATTCAGAAATAAGAAACCATACCGAGCATTAGTGTGAAGAAAATTTCAAACTTCTGTCACTGATTTTTAGCTACTATAGTATTCAGACATACCACAACCATTTGCCTACTTCTCTTTTACTCACTTTGAGAGGCATTTGTTTTTATGGTGCATATTAACATATATGACTTAGGCTATAAAATGCCACAGATTGGATAAGCCTGAAGCATTCTCCTCATTAAAGTTTATGTAGCTTATTTATATGGCTGACTTTGGCTGGCTGGTAGAAAACTAGAACTGCTGATCTCAATTTTGCCATTAATAGCTTTCTGTCATGTGAACCTAATGTCTCAGGATGCCCATGTGACACTGATTCCAACATGGCGGATTCTTGTATTCAGAGCATGTCTTTTATATCAAGCAACAAACGCCATATTTCGTTTGACATTTGAAAGACATTAAAATTCACTTAAGATTACAACTTTGGGTTTTATAAATGACTATTATTATCGAAGGAGTGCTGATTAGATAATTAAAAATATTCAATATTATTTTCAGTTATGTATTTCTGGAAAAACACAAGCTTTGAGTAAAAATAATTGGTAATTTCTATGTTTGTTCCTGATATTCTGATACTTTCTGTCAATTAATTTGAAATTGAAATGTTATATTATTTCAACTGAATAGGACTGGAAAAACACAAGCTTTGAGTAAAAATAATTGGTAATTTCTATGTTTGTTCCTGATATTCTGATACTTTCTGTCAATTAATTTGAAATTGAAATGTTATATTATTTCAACTGAATTCATTTTAATGCTAATGTCTCATTTTCTTAATTTACCTTTCCTGTTCATGATTTTTCCTCTTCACGAGTTTTGGGTTTGGAGCTCCAGAAAGTGGTATTTTATTTATAGATACCAACATGTCTCCTCTTTTCTTAAACAAATACTTAAAAGAATTATTGAAAATTGACCATTTAGGGCTGGAAAGATGGCCAGCAGTTAAGAGTGCTGACATGCTCTTGCAGGAGGCCAGGTTGAGTTCCAGCACCCAATGGCAGCTAAGACATGTTTCTTTTAACTCCAGTTCAGGGAGAATCTGATCCCTTTCCTGACTCCGAGGCATTGCACGACGATGGGGCACAACACTACATGAGTACAGTACTCTATACACATAAAGAATAATAATAAAAAATAAAAAAGAAACATGGCCATTTATAAAGAGTTTATATATATAATAGATAAATATATATATATATTATATTTGTAGTCATTTAATCAACTTCTTTTTTGACTCATGCGTTTTGGTTTAGTTTTCTGTCTTCTCTTTGCTTTTATAAGTCCCTGTTCAATTTTGATTGTTTCTTTTTCTTTTGAGTATTCGTACTAGAGTACGTACGATATAATTAACCTTACAACAGAGTGTCCATACCTTTATCTTTCCTTTTAGATTTTTTCCATAAAATAGTTCACCTCCTAACTCAGGTGACTTGTTGCTCAGTCTTCTGTAATAAAATGTTGCAATTAATTTCAAATAAAAAGCATATTCAGTTCAATAGATAAATGTCCATCATGTATTTATCACAAGTGTTTACTTTTTGATGAGGCCTCTCTTTCAAAGGTTATATTGTTGGAGATCCTAGGACTGTAGATGGAAGTGAGATCTGACTGACTTAATTTTTCCTTTGCTCAGCATTTGCAACTTCTTAAAGATGGAGGAGCAGAGGCCAAGAAGGTGTGAGATAAAGATAGTGTGCTCCTGATAGAATTGCCAAGGGGACCTGGCATTGTCCACTGTGAGAAAGGGGAATGGTTACAGCTCATTTTTCAGGGGCTCCCTCTTGTCTTCTGCTTTACTACATTTTATTTTTCCTTTTTTTCTATGCATTTTTATTTACTTTTTGTACACTTGATATGAAACACCTTAATTATTTTTATATCTCTTCTCCCAGTTGCACCTCCCACAGCCCTGCACTGAATTCAGGCATTCTATAATAAATGTTAAGGCCCAAGTGTGTATATCCAGGTGTCCCTCAGTGGAAGTTCAGCCACTGGAATCTAGTTAGCATATCTAGACTTTATCTTTTTTTATTGATGCTTTGTGTATTTCATACATCATTTTCCAATTCAGTTCAGGCATATATCCCTTTCCCTTCCCCCCCACCCCACCCCTACCCATCCCAGATCATGCATTCTGCCGTAACTTTTCTGCATCTTTCTCTGTTTTTTGTTTTGTTTTGTTTTGTTTTCAGGTTTTTTTTAACAATAAGTGATAATTTGTGAGTACAAGCATCCTTCATGTAAAACCAATTTGCAAGTAGTTGTGCCCAAACCCACACAGCTCATGGGTCCCACCATCCAGCGGGGGGGGGGAGGGGGGGCTTGTATGTTCAATCAAGTTGATCAAATGAGTGTCCAGTCTATATTGTTGTAGTTTCACCATTCACCCCAATCGCAGCCCTTACATTCTACCGCTCCCCCTCTTCTGCAGATTCCTTCAACACACTGAAAAGGCATTTGAGATTTGAATCTAGAGTTTATCTTAGAGAAAATCAACTCATCCTCACCCAGCAGTCATCAGCGGCCAACAGTTCTTCAGCTAAGGTTGAGGCTTTCTGTTTAATTCCTTAGTACTGTGCTGGGTTTTTGTCTGATTGAGTTGCCTTGGCCTTGCGCATGCTGACATCAATTGCTACAGGTTCATATGAGCAAGTTCCCAGAGGCCTGAAAGACTCTATGATCTTTCAACAACCAGGGCTCTTAAAATCTTTCTGGCCCCTCTTTTGCTATAGTCCCTGATCCATTGATGGGTGAGGTTTAATATAGGATCTTATCCTAGGGACCAACTCTCCACAACCACTTATCCTCTACAACCTGGCTAGTTGTGGCCTTCCATGTGCATCACTTGCTGCATGAAGAAGATTTGCTGGTGAGAGTTGAAAGATGCATTAGTATTCTCTTTACCAGAGGTTCCATATGTTCCATGACCCTTAAGTATAAAATAATGATTATACATGTGCCACTTAGGGCTGGGCATCTTTAGACAATTATTCTTTGTGTGTGACCAGCTGTGGTTCTCTGAGAGAACCTTCTGTGATGAGCAGTAAATGGTATATTGTCTATAAATATAAGGATTCATATTTACCATTCAGTAAGTAATTATATTTGTCTAGAGATATGACAGGGTAAGATTTTCTCTAGCATCTGTGACTGCTCTCTTTAGCCATATGTGCTTGGCTAAGTTTATAGTGATGCCATGATGAGTTACCTCCCACTGAGAGATTTAGGTCCAATTATATAGCTGTTGATTACATCCTGTATAAAAGTGTTACTGTAGTTTTTGTGCCAGACATTGTTGTGGTTATTAGGCTTTAAAGCTGGGGTTGAACAACGTATTGATTTTTTTCTCTTCGCCGCTTGCATAGTAACCTCTAAAACTATGAGAGATAGTCTTCAGGGAAGAGGCTTCCAGACCAGTTCTAGCTCCATTGCTTGAGCCCCGTGTCTGGAGTATGCCCTATCTTCTTAAATACGATCTTACCTTCAAGACCTGTGGCAATAGCCTGGTTTATTTCAAGAGACTCTTGGAGTATCTAGACCAAGTCAGAAGGAGGTTTCTCCTATCTGGCACTGTGTTTCTGGTTATATAGCCTTCAGCTATACACACATGTACTCATGTTCAGATACTGTATGTGCATTTTTCAGTAGCCTTTTGAATTAATATATTTCTCTCTTGTTTTTCACAACACCTAAGCTTTATTTATTCCACCCCTCTCCTTCTCTGTCTACCTCTCTCCTCCCTCCTCAATTAAAGTACCCCTATTTCACTATTTTCTTCTTCATACTACCTACCTCCTCTTATCTAACTGTCACGAGCTCCTTCTTCCCTTTTATCCTCATAGTGCCTTTATACCCTACTCTTCCTGTCTTCCCAATTTTCTCCATTTCCCCTTTGGGAACATCCCTTTATCTCATGTTCCTTCCTTTCCTTTACCTCCATGCCTCCTTTTCATTTTCCTGCCCTTTGAACTTACATCAGGACATATATTCACCTATTAAGATTTGGTGCTAAGACCACAAATGAGAAAGAACATATGTTGCTTAATTTTGAGTCTATGTTAATTCACTAAATGAATATACTATATGATCCAGGTATACCACTCCTTGGCATATCCTCAATGAACTATAAAGATACTTGTACATCAGATTTTGTTGTTGCTCTTTACATAAGAGCTAAGAAATTAAAACAACCTAACTTCCCCTCACTGATTAATAGATAATGAATGTGGTATGTTTACACAATGTAATTCTACTCAGCAGGAAAGAAAGATGATTTCATGAAATTTGCAGGTAAATGAATATAACTAGAAACTATTAAACTAAGGGAAATGATTCAGACTCTGCCACATTTTTTTTCAAATACATATCCTACTGTCTAATATCTACCTTAAAAAAAACTGCAGTTTTTTTATTTTAACACTTCATTTGAATTGGAAAACATACTCAATTTGACATACATTTAAAAAAATGCTAGTTTATTCCTTTGATTTGTTCATATCTGTGTTGCATTTGTTTTATGTCTTGCTCTAAGTATAACTCCTAACATGTTTTACCACTTTAAAGACAACAGCCACTTTTAAAACTCATAAGATATATAAGAAGATAGATTTTCAGAAAAGTTGGGCTAATTTATTATCTGTAACATTGTTTGAAAGTAAAACTTTCAATACATTTTAACATTAAACATTGAATTCTTCTGTTTTTTTTTTTTTCTTTCATTTATGTTTCTGACAAGAGCACAGACTGGTCTGGAATGCACTATGTAGCCAAGGCTGCCCTTTGGAGCCCTGAGATTATAAATGTCAGCCATATGCCTAATCAGATGCTCAGCTCTATAGATAACTTTCTTTACCTTCAATATAGGTGCATGTTTCAAAAGTTTTGTAATAAAACTTGACACATAATTCTTAGCTTAAATTGCAAGATATAAATATGTTGTTTGCAAATGGATTTATATAAACAATACTTTATATTTTGGTGATTCCAACTTTGTCATTTAGAACATTGAGATTAAACATACATTTTGCCTTTGCAGACTGCTTGAGAGTGCCTGAATCAGGCCTATGTGTGGTGCTAAGAAATGGAAACAATTGAAGTATCCCTCACCTGAGGAGTGAATAATCAAAATGTGGTACATTTACGTGATAGAGTTCTGCTCAGTGGGAAAGAGAGATAAAATCATGAAATTTTCAGGTAAATAGGTGAAAATAGAACCTGTTATACTGAGTGAAGTAACACAGACTCAGAAAAACCAATGACATGCATTCTCCCTCAGTTGTGGATCCTAGCACCAAATCCTTTTAGGTGAGTAGTATCCTGATGTTACTGCATGAACCAGAAAAAATGGAAAGGAACGAGGGATGTAAAGGGAGAGAAGACACCTGAGATAGAAGATTAGTAGGAGACAGGTGTTACTAAAGGGGAAATCTGTAAAATGGAAGTATTTAATGGTAGGAGTAAGGGAGGTTTATAGAAGGAGTTATGGGCATAAAGAGGAAGAAGTTCAAGAGAGGGGGGACCATAGGAGATAGGTTTTATCAAGAGAGAAATAGTGAAATGGGGGTACTTTAACTGGGTAGGGGAAATGGAGGGTTAGTTGCAGAGAGAGGAGGGATAAATAAGTCTACTGAAAAATTACACATAAAATATCTGTACATGAGGTCATGCGTATAGCTGAAGTCTATATAACAGTAAATACTGCCAGATGGGAGAAACCTCCCTTTAAATTGTTGACCAGGGTAGTTCAAGAGACTCCCAAAATTACACAGGCTATTGCCAAAGCCCTTGATTGTCTCCCAGAACTTAAAAAAAACCCTATTGCTGAAGACAGGATATATTTCTGACACAGGGCTTGAAACAGTTGGGTTGGAACTGACCTGGAAGCTACTTCCTTGAAGGCTAGCTTTCGTACTTTGGAGAACACCATGCAAGGTGCTAAAAAAGAACATAAATGGATGGTCCAACCCCAACTTTAAGGCTTAGTAACAACAACAATTACAGCATGATAAACTATATTGAGGCAGTAGTGGAACTTTTATCTCTGGGGTAATCAAAAGCTACCTAATTGGACCTAAAGCCTAGTCAATGGGAAGGAACTAAGCGGTATTGTAAATACAGACAAATATATATGGCTGGAAAGTCATAGATCTCAGAGAAAAACCCAAAGATGTCAAATCCCTAGACAAATGGAGTCTCTTACTATGTGTTAAATATGGATCCTTTTTTTTACAGACACATATGCCTGTCACCACTGATCCAAGAATTTCTTTATCAGGAGACAGACACTATTACAGGTTTCCACAACTGATCAAACACAGAGATTAAGTGTCTGTGAAATGCTCAACCTTAAGTGACATATCTACAATGGAATCCCTATACCTAAGATTCATGGAACATAGTGGAGCTAGTAGTAAAGCGAATACTGGGTAGGAGGACATAACCATATAAAAACAGCATGTTACAGGCTCCTGAGACCTTGCTCATATGAACTTACAGCAATGTTGACAGCCTACAAAAGACCCATGCAAACTCAAGCAGACAAAACCTAGGACAGAACTGTGAAAATGGCCAGCAAACCCAGTCTTAGATGAAGAACTATCAGGCAGCTGATTACTAATAGGTGAGGAAGAGCTGGTCTTCTTTAAGGGAGTGACTACACCCCAGTGGAGAAACTTGTACTGAAGGATGTCGGGAGACACAAACTTGACTTGATAAGTCTTAAAATATATGACAGAATCCATGAAATCTAGTGGGGGAAGTATCTGTGAGAGGGTACCAATAGTGAGGGNTAGCAAGAACATCTGAAAGTTTTAAGTACACTGGCAAAGTTTTAAGTATGATTTCTCCCTATGTTTACGCTCCTCTCTCTCTCTCTCGACATCTCTCTCTCTGAATATATATATATAGTATTCTTTCAAATAAGAATTTGATATAAAATGCTGTATTCATGTGAAACCCTACTTGAGCATTCAAACAAAAATGTACGAACTGTGAATGACCCACATTTTGAAAACAATACTGGAACTATTGATGTCATAAATTGGGAGATCTTTATCCATTTTCTCAAATTATTTAGTACTAAACTGAAATGAGATATGCAAAGCTATTTCATTCAGATAGACACGATTATGAAATCATTTTTATGTAATATTGCTAAGTCCTGGGCTATTATTATGGATAAAAAGCAGTTCCTACCAAGAGTCTTATTTATACTGGATGAGAACTCAAGCATACAAAGATATTTACAATGTAAAGTATCAAGGAGAGCTCAATTTTATGCAAGAGCAGAGG
This sequence comes from Rhizomys pruinosus, assembly GCA_009823505.1. NCBI lineage: Eukaryota > Metazoa > Chordata > Mammalia > Rodentia > Spalacidae > Rhizomys > Rhizomys pruinosus. Next base: position 69,469 of record VZQC01003618.1, read on the forward strand.
AATGCAGCATACCAGCTTCCCTAATGCTCTTGACTTCCAGGTGGTGGGAATGGGCTTTGATGCAGGTTCTGATTATTCAAAGTCATCATTAGCCTTTCCAAGTTCACTGCTAGTTCAAGAATCAAGGGCAGACAAATTAAATGGAAACTACAAAGATGGCCACTAGTACTAGTTGCTGCTTCAGAGTAAGAAACCGGGCTAGGTCATTTACCTAAAAAGAAAAAAAAAAAAATTCAAGAGATATAGCTTCTTACAACTGGACATAGAAAACGAGTGGAAGAAATTAACAATATTGGTAGTGGACTCAGCAAGTGACAAAATCTCCATGCCTTAAGGCTATTATTGAGGCAGTGGATGAACCAATCCAGAATTCCGCTTGACATTTCACAAAGAATCAAGTAATGTTTATGTAATTTGAACTATTTCTATATTACTTTAGATATTTGCCTGGAAATACTGTGCAGTAGTGGCAGCCACTATGTCTGTATATCCCAAATCTAAACATTGGCTATTAGCTCTCGCCTTGGGGAATACCCACGGATCTGATGCACAAGCTTACATCCTCTATAAGGGTTAGATGTGTTAAACACACGATGACCCTGTCATACTTAACAGAAGAAATGTAATTCATGGATTAACAATACCATCCAAACATCTGTGTCTATACCATGTAACCTCCATAACAATGGTAGACTGTTAATAAATACCTAATATATCCAATTGCGAGTGCTTCATTAGTAAGGACCGAAAGGCTATATATTATACTGTTTTAAATACACTAATAACTAATTGCATGTGCTCATTAGTAGGATTGAAAGGTTATACTGGACAAAGCTGGCAGCCCATGAAAGAAAACAGCCAGAATTGAAAAACTAGAGACCAAGACACAGCTCCAGAGAAAAGTAGACTGTTGTTGCATCTCATCCACCTGGTCCCCTTTTCTAAGCCTAGGGAAACTCTGCGGAGAGAGGGGCGTGTAGAAATGTAAGGGCTTGCGATTGGGTGAATGGGGAAACTACAACAATATAGACGGACACTCATTTGATCAACTTGATCGAACATACAAACCCCCCTGCGTGATGTGGACCCATGAGCTGATGGGTTTGGCACAACTGCTCGCAAATTGGCTTTACATGAGGGATGCTTGTACCCAACAAAATTATCACTTATTGTTAAAAAGAATGAAACAAACAACAACACAAAAAAAAAACAGAAAGATGCAGAAAAGTTATGGCAGAATGCATGATTCTGGGATGGGGTGGGGGTAGGGGGGAATGGGAAAGAGAAATATGAACTAATTGGAAAAATGATGCATGAAATGCACAAGCCATCAATAAAAAAAAAAGAAAAAAGAGATATTTTAATAGATAAATATCCCTGGTTCTCTTTGGCATCCTATTTTAGTTGTTTTTTTTGTTTTGTTTGTTTGTTTTGTTTTTTGCTGAGTAGTGTATGGTGCCCATAGTAGCTTGTCAGATTCTATCCAGTATATGTTAGAATGCCATGAATTCCTGAAATTTACACACATATAACCGTGAAGAGCCCAATGACAGAAAAGATAAGTAGCATGGATTGGAAAGATGTGTGGTTAAGAGCACTGGCTGCTCTTTTAGAGGACCCTGTTCAGTCTTCCAGCACCTACATGGTAGGCTAACAGCAGTTTTGTAACTCAGGTCCAGGGGAGCTGACCCTTCTTCTAACCTCCCTGGCAGTTGCAGGACACAGGGCACTTACTAGATATGCAGGCAATACACTCATATACAGAATAAAATATAAAAAGGAATACTTTAGTTGAAATGATCTACAGAATGGAGCATACGTTTCTACCTCAACTTTGCACTGTTAATTCTGAGCGTAAATTAAAAAATGAAAATGACGCCGAAAAAAATGAACTCCATGACCAAATTGCACATTCTTTCCACAGGGGTGAGGAAGGCACATAAAAGACGGGGGTGTTACTGAGTTATGTTGCCAGGTCACACAGATTGACAAGGAAAAATTATCATGGCCAAATAAAATGTTCACAGGCCTTTCAAGTCTGTTTCCACAACTCTCTGTGTTTTCCACAGCCCAGTATAAAGACAGCGACCATCACTTTGCAACCTTTCACTGGAAAGGCCTATTGGGAACTTGATTTAAGCTTCTCCCCTTTGAACTGAAATCTCCAGCACAGCAAAGCTATGTTGTCCTCGTTTTCTGACATTTGAATATGATCTTTTCCCACATTCTAGGTACTACACGAGAAGACAGTACAGGATACGATCATGCGTTAACGGCCAATACTGTTTTTGAAATGTTATTTCACAGCCACACTTCTCTGCCCGTCCAGTGCCAGCAGATTCATATAGTACAATTCTGTCAGCAGCCAGAAATGATCCAGCAAGCCATCATGCACTGCCAACAGGCATACGCGTTGCACTGACCGCTATTCACACATGAGGAGGTCAGATATCAATACACTTGTATTGTCAGGAAGTCAATCAATCCAGAAGATAAATTTCAATACTTACCTAACAACACTTTTATATGTAGGTCAGACTGTGGACAGATTCATAAATTCATGTAGTTGTGACAAAATATCTAATGAATGATAAAAATAACAATAACATAATTTACTATTAAAATACTTCAATAACTATCAACATATGAAGAAATATTTTCAGGTTAAAAGCTTACAATGGTGGCAACTATAAGAAGGATATTCGGTAGAATGTTTGAGATTGGTAGAAGGTCCCTTTATCTGAGCCCAGTTCAAAATCGATACTATCAGTTTTAGACAAATCACTTGTTTCCCTGGACTAATGAGAGAGTTAGAATTCTTCAAAAACCGTTGATTTTTCACCTAAGTTCATTGGTGTTGTCTGAGGTGTTTGCGGCAATGTCTGTTGGCACTTGTTTTGCTCCTGCATGTCTGTGAGGTATTTGTTGAGAAACATCCCAAAGATTTGGTCTTATTTCTTGTGATTTAGTTCTTGATTTTTTCGTTTCGTCCAGTTTGTTTTTTAATTCTGTACACCGATGACTTGCCTAGTACAAATGTGTTTCATAAACTGGAATTTTTATAATAATATTTCAATAAACCTGTCCAGTGTGTTTTGTCGTAAAAAAAAAAAAAAAAAAAAAAAAAAAAAAAAAAAAAAAAAAAAGAAGGACTACTCATTATATAATAGTATAATATGGCAAGCATAAATAATAAGTAATTACAGTAAAATTTACAATAGAATCTTATTAATGTAATAGGATATAATTAGCATCCTGGAATAATGCAAATCAAAGAAATGTTCACTACCTGGTGAGGTATTCAGCATAATTAGAGATTTCAATTGCCTTCAAAGGCATCACTAACATTTTCTTTTTTTTTTTTTTTTACACAACATTTTTTTTTTATTGATGCTTTGTGCATTACATCATCATTTTCCAATTCAGTTCACATATCTCCACTTCCCTTCACCCCCACACCCCCCCACCCCACCGAGATCATGCATTCTGCCATGACTGTCCTGCATATCTCTCTCAGTTTTTTTTTCAATTTTTTTAGCTATAAGTGATAATCCATGAGTACAAGCATCCTTCATGTATAACCAATTTGCAGCGGTTGTGCCCAAACACCCACAGCCCCACCCCACTTCCAGCGGGGTGAGGGGTTGAGTATTTCAACACAGGTTAATCAAATGAGGGTCCAGACTACATGCCTGTGGTTTCACCATTCACCCCAATCGCAGCCCTTACCATTCTACCACGCCCCCTCTTCCGCAGATTACTTCCCTCATCACTAACATTTTCTAAGTATCTTTATGTTGAGTAACTTATTACAGTATAAAATATATATTTAATTAAAGTAAATATTAACTATGTCAAGAATCTGAGTGAATAAAAACAATACTTTAAAAAACATTATGGCTGGGTGTGGTGGCACACGCCTTTAATCCTAGCACTTGGGAGGCAGAGGCACGCAGATATTTGTGAGTTCAAGGCCAGCCTGGTCTACAGAGTGAGTTCCAGGACAGCTGGGGCTACAGGGAGACCCTGTCTCGAAAAGACAAAAAAAATATATTATAGACTCTAGAAAGATGGCTCCATGAGTAAATGTGCCTTCCATCAATTGTGAAGGTCTGAGTTCAGTCTCTGGGACAATATGGTGGAAGGTTAAAACCAATAAATGCATATCGTCCCCTGATCTCTACATATTTGCTGTGGAGCATACACTGGCCACTTTTCATATAAATAAATAATAAATAATTTTTTTTTTCTTCTTTTTTTTTTTATTATATTTATTATTTTTTTATTTGATTTTTTTGTCATTTTCATAGACAGCACTCTAGTCCTCTTTATACCCTTCCTGGCTATGCTAGCTCCTCCTCAGCTCTCTGAACTGAACCAATTCCCATCATCACAAAGCCTGGTTTAGTTTTTCTTCTAATTCTGTGAATATCCCCAAAGTCCTTTTGCCTTAAATTAGTTAAAGCTGAATTTGTGTTCCTTAGAACCAAAGAACTAAGCTGATGAGGGGTAAATGGCCCAGCACAAAAGTTAGCAGGGCGTGGTGGCACATGCCTTTAATCCCAGCACTTGGGAGGCAGAGGCAGGTGGATCTCTGTGAGTTCAAGGCCAGCCTGGTCTACATAGCGAGTTCCAGGACAGCCAGAAATACAAGGAGACCCTGTCTCAAGAAGACCAAAAAAAAAAAAAAAAAAGTAGAGGCTAAGGAGACCTCTGGAAGGGAGCCTCAAATTTATTTAAAACCATCGAAGGTACATATACTAAAGGGTGTCAAAATTGCAGGCTAGACTACAACAATGAATCATACTTTCATGGGTTTCTGTGTTTACAGTTAATGAGAACTGAATGATTAGGATAATGATGTTTTACTACCACAAACATCAGAGCTCCCTCTTGTACATCCCACACTGGAAATAACATAGAGAATGAATGCAGTAAGACAGCACACAGTGGGGAAAACCGAGGGAGGCTCCTCAAACCTGTTACGACAAAACACACTGGACAGGTTTATTGAAATTTAGTTATAAAATTCCAGTTATGAAACACATTTGTACTAGGCAAGTCATCTGTGTAGAGAATTAAAAAAAAAAAACAAGAACCTACATAGATCTCACAAGAAATAGATTAGAGCACCAAACTGATGTTCTCAACAAATACCTCACAGAATGCAGGAGCAAACAGTGCCACAGACATTGCCGCAAACAACTCAGTACAACACAATGAACTTAGGTGAAAAATCAACGGTTGAAGAATTCTGAACTCTTCTCATAGTCCAGGGAAACAAGTGATTTGTCTAAAACTGATAGTATAGATTTTGAACATGGCTCAGATAAAGGGACCTCTCTACATCTCAACATTCTACCGAGTAGTCCTTCTTATAGTTGCAACATTGTAAGCTTTTAACCTGAAAAATATTTTCATTCATATGTTGATAGTTATTGAAGTATTTTAATAGTAAATTTATGTTATATGTTATTTTTATCATTCATTAGATATTTTGTCACAAATACATGAATTTATGAATCTGTCCACAGTCTGACCTACATATAAAAGTGTTGTTAGGTAAGTATTGAAATTTATCTTCTGGATTGATTGACTTCCTGACAATACAAGTGTATTGATATCTGACCTCCTCATGTGTAATACTTCTGGTCAGTGCAAAGCTATGCTCAGTGCATATTGCTTCTTATCATTTCTGGCTGCTACAGAATTTACATATATAATCTGCTGGCACTGAGGGCAGAGAAGTGGTCTTCAAATACATTTTCAAAACATGTTATTTTCCTTTAAAGCATACTCTATCCTGTACTTGGCTTCTACTGTTATTGACCTAGAATTAGTGAAAATTCCATCAAATTACAGAAAAAGGACAATAGCTTTCTTCATGTGTATATTTTCAGTTCAAAGGGAGAAGCTAAATCAAGTTCCTAATAGTTCCTTTCCCAGTAAATGTGTTTTCAAAGTGATTTTTCTTTATTACTGTGCTTGAAAACACAGAGAGTTGTAAACAGACTTGAAATGGCCTTGAAATTTTATTTGGCATGATAATTTTTTCCTTTCATATCTGTTGATCCTGCAACATAATCTTCAGTAACACCTTCCTTCTTTTATTGTTGCCTTCCTCACCCTGTGGAAAGAATGTCAATTTTCATTATTTCATTTTTTTTCTAGTCTCACTTAAATACTCTCACAGAATAAATTTCAAATTGTTTTTGAAATTAATTTCCCCACCTGCTACTAAATTTAAAAAATATTTTATTTATTATTTTATTTCATGTATATGAGTATATTGCCTGCATATATGTAAGTGCCCTTGTGTCCTGCAATGCCAGGGGAGGTTAGAAGAAGGTGTCAGATCCCCTGGAACTTGAGTTACAAACTGCTGTTACCTGACATGTAGGTGCTGGGAACTGAACTTGGGTCCTCTAAAAGAGCAGCCAGTGCTCTTAACCACAGAACCATCTTTCCAATCCATGCTACTTAATCTTTTCTGTCATTGGGCATCATGGTATATGTTGTAAATTTTCAGGAATTCATGGCATTTCTAAAAAGTACTGGATAGAATCTGACAAGCTACTATGGGCACCATAATACTCAGAAAAAAAAAACAAACAAAAAAAAATCATAAAATAGGATGCCAAAGAAGAACCAGGGATATTTATCTATTAAAATATCTCTTTTTTTCTTTTTTTTTTTATTGATGCTTTGTGCATTTCATGCATCATTTTCCAATTCAGTTCAGGCATATTTCTCTTTCCCTTCCCCCCTACCCCCACCCCATCCCAGATCATGCATTCTGCCATAACTTTTCTGCATCTTTCTGTTTTTTTTTGTTGTTGTTGTTTTGTTTTCATTTTTTTTAACAATAAGTGATAATTTGTGAGTACAAGCATCCTTCATGTAAAGCCAATTTGCGAGCAGTTGTGCCCAAACCCATACAGCTCATGGGTCCCACCATCCAGCAGGGGGCGCTTGTATGTTCGATCAAGTTGATCAAATGAGTGTCCAGTCTATATTGTTGTAGTTTCACCATTCACCCCAATCGCAGCCCTTACATTCTACCGCGCCTCCTCTTCCGCAGAATGTTCCCTAGGCTTAGAAAAGGGGCACAGGTGGATGAGATGCAAAACAGTCTACTTTCTCTGGAGCTGTTGTCTTGGTCTCTAGTCAATTCTGGCTGTTTTCTTTCATGGGCTGCCAGCTTGTCCAGGCATAACCTTTCAATCCTACTAATGAAGCACATGCAATTAGATATATAGGTATTTAAACAGTATAATATATAGCCTTTCGGTCCTACTAATGAAGCACTCGCAATTGGATATATAGGTATTTAAACATTACTAGTTGTTATGGTAGGTTACATTGGTATAGACACAGATGTTTGGATGGTATGTTAATCCATGAATTACATTTTCTTCTGTTAAGTATGACAGGGTCATCGTGTGGTTTATAACATCTAACCAGTAGAGGATGTAAGCTTGTGGCATCAGCCGTGGGTTATTCCTCCAAGGAGAGAGCCAATAGCCAATTAGATTTGGGATATACAGACATATGGCTGCCACTGCTGCACAGTATTTCCAGGCAAATATCTAAAGTAATATAGAAATAGTTCAAATTACATAAACATTACTTGATTCTTTGTGAAATGTCAAGCGGAATTCTGGATTGGTTCATCCACTGCCTCAATAATAGCCTTAAGGCATGGAGATTTTGTCACTTGCTGAGTCCACTACCAATATTGTTAATTTCTTCCACTCGTTTTCTATGTCCAGTTGTAAGAAGCTATATCTCTTGAATTTTTTTTTTTTCTTTTTAGGTGAATATGACCTAGCCGGTTTCTCTACTCTGAAGCAGCAACTAGTACTAGTGGCCATCTTTGTAGTTTCCATTTAATTTGTCTGCCCTTGATTCTTGAACTAGCAGTGAACTTGGAAAGGCTAATGATGACTTTGAATAATCAGAACCTGCATCAAAGCCCATTCCCACCACCTGGAAGTCAAGAGCATTAGGGAAGCTGGTATGCTGCATTCCTCTGCTCTTGCATAAAATTGAGCTCTCCTTGATACTTTACATTGTAAATATCTTTGTATGCTTGAGTTCTCATCCAGTATAAATAAGACTCTTGGTAGGAACTGCTTTTTATCCATAATAATAGCCCAGGACTTAGCAATATTACATAAAAATGATTTCATAATCGTGTCTATCTGAATGAAATAGCTTTGCATATCTCATTTCAGTTTAGTACTAAATACATTTGAGAAATGGATCAAGCTATCTCCCCAATTTATGACATAATAGTTCCATTATTTTGTTTTCAAAATGTGTTCATTCACAGTCTACATTTTCTGTTTGAATTTCTCAAGTATGTTTCAATGAATAAGCATCTTATATCAATTTCTTTAGTAAAGAATATATATATATATATTCAGAGAGAGAGAGAGAGAGAGAGAGAGAGAGAGAAACAGAGGGAGAAATCATACTTAAAACTTTGCCAGTGTACTTAAAACTTTCAGATGTCTTGCTATTGCAATAAAAGAATTTTTTGAGACAGTATGAAATTTTGATATTTTAAAAGTATTTGGTATTTTGGCTTGGTAGAATGGGCTCTATACTTCTTATATAAAAGTCTTATAAACATAGTTTTTATTTTGTTTAGGGATTGGATTAGTCTTGGAGTAACAAAAACAAATTTGATCCCCTAGAACTTACATAAGAGTCACGTACACATTTGTAAAACCAGAACAAGAGAGGAAAGAAAGATGAGTGGATTCCTGGGGCTAACTGGCCAGGAAGCCTAGCCTCTTGATGATTATCTGACCACTGAGAAAGCCTGTATTAAAAATAAACAAGTTGGCCTCCTGTGGTGGTGCACTCCTTTAATTCTAGTACTCTAGAGGCAAAGGCAGGTGGAATTCTGGAATACTAAGGTCATCTTGGTCTACACAGTGAGTTCCAAACAGCTAAGACTATAAAATTTATGTTAGCATACTCCCAATGAAAGTTCATGGTTGACAAAGTGAAAGTGCAAGGTGAAGCAGATAAAAAGAATCATTAATTATTATTAAAATGAGTTGATTCTGTTAATATTTCATGATGTCATCCATTCTACCAAATAAATAAAGTGAATGTTATCTAAGGAATGAAAGTTTAGGTTGGTCTCTGATCTACACACACAAACACACACACACACACACACACACACACACACACACATAATTCAACACCAAAAATCCATGATTTTTCCACAGTTCTATTTCAGGTTAAACTTACTGTAATGATACTAACCTATATTAAAATTGTACTTTTGAGACATACTCATTTATTTTTTCTATAGCTTGTAGAAAATGATGCTTTACTTATTTAAGGCTGAGAAGTATGAGTTTCGATTCTAATTGATGAGATGTCAGTACATGTAGATCTTATGAGATGCAGTGTGGTACAGTTAATAAGATATATACACTAATATAGAAATCTGCAAATCATAACTAAAATTTTATAATTAAATAAATCGACTAATCATTGCATGTATTTTATGTATCAGTCATTCTAATTTTGATTTTCCTAGTTTCTGTAACTCTCTTAATCCAGTAGTTATGCTAGTGGGCTTCCCATGTTCTTTGCCTTGATTTTCCTCAGTCTGACTAACATAACTTTTAAAGGTAAAATGTTTCTTCATATCTGAAACAGTTTCATTGAATAAGATCATAAATTCTACATGCAGTTGAATTCCAGTGCCAACTTCTGATTACCATGACCTTGACAATTATTGTCTTCTACAGTTAGCACAACGCTTCTACATATACTGTCTGATTTTTATCATCCAATACATCTTGAATGTCATTTAAAACCATCTTCAATAAAAGTAGTGGTTCATTTGCTGAATAATGCTATAACTGGCATTAACTACACATGTAAAACTTGACTTTTGAAAATTTATTTATTTTACTTATTATTCATAGCCATGCCATTGATTAACCATACTTATCGCAGATCTACCATAAATTTATTAACTTTCTCTACTTTTATGTAGCTAGTATCATTTCAAAATGTAAGCTCCTATCATATAGGCTACAAGGACTTAAGAAAATGAGATGATAGAATCAAGCTAATGTACACATTTTCAAAAAGGAGGAAAAACATATTTGGGCTATGAAGGGAGTGGAATACTGGTATTATTTCTTGGATTCAATTTTATAGCTGCAGTAATGATTCCTATAGAATATGTCAGAATTGTTTATCTCAAAAACCTTGTTCAATAAGAATTTTCCCCTTCATAATTTTAAATAATAAGGTCTGACGTGGACAGACACGTTTTATGTACTTGTTGAAAAATAAAACCACCTTAACATCTAAAATTCATTTATATCACAAAGAAATTGGTACCACAAAACAATTTGTTTTTTTAATTAAAATATTAACATACTTATATTATTAATATTTCTAATATATATTTGAGAGTGGAGAGAAATCTCTAAATTTGAATTATTTAACCAGCATTAGAAACAATGGTGAACATTTTCACAATGAAGATAAGTTCATGATTTCTGATGAACAGTCCTCGAGGGAAGTATGAATCACTCAATAAACTATACTAATAGATTCTTCCATCTCTTGTAAGATGGTGTCTCAAGGAGCAAAATTATTTTCTATTTGTCAGTCATTCTAATAATCAGTAAATTAAAATTATTTAGCTATAAAGTTATTACGGAATACACAGAAGGAAGAATACATAAACAGAAAACCATGGAACCAGTTCTAAAGCAGCCATTGTGCAACCAAATTCATGCTTCCTAATGATCTGGGAGAGAGCAATGAAATACTACTACTCAAAACCTTCATGATTTAGGCAAAAGGGCTTTCACTAACTAATTTTACTGTATAAATTTACTGTGTAAATTATTTAAAAAATTATTTAGCAGAAATAATTTATTTAACAGATATTATTTACAGAACTTTTAACTATTTCTAAAAAATGTAAACATGCTAATATATTAAGTCAAGTTATATAGTTATATATAATTTGTTTCCAATTAATGATTGCTGGAACAGATATTAAATGTTTTACTTTTTATAGCACTAAATCATATGTATATCAAAATATAAGTAACTCTTCTTGTTAACAGTCCTATCATGTTTTATAAATATAACATTAAGAGATGTATTCCTAGAGAGAAATGCTAAATTTGCTTTTAATAGTTCAATATCCAAGAACTTAAGAAATTGAGCCCTATTTAAATAGGGAAATTTGTATGTAATTTTCCTTTTTATTGCTTTGTCTGGTTTTGGTATTAGAGTACAGTCTTCACACAAATACTTTGAAATCCTTTCTTCCCCCTTTTGAGAAATAAATTCTTCTTCATCATGATCTATGTGATGTAAGTCTATTTGGTTTTATTGAGGGGAAAAAAAGAAAAATGATAATTCTTTTATATCATTTTTAAAAATCATATATTGGCACTGTGCATGATGGTGCAGGTCTGTTTTCCATCACAACATGGGCTCAAGCAGGAAGATCCCGAGTTTAAGGCTAGCCTGGACTACATAGCAGGACCCTGTCTCATAGATTCAAAGGCTGAAAATACAACTTAATAACAGAAAGGTTGGCTAGCATGTACAGAGCACAGGGCAATCTTTAGACAGGAGGTACATAAATTGATACTGAAGTAAATAGGTTGAGAAATGCTAACATGGTAATTATATCAAGCCAATAAAAGACTTTTCTGAAGTGGATATTTCCTGATACATACATTTTGAAATAACAGAGCATGCAAAGAACCTGAGATAGAAAACTGCTTGGATTACTTCAGGAAGTTTGCTGGGCTTGGGCCAGGGCCAGTGCAGATACATTTTGAAGAAGAATGCCAGGCAGGAGGGATGGAAAGCCTAGGGGACCAATTCAGAGGAATGAGGAGGGCAGAAGGAATGGAAAGCCTAAGGAGATCAATTCAGAGGAGTGATGACGAGCAGCTGCTGGACTAGGTAATATAGATCTCCTTTATTTCTAGAAGGTGTCAATTCCACAGTGGAACAGGCTGAGGAGGGCACTTGCGCCAGAGGCTACCTAAAATCTCTGGGACCATGACAGAGGGTGTAGATCCGATTCATTCTATACAACGAACAGTTTATATAGGTTTAGAACAGACAACCCCCACACTGTATGACATCACCTCCCCTGGGCAATTCTAGAAGTCTACAACATCATCATCATCCCAGTTAGTGGGGCAGACCCAGAAAGGGACATGCAGGTGAACAAGTTAGCTAATGGTGCCAAGCAGCATGCTAGCCTGCATAAGCACAAGATCCCACATTTCTAAAATATTCCTCTTATAATTAAATGAATCAATTCTCTTTTCCTAGAATATTTTAGTACAGTTTCTACCAAATAAGTAGATTTATAGTTCTTAAATTTATTAGCATTATTTTGTGTATACATATACATTATGAGTATATAATTATATGGATTTAATTTAGAATTTTAATATTTGTATATTTATGTTTATATAAATATTTAGTTGGAAAATAATTTCTGTGTTCATATTGGTACCTATAAAACAATTCAGTATGATTAAATCATTAGGCTAAGGATTTGAAAATAACAGGCATATTTTCAAAGAGAATCAGGGTTATAGCATATAACAGATTTGGAGCAATGAATAATAATAAGGTAAATTTTAGGGTTTTCTGGAAAGAAATTCTCTTTAACAGTGGTTTTACAACAAGATGATAGTAATCTCTAAATAATTAGATTTGACATCAAAAGATGGAGATGAAAAACATTATTAGTAAGATAAAAATGCAAACTGTAGAAAGTGCAATGATTTATGCATTAAAGAAACCATAAAGGTTAATTGGGAGCAAGAACTAAAGAAGAATATTAATGAGAATGTGGAAATACTCAGAAATTGCTGAGAAACTCGATAGATTTAAGTCAAAGACCCTGATTTTAAAAAATTCACATGAATTTTCCCCAAATAAAAAGTTTAGAAATATTTCATAAGCATTTATAATATGTGCTTTGTGGGATGAGTAAAGAGTTTAAAAGCTGGTGATTGAAATTAGACCAGAAAAGGGCATTTTGAACAGCTTATTACTGTTTGGTATGAAGACTACATAAAAGCACATGCATGTGCATGTGCTTCCACGTGGGCACAGCTGAGGTACAATTACATAATATTGTCCCACAAAATAATTATCTATAAAATAATTAAAACTAGATGTTTTAATTTTTTTTAAATATCTACAAACATTCAGCAGCAAGCAAGTTCATAAGGAGGGGCAGGAAGAATTATGAGGCCTGTGCCTCCTCAGTGTTTGCCTGCTGGCTCTCTAGAAAGCCCATTTTCTGCAAAGATAAAATAAAACAGTTAAAGGAGTAAAGTGTGCTTGTTAAATATAAAATTTATTGACATATTTTCCCCAGGTCAAAATCCACAGAACTTTATTTTCTGATTATATATTAAAATACACTACTTTTCTTAAATTCAATTTTACTTGAGTAACCAAAAATCACATTACTGAAATGAGGTACTCTGATAAAAAAAAATCTGTATTTTATTGATTCACCTAACTAAAATGTGGCTTTTTTTCTCTACGGTATTCTATTATTTAGTAATTCAGACACAAATAGAATATCCATAGTTTCCCTGTGGTTTTATAAGCTGTGTGGCTTAAATAGAAATTGTCAAAAGTGAATCGGCTTTTATAAACTTCTATTACCTTATTTTTTATTCTGTGGGAATCACTTGATAAAAACTGCTTTTGATGCTACCAAAACTCATTATTTTGATTTTCTTACATGTTCCAGCAGCCTAGGAAATGTGATTATGAAGAAAAAGTAGCTAATTGGATAGTAAAATCATTTTTTTTATTGATGCTTTGTGTATTTCATACATCATTTTCCAATTCAGTTCA